>CM045988.1:55844465-56444465 GCA_025175895.1 Wurfbainia villosa
GGCCAATTATGAAGTGGCCAGGGTGTTGGTAGATTCGGGAAGCTCCGTCAATATCCTTTTCCAGGAAGCTTTCGGACAGATGCAACTGGGAAATGCCCAGCTAGAAGATGTGACCACCCCCCTCTTTGGATTCGCAGGGCATGTGGTCCACCCTACAAGGCAGATTTCATTGCCTCTGACTCTGGGTGTAAAGCCCAGCCAAAAAACCAGTATAATCCCTTTCCTCATCGTGGATGCTCCATCCACTTATAATGCTATTCTTGGGCGTCCTTTCCTTACCCTTTTTCAGGCGGTGGCTTCCCCGTATCACCAAAAGTTGAAATTTCCAGTGGGACAATTGGTGGGAGAAGTTCATGGAGAACAAAAGGCCTCCAGGAGCTGCTACATACAAATGGTTGGGATGATCAAAAAAGCCCGAACCGATGACCTCAAAGGCAAAGCTATCATCATTTAGGATGTCTGCGTCTGGAGGAATCCACCCAAGTGACAAAGTAGAGGAAGGAGGCGGTGAAATTGCCCGAGAAAGGCCACGGATAGCCTGGCTGGAAACCAAGGAAGAGCTGGTGGCTTGCCTGAGGGAGAATGAAGACATCTTTGCGAGAAATGTGCATGATCTCACAGGGATCAACCCTCAAGTGGCTGAACACCATCTCAATATCACTAAAGGAGCCCGACCCGTCCAACAGAAGAGGCGACATTTTGGACCGGAAAAGGACAAGGTCATAGCCGAAGAAGTGGAAAAACTGCTAAAAGCGGGTCATGTAAAGGAAATCCAGTTTCCCGAGTGGGTTTCCAATGTAGTCTTGGTCCCCAAGCCCTCGGGGGCAGTGGAGAATGTGTATCGATTTTCGTGATTTAAATAAAGCGTGCCCTAAAGACTGCTACCCCTTGCCTCGTATTGATCAGTTGGTAGATTCTACTGTGGGATATGAAGTGGTGTCCCTAATGGACGCATATCAAGGATATCACCAAATATCTTTGGCCAAGAAGATCAAAGAGGGTTAGCTTTGTATTGCGGGAGGGTTATATGCTTATGTGGTAATGCCATTCGGATTAAAAGCGAGGGCCCTATCAGCACCTTATGGACAAAATCTTTGCAGAACAGAAAGGGAAAAATGTGGAAGTCTACGTGGATGACATATTAGTCAAATTGAAGACCACTCGGGATTTAGTCAAGGATTTAAATGAAACCTTCGCTACATTGAGACAGTTTAATATGAAGCTAAACCCTAACAAATGCCTATTCGGGATAAAAAGCGACAAGTTCTTGGGGTACATCATGGTGAAAAGGGTTGCAAGCCAACCACGAGAAGGTGCAACATGAAATCACCGCTAATGCGAAACCCAAGTTGGTGGCGGGATTGTTTCTTTATCGATTCATAGCGGATCGGCGGACAAAGAGTGCCTTTCTTCAAGATCTGCGTAAGGCTACTAAATTTGATTGGGATGATCAATGCGAGCAGGCTTTCAGAGTTGAAGAAATATTTGGTGGACTCCCCATTAGCCAAACCAATAGAGAACCATATGGATGTATCTGGCATCTCGGAGGAGCTATTAGTTGGTCTTATTGAAACAAGAAGGCTCTCACCAAACCTATTTATTATACCGGCCATATCTGAAGGGGCGGAATTCCGTTATCTGAGCTAGAGAAGTTGGCATATCCTAGTGTTAACCGCGCAAATTGAGGTGTACTTTTTGGCTCATCCTATCAGTTCTAACTCAGCGAATTGGGCAAGGTCGTCACTAAGCCCAATTTCTCCGGAAGATTGGCCAAATGGGTGGTAGAACTAAGCGAGTATGATATTCACTACCAACCCCGAACGGTTATCAAGGCCCAAGCGCTCGCTGATTTTCTGGCAGAGGTACCTTGCGGCTCGGAAGATGGTTCAACAGCGAAAGATGAGGGGTCAGATGCATGGAATATATTCGTAGATGGTTCTTCAGGATCTACAGGCAGCGGCGTCGGTGTTCTATTAATTTCCCCTGATAGTGAAGAAACTCGCCTAGCCGTTCGCTTGGGATATCGGGCATCCAATAATGAAGCGGAATATAAAGTCATTCTAGCAGGATTGTAGGCTGCTAAAGCGGTAGGGGCTTCTTCGATTGTAATCCATTCGGATTCCCAGTTGGTAATATCACAACTTCAAGGTTCTTTCGCGGTTCGGGAGGAAAGGTTGCATAAGTACTTGAAGGCTTTCAAAAAAGAAAATTTTCAATTCCGTCAAGTCCTCTTAAAGCAAATCCCACAGGAGAATAACGGGAAAGCGGATGAACTCGGATGGCTAGTGCTATGGAAGGAGTGAAGTCCCCGAAGCGATCCATGCGAAATCCATACTTCCTTAGCAATATGCAACGTGGAGGAAGATGCACGAATCAAGCCTAATTCGATTGGAGGGACATCATAGCTTATTTACGACGGGAAGGTCCCACGAAGTAGCGGCATCCATTTTAATGAGCCGAGTAAAATGGTTTACTCTTATAAATGGAGACTTATACAAGACTTCTTTCGGACGACCCTTATTGAAATGCTTGGGAAGTGAGGATGCGGAATGGGTACTCAGAGATTCATGAAGGTTCTTTGCGGCAATCATTTAGGAGGAAGAGCTTTAGCAAGGAAGGCCTTATTAGCGGATATTTTGGCCTACTCTCGACAAGATCTTTGCTCGTATAGTGCAAGCTTGCACGCTTGTCGGAAGCATAACAACCATTCTAAGCAGCCATTTGAGTTAATGAAAGTCGTGGTCTCTTCATGTCCTTTTGATCAATGGGAATGGATATAGTGGGTCCGATGCAGTGTGGCACCTTCTGAGAAGTTTTGTTGGTGGTGTAGATTATTTTTCCAAATGGGTGGAAGCAGAGCCCTAGCTAAAATTCGAGAATCTTTGTAATCTGATTCTTATGGAGAAATATTGTTTTGTCGATATGGTATTCCTCGAAAAATAGTCGATGACAATGGGCGATAGTTCCAAGGAAAAAGATCCAGTGGTGCCAAAGTCTCAACATTCAAGCGAGCTTTCACTTGATGCTCACCCTCGGGCTAACGGGAAAAGTGGAAGTGACTACAATTCTCATCCAAGGATTAAAGACCAAATTGGGGGCTCAGAGGGGAAACTGGGTAGAAGAATTACCAGGAGTCCTATGGGCCTACCGAACAACACCCAAAACAGCAACAGGGGAAACTTCCTTCAGTTTAGTGTACAGGACGGAAGCTGTTATTCCGGTCGAAGTTCTATTAAGTAGCGCTCGAATAAAGGCGTACGAACCAAATCAGAACCAACTTATCCGAAGCGTTGAATTGGATTTGGTGGAGGAAAAGCAGGGAGATGTGCACGGAGGCGGCTGAATTTTACAAGCAAGAGTCGTGAGCCTTTAATAAGAAAGTGATGCCTCGAAGATTTCAAGAAGGGGATTGGGTTTTGCGTAAAGTTAATCCCGCTGGAGACCCTGGAAAGCTAGCTCCAAATTGGGAAGGACCCTATGAAATGCGAGCGTAGAAGTCCTATTATCACGAAAGATGACGAGGCAAGAACTCCCACGACCTTGGAATGCCATTCATTTAAAACTTTTTCACACTTGTATGAAAATAGAATAGAAGAAGGAAATTATGAGACTCGAAGGGGTGTACTTATTGACTTGATTGCATTAATTAGATGCAAGTATTCTCAAATTTCATTAATAAGTCATTTACAAGAGATATGTATTGATAAATCTTGAAGAAGAAAGAAAATGGAAAGGAAACTCCCGTTTCAAAACAAAATATCGAATTACAGCTTAAATCGGTCGGGAGGATAGCGTCGAAAACCAGCCTCCCAATTTAAAGAAGGAAGGATAAGTTGGAGGAGGTAATCCTTGGTCAGCATATTGCCGAACCGCTTCATTAAATCCGTCCTGATAAGTGGCGCAGTAAAATGATGAGTCGCTCCTGGCGGTTCGGACGGTCAGGGCTCCGATCCGATGCAGCCTTTGGCATTTTTCTTGTTGTTCTTGAAGCTTTTGGCGTACGTCAACATAGCGTCGCGACACCTCCATAATAGCATCGGCTAGGATGGAAACATCGTCGGCTCAGGAATTTTGGTCCTGCTGTACAAGGTGTGTCATCTCCACCGTATTTTGATGCGCATGAAGCGAAATTCCCTCCTTTGCAGAATAAGATTTGTTTCGGGCAAGTTCAGTGCTCAGCCTTTGGAGGGAAGTCTCTTGCCTGCATAGACGGGCGTGAGCATGCGCCCTGGAATTTATGAGGGATGAGTTTTCTTGTACCTCCTTGCATAAGCGGGTGCGGAGGTCTCTATTTTATCCTGTGCTTGCAGTCTTGAACACGAAGATGAGCGATGGTGTCGAGTCTGTTGCTTCCCCTGGAGGAGCTCTGTTACCTGCCCTTGAAGACGTATTAATTCTCGAGCAGAGAAGGCCCTCATCAAGAGGAGGTTGGACTTTATTTGAGGGAACGGGTGGCTCCACACCCACTCGTTGTTCTGTAATCTTTGCAATGATATCGACATCCTTTGAATGTGTTGGCGAGCCTCGGCTAATTGCTCTGGCATAGTGCAATTGTTGCAATAGAGTCGTTCGATTGAGCCTTAGCCAAATCTTTCCTTTATTCGCTCCCATTCCGAGCTTGAGCTCGATATTGATGAAGGGAAGCGATCCAACTCTTGATGGTTGGTCGGGGCCTGCATGCGAGTAGAAAAGAAATTGGTTAATAAGACAAAGATAAGGAGGCTAATTGAGAAAGCATACCAAATCCAGAGCATGGCGTAGGCCTTCCATGCGAGGAACCACTTCCTCTAAGTTCAGGATCCGAAGACTCCTGGGAGAAAGGGAAGAAGATGGGACGGATGACACTGAGGTGGGAAGTTTTCTTATAATGGGGAGAGGGTGATATCCTGGAGGAGGAGGGCTTTTCAGGAGGCGAGGGGATGTTGCGTAAAGGGATATCAACCGCCATGGGTTGGAGGAGGAATGGTATTGGGAAAGAAAAGGCAGGTGAGCACCTGTCATCGGTGACATCAAGTACATCCTCCCCAGGTTCATCCTCAAGTTGCAAGGAAGGAGAAGGCAACTTCCGAATCTTTGTGGCAGAAGGAGAAGAGCTAGAAGAGCTAGGGTTTGTAAATGTCGGAGGAAGTGAGGAAGGACTAATTACCCCGGTTTCCTCCGGAGATAACAAGGGTTGTAGGAGGAGGAGAGGGAGAAAGAGATGAAGCGTGGTGGATCGGGAAGGTGAAGAAAGACGGAGCCGAAGACGGGCACTCTTCTGCGATGAGGATAATGGCCCGCTATCTCCTGGAAGAAGGTAGAATGCATTTTGGGGGTCTGAGGATAAGGGAAAAGGGATGAAAAAGGGGATTGAAGCAAAGGAGCGTGGCGGCGGAGGAGAGAACAAGCGAAGAAAAGGGAGATGAAAAGGCGAAAGGATGAAGATAGCAAGAGAGACAAAGACAAAGGATCCCCTATAAAAGGAAAGAAGAATGGGCCTGTAACCATTATTGGGCCCCTCGTCTGTGGTGAAGGAGGCCCTAAGTGAAAGGGAAAGAAGGGTTTATTTTTCTAAAGGGCTTATTATGTACTAAAGCCCTCATTTTCCTGGGAAGGGACGGATATAGGCGTTCCCCTTTCAGAAGGAAAGCCAAAAGAGGAATGATATAAAGGCATCGTCTCCTTTATGCTGATGGTCTTTGAGCCATCTATACTCAAATTTTTATCCCCGCGAAGTGGAAGAAATCCCCGTGTGGTGGCAGAACGGAAGAACCGAGATTCCTCGGTTATATATTATATATATAAATTTTGATCCTGGCGAGATATCCCGTGTGGTGGCGGAATGGAAGAACCAAATTTATTTCTATATCATTTTATCCCCAGAAGAAATCCGTGTAGTGGCGGAACGGAAGAACCATGATTCCTCGGTTATATATTATATATATAAATTTTTATCCCCACGAAGCGGAAGATATCCACGTGTGGTGGCGGAACGGAAGAACCGAAATTTATTCGGTTATACTCAAATTTTATCCTCGCGAAGAAATCCCCGCGTGGTGGCGGAATGGAAGAACAGATTCCTCGGTTTATATTATATATATAAATTTTTATCCTCGCGCGAGATATCCCGTGTGGTGGTGGAAGAAAGAACCAAATTTATTGGGTTATACTTAAATTTTATCCCGCGAAGAAATCCCGTGTGGTGGCGAGCGGAAGAACCGAGATTCCTCGGTTATATATTATATATATAAATTTTATCCCGCAAGATATCCCGTGTGGTGGTGGAGCGGAAGAAGAACTGAAATTTATTCGGTTATACTTAAATTTTATCCTGGCGGAAGAAATCCCGTGTGGTGGCGGAGCGGAAGAACCAAAATTTATTCGCTTATACTCAAATTTTATCCCGAAGCGAGAATCCCTGTGGTGGCGGAATGGAAGAACCGAGATTCCTTTATATATATATTTATATAAATTTTTATCCTGCAAGCGGAAGAAATCCCGTGTGGTGGTGGAACGGAAGAACCGAAATTTATTATATATATAAATTTTATCCCCAGCGGAAGAAATCCCGTGGTGGTGGCGGAAGAACCGAGATTCCTCGATTATATATTATATATAAAAATTTTATCCTCCATGGAAGATATCCCTGTGTGGTGGCGGAACGGAAGAACCGAAATTTATTCGGTTATGCTTAAATTTTTATCCCCGTGAAGCGGAAGATATCCCCGTGTGGTGGCGGAACGGAAGAACCAAAATTTATTCGGTTATGCTTAAATTTTTATCCCCGCAAAGCGGAAGAAATCCCCGTGTGGTGGCGGAAGAACCGAGGTCTCCTCGTTATATATTTTTCCCCGTAAAGCGGATAAGTTGAAGTCCTTATTTGACTTTATATTGTTTTATTCTGTAAAATAGAAGAGTTGGTTCATTTAATGGTTCTATATTTAGAGTGAAAAAGCGAAGAAAAGATATGCCTCAACTATATGTCGGAGTAAAGAAGTAAAGCACGCACAACTCAAAAGATCTTGGAAGAAGAAGATAAACAGGAAAGTTCATGTGAGGAAAAGTTACATATTTTTGGAGTCATTTACAAGGGGAAATAACAAAAGAAACCCTTATACACCTAGGGTATTACAATTCTTTGTTAGGGAGCGGATGGAGCTCCTTTGATGATCGAGGTTGGCACAAAGATTGCCGGCGGTAAGACTGCTGCAGAAGATTTGCTTGGGCTCCTTTTAGGACCCGACCGGTTGTTGTCGCAGAGAGCGATTCTTGGCGGAAGCTTCCTTCAACTTTTGTAAATCCTTCACTTGTTCCTCGAGACTAGCTATGTAGCGGCGATTGTTTATTCTTTAGAGAGCGCTATCTGTTCGGATCCATCAAATGGAAAATGAAAGGAAAAGGGAAAAGATGGAAGCTATCTGAGGGGTGGAGTCTTTATAACGATAAAGGAGAAGAGCGCATTTATTGGAAGAAGAAATAAGAAATGCCAATAAAGAAGAGAAGCGTAGAGCGTAGGTGGAAGGTCGGACTAACTATAATCGTAATTAAGAGGTCCGAATCCCGGGATGATAGAAGAAGGTATGTTCGGACGATTCCTTCCGAAGCGAATCTTACTTCTATGAGAAAAGACAAAAGCAAACATCCCTCCCTCATTTTTTATTATATTTGAAATGATTACATTAACTTGATCTATAAAGATCTTCTGATTACTCTAACAGATGAAGCGGGAGAAGTCTCTTTGGGGGAGAAGGCGCCAAGATGACCTTGAAGCCTTGAGGGCGGAAACTTGGACCTTCATCAAACGGAAGAAGGATGAGCTTCACCGGAGGGTGAAAGCCAGTCTTTGGTGGAGGTGGGGAAGTTGGCAGGCGACACGGGGTCTCCCACTATACTCCCATGTGAAGGGAGGATTCCACACCCTAGTGCGGAAGGAAGGGAAGAAGGACCTCCTGAGGAGGGTTGGAGTTGGAGTAGGAGGCGAAAAGGAAGGCGGAAGGGCGGTTGGCGGGTCTCGAATCTTATTCTTGAAACCAGTCTTAGTTAAAGATTACGATTCCGAAGATTTGATAGATGTTGAAGCCATGATAGTGAGATAGAAGGGCGAAAGACATGGAGGCGAGGATTTATAATGGAAGGAAAGCGGCAATATTCTGGAAGGGAAGAAGGCGAAGAGGATATCGTTTCCAAGCGGTAAGAGGAATAGGGAAAATCAACAAGAATCATTTAAGCAAATCGAACCAAAATCGGACAGAGATGTGAATAATAGTAAGACGTTTCAAATCCAACCAAAATCGGGACGGATGTGAATAATATCAGGCAAGACCCTTCAAGCGAATCCCCGAACTAAAATCGGATCGGATAGGAATAATATCATTCAAGACCTCCCCAAATAAGTTCCCGAACCAACAAGGTGATTGCGCCATACGATACGGAAAAAGAGATAACAGTATAGAGAGAGCAGTTTAAAATTAGTTCAGAATGCCTGACCCCTCAAGGAGCATAACAAGATGATGATAATTAGTTATATGGACGAATTTATTGTTCAGAAGCAAACGAAGCTATTGACAAAATTACTAAAAAGAGAATGAAATTACAACTCAAAGTTAGGACACTTAGCCAGCGCATCCACAGGATTCAAATAGCTAGTGTCCATGCCAGGAGGTGGGTATCCTTGTTCGGCATTTTGAGCCAAGGACCCCTCAAAACCTAGTATGAATAAATCCACTCCCTTCTTGACATAGCGTCCTTTAAGATCGGCTTCTTGCTCCTTCAAAGTCTTGACATTTGGGCCACCTAAGCTTGACTTTCCGATTTAGCCAAGGCATCTCTTTCATGGTACTGTATAGCTTGTTGTCCTAGAGTTGAAAGAGCTTGAGTACTCTTTGTGAAGGTGGATTGCTGCGAGCCACCGCGATAAGGTTTGAGAAGAGCACTATAGAAAGCTCGACACTTCTTCTGATTTCACAGTGATTCTGGTAGCTTCGCTCGATTTAAGTGGCATTCTTGAATAGTAGTAGAGAATCACCTCCTTGATCATGGCATCCCTAAGATATCCTTTATATTCCTTCAGTCAGTCGGAGATGTCACCATTGTAAGATTCAGAAGAGGCGTTGTTCAAGTTTTTCATTTTTTCGTTGCAACTCCTCCTTCTCTCTTTGGACCAGGGCCAGTTGCATCATTTCATCTTCACACTGGCCCCTTAGGTCCACCTCCTTCTCCTCTTGCTCATTTAACCACCGAACGAGCTCTTTTTGCATGGCGTGAAGTGGCGAGTCTCCATCTTGGATTAGGCCAGGCAGGACTACCATATTATTGTGTTGGTGAGGCCTGAAGAAGGAAATCAATGTCATATATGCCAATATATTACAGATTAGAAAGGAATAGTAAATACCTCCGCCAACAGCTTGCCCGCTTGCTCGCAAGGGCCTTGTACGCCTGACTGATTGAAAAATTTCACCTCCGAGGGATGCCGAATTTTCAGCAAGGATCCCAACGTGGCCCTCGGAGGAATGGGAAGGGAAGGATCCTCCCCTTCAGAGGAAAGTGGGGTCAAATACAGGAGGAATAGAGAGTAGCTCTTGAGTCGAGGGATAGGAGCTGGGAGAGACTCATGAGAAGGTGGGGGTGAATTTTGTGCGGATGGGGAGGAATAAAGAAAATGGGAGGAGAGTCCTCCTTGAGGAGGGAGAAAGGACGATGAGGTATTGCCTCCTCTTCTTGGCTCATAAGTGGTTAGGGAGACCTGGCTGGTCGGAAGACGAAGGAGAGAGCCGATGAACTTGAAGCTCCTTTCTTGATGAGCGCGGCTTCGAGGGATGGAGTCACTCGATTTGTCTCTTTTAGTCGAGGTTTTCTTCTTTAGGCACCTCGATCACCTCTCCTTCCACCAAAGCCTATACATTAGATTATACGCACGATATCTTGATGAGAAAGATGAATAACATAGAAAGGAAGTCATATCGCAGGTAAGTATTACCTACCTATACAAGAATCAAGTCGAAAGGTAAAGAGAGATAATCCAAAGTGGCTCAAAGGGAGTTTCTATTAGGTGTTTTGAGCTAATGTAACTCTCTTAATACTCTATACACTTCGAGAAGGGAAATTTGGTCCTCATTTCCCGGAAGGAGGCACTGGGAAGGTCTAACTTCCGTGAGTAAAGTAGAGTGCAGAAGTTGTACAAAAGTATATAATTCTTCCCAACCCTTGTGGGAAGTAGGTTCACCAAGAATTGGAAGTCCGAACGGCTAGATAAATAGAAGAGACCGACTTGGAAGATTTCATTGGAAAAAGCAATGGAATATTTAGGGTTAAGGGAAGGTTTAGGTGTTGAAACACATGAAGCTCCGACAAAAAGGAAGGAATTGGGGTGAATTGGTTTAAATGAAGTTTGTAAAAGTGCAAAATATCTAGATAATAGTCTGGTAGACATAGGCCATTAAGAAAGTTCGAGAAAAAGCATGTCGAAGAGGAGGATTATGGGTCGATGAGTTTAGTGAAACAAGATTTTATAGAAGGGTCTATATAGTTGTTCTTAATGTTAAAGAAATAATGGTTGCAATCTAAGCTGAGTTATGGTATGTTTATACGGTGTGAAGAAGGATGGTCCTAGGAGCCATGGGTGTGAACAAAGCGAGCACTTACTCGGGATTAAGGAGGAATCGTGTGGGAAAGGAAGGATTTGGTCGCCAAAGCGGTGAAAATCATGGAAGAAGAACAACAGATTGGATTAAAACACACTAAATGATACCTAAAAGGAGAAGGCGGGGTTTATATAGGGTTTTTAGTGATTCATTGCATGAAAGGAGAAGGAGAAGCGTGGCCCATGGGCCCGACGGGCTGCCTTGAGTATATATGTATAGGGGAGCTATAAGGGAAGGAGTAAATGTAAGTTAAGAAATAAAGAATAGGGCAGTAACTTTATATACATTTGGAAAGTCAAAGCTTATAAGCCGCTTGACTATTTTTTGGTTGACTAATGATACTCATGTACCTTTTCTATATAGCTGATAGAAGGGTTAGCATGTAACTCATGATCCGTCCAAAATACCTCATACTAAGGTAGAAAAGAAAGAATGGTTCGCGAATATCAGAAGCAATTAGTACGAGAGTTAAGCGAAGCAATTGACGGAGAGTTAGCGAGCAATTGGACGAGAGAGTATAAGCAATTGGCACGAGAGTTAGCAGAAGCAATTGGCAGAAGAGATGGAAGGCACTTCGCTAAGGCGGAAAGAATTGGTTCGACTAGATAATTCAGAGATGGGATGGATAAAGTCGACTCAACCTGATTAATCCAAGGAAGTTTGGCATGGGAAAAGAGGAATGGTTCTTTGATGGGGAACCCTAAGGCTAGGCAGTGGGCCATAGACCTAAGCTAGCTTCACCTAAAGCGGATGGTTGAGGGAGATAGTCTAACCTAGTTACTCGAAAGTAAAGGAAGAGGCGTTATGCCATAGCTTAGAGGCCACACAATATTCCGATGAGCCTTCATTCCTCATATCTGTAACAGAATTATTCTCCTGGTGGAGGTGGTGGCCACGTGTACGATGGAGACAGCCCACGACGTTACGATGGAGGAAAAAAGGAAGATCAAAGGGAGGAAGCAAGGAGGAGGGGATCGGAATTCCAACCCAGCAAGAGAGAAGAAGACAAGAGGAGAGGGAGCAACAACCACCAGGAAAGGAGACAGGATCTCTATTGTTACATCTCTTGTACTTTTTCTCGACTTGTGATATCACTGTAAGAGGTTTTTCTCCTCGACCTTCGGAAACTTCTTTTCCGTAAAGGGGGACCTTCATAGTGAAAGTGCTTAGGCACTGCATCCGGTGAGAAAGCTCACCCCCGTGGAGTAGGAATCCTCATTCCGAACCACGTTACATCTTGTGTCTGAGTTTGATTCATTTGTTTGTTTTTGCATTTCATCTACTTCACCTTCTTATTCTTACTGCAGACTGTGAGAACCCTCTGAGATCTCCCTCTGTGCTTCACTGCATTGGAAAGGAGTGAACTGATTTTCCTCGTCGCATCATCTAGGATGGATTGCATCTCACAAAATAAGCCTTTTTACTGATTAGATTTAACACTTAGAAAGGGTGAGATGTTAGGATTTGGAAATCATTGGATGTTAATGTTTGCCAAAATGAAATAAAACATTAAAATACATTAACGAATACATGAATATAAGTATAACATCAATATGTTTGATATACAAGATTATGTTGGATCGAGAAGCGTCGCTAGAGGGGGGTGAATAGCGATCGTAAATCTTTTCTTTTTCGTTCGTTCGATACGCAAAGTAAGCACAGCGGAAAATAAATGAACACGTTTATTTTACTTGGTTCACAACCCAGCGGTTGCTACACCAAGGCCCTATCGGTCCTAGACCGCGTACGGAGGGCAAAGCACTAAAACGTCTCCTCCTCGTTGGAGGTAGGAGACAACGATTACAAAAACCGAATATACGAGGATGAGGCAACAAGCCTACCTCACCTCGTTATGAAGATAAAAATATAGAATATAATATCAAAAATATTACTTGAATCTGCTCAAGCGAAGAAGATCAAAACTTGATCGCGTCCGTTATGACGGTTGAAGCGTTGGCGTAGGAGCACTTGATGAATAATTGATGTGATTTGGAGATGAATCCTCCTCCTTTTATAGACTTTAGCCTCTGAATTTGTCTCTATTTCTTTGGAACAGATCATGAATTTTTCCAAATTTTTATCGCGGCGCGGCAAACGTTATCCGTTTTGACCTAAGCGCAAAAAGTCTAAATCGCCATCCGATCGATGCCTCTCATCGCCGTCGATGATCGATGATCGATGCATCTCATCGATCAATCGATAATGCCGATCGATGTCTGAGCCGATCACCGCCACTTCCTGCGAGTAAGAGATTAGCTCGTAAAATGATAATCGGACGGTTTCTAATCATTGATCTCGACCTAGACCTTCCTGTGAAGTCTTAGACCGTCGCCTTATATCGTCAAGAGGACACGACCTTACAATCTCTCACTCACACGAGCTTACCTCGATAGTAGCTCTCGCTTCCTTCCACTCGATTCCTTCTCCTCCGATTCACTCCGTCGACCCATAGCTTCCTCCGGTGTCGCTAGCCTTGACTCCAGCTTTAGTACTTTTCTGCACACTTGATTTAGCTCGTGAGATAACAATATAAACTTAACTTTGTGTCTTTGCCATAATCAAAACACAGGTTCGATTATCTAGTGCCCCTGCACCAACAGATTAAACATGATAAAATGGAATAAATTAGATGAAGAAATCGAGATTTTCTAAATTTCAGAACAGAAAATCAAATATCAGTCGACTGATATAGTTATCCAATGACCGATCATATCAGAAGGCGATACGATCGCCCAAAGAATGAGTCTCTAGGACTCGACTTGAACATCGAACATTGATGGTACTATTCACGGTGAGGTCATCGATCAGTGCTCCATCATCGAGTGGTGACAAGGCTCTTAAGTCTTAGGTTTGATAGCTTCTTACCCAAAACCCTAATTTTCCTTTCCATTGTAATTTATTTTAATCTAATCGTGTATTGGTGTCCTCGCATGTCATATCATTGCATTACATTCATATAGGAGAGCCATAGAAATGATCCACCGAGGGTGAATCACATTGTACCAACCTATGTTGGTTAGGTACATCGATAGGGACTTTATCCAACGTTATTGTAGTGATGTCTTGGACATATTTGCCTATTATCATCTCATGAAAATTGTCTTATGCACACATGCCATTAACGATGACCTCCTTAAGGAGTTTTATCAGAACCTAAAGAAGGTAGACGATGGCCCTACCTACACTACTCGCGTTGCAAAACGCGATTTAGAGTTCACTCCTGCGATACTGCAGGAGTTTCTCGAGTGTAAGCCCTCGGATGACACCTTCATTTTTTACCCCACCTTTGATGCTCCTTTACCCGAGCCATTTGACCATATTTCTTTGGACTCCATGCATGAGCATATTTTTGGTCATCCTCGTCCACCAGCCCAGAATTTATTTCCTATTACTGAGTTATCTGCACCTGACAATGTACTCTACAAGGTCATTGTTGGGTGTTTTCTTCCGATCGTCACTCGGGGTCTGGCCAAGATTCGGCCTCCCCATCTCTTTCTACTATACGCCATGCGTAATAGGTTAGACATAAACATTGCATTAAACATGTTTCACTGCATTGTGCATTTCATTTCCCCTGTACAAGGGAAAGTGCATATGCCTTTTGGGCACATTATCACAGCATGGTTAGAGTCAGTAGGCATCAACATTCACAGGGGATCACTGCGAGCGCTCTCTGAGGTGTACGACTGCATATCGATTCGCAACTTCTCGTTAGCGAAGCTGCGGATGGGGAGTGGACAGATGGAGTTGGCACCTCGACCACTGCCCAGGGCACGCAGAGAGCCTCCTCTGGTACCCAGAGAGGCGGCAGAGGACTATGAGGATGCAGACGCCGCTGATGAGGAGGATCAGCTGCCAGCAGATGCATCAGCGGCGGGTCCATCAGATCGTCTTGGCCAGCTGGAGTCCAGATTCCAGGACTATCAGCAGACGGTCGACTCTAGACTGTCAGAGCTCTTAGTAGGGCAAGCATCCATGGGCGCATGTCTTGGTCGGATGGAGGAGAGATACATGCAGATTGCAGAGTCCCAGAGCCGTATTGAGCAGCGTCAGCACGATATGTATGAGATGATGCAGGCTTGGACTTTGAGCCAGCAGCCTTCTCCACCGCCACCTCCTGCAAACGACTTGATTTAGAGGATGTTAGATTTTTTTGTTTTTCAGTTTTTGTAGTGAGATTGAGCATATCAAATCTCCATTTTGGATGTAAAAAATTGAAATCTTTTAAATTAAATGAAATTTCTGTTTGTGAAAATCATGCATGTTGAGTGAGTATTTGTATTATTGTATTGGTTTATGAAAGCTGCTATATCATGACGTGAAATTGCATCTTATCATATAACATGCCATGCCATTGGTTATGCTTATTTTATATGTCATGTTTACTCTTTTTGATTATATCACATGTCACGACATCATGATTATTGGTCATGCGTTATTATTATTATAATTTATGCCATGATCATTCATGCATTTATATTTATTAGAATTGATTTAAGGAAAAATGGCATGACTTGGAGTCTCATTTATAAGGGAATCAAGTAGGGTTGCCTAGGAAATGCATGAAACCCTAGATAAAATGAATCAAAACCCACATCTCACATCACATTGACATGTATGTGTATTTATACACCCTAGATACATGTGAGATGCTAGGATAATAAGTTAGGTTCAAGGTGCATAGGTAGTGCATCTAGATGAACTCATACTTATTTTAATTATCACCAAGAATCATAAGGAAAGCTAATATACAAGTTATGTATATTTAGCCAATAAACCATGGTTCAAAATAGGTTTTCAAAAACATTTTAAAATCAATTTAGAAAACCTGGGTGAAATCTATCTTTTGATAGCCATCATCATTGTAGAAGTTGATACAAAGTAGATCAAAAACTTTAAAATTTTAATAGTTTTTGAACTTTGTACCAATATCCTATTTTCATGGTAAAAATATTTTTCCAAAATTTTTCACCGATTGTATGTGTGATAAGTAATGTATGTATCAAGTTTCGTGATTTTTTGATTTACGTAGAATTACTTATGAATTTCCAAAAGTCGAGTCTGATATCTGACAATTAGGTTTTAGATTATCGGATCGCTTCTACAGGCGCCGATCGATGGGCGATTGGACTCATTCGGTATCACTCATCGCTGCTTCATGCCCGGTCGATGATGGACACATCAATCGACCGTAGGCAGTCGATCGATAACTGATTTCGGGGTAACCAAAGTTGTTTAACCCGATTTTAGTTGCAGTTAAGGTCCCTAACCACTCCTAACCCTAGGATATACTTTGGGAAGCATTATAAAGGGTGAAAATCCATTGGATATGGATTTGGAGAGGTGTTTAGGGTTTGTACCAAATTTAAGGTGTTGGAAAGTTCAATTTCTAACCTTAATTTTGATAGTTTAGAGTTCCTATTGGCTTAGGGACTTCCCAAGGACATTGTTGGTCCAATGGTCAAGGGGGAGCAAGCCTTTAGGGGGAGTTATCCATCTTGGAATGATGGATGTGTTTTTTTTTTCTCTTGAAGGGGAGAATGTTATCAATTGGGAAAATTGATGGATTTTTAGAAACCCAATTTGGAAAGTGGGAGAGTGTATAGGATTGCCTCTCTTGAGTGATATGGGACTTATCACTAGGAAGATGGTAGACATCCTAGGTATTTTTAGACCAAGGAGGAGATTGTAAGATCTCATTGGGACAAGAGACGTTGACCTCCTTGTAGAGAAGACCTTTTTGATGTTACTCAAAAAGGGGGAGAATGTTTGGGGGAGAACATTTAAGATTACCAATTTGGAATAATTGGTAAGAGACTTGAGTTAGTGGTCTAACTCAAATGATTTGTTTGGTTTTTGTCAAACATCAAAAAGGGGGAAATTGTTGGTGCAATCGGCCCAGGTCACGATTGACCAGGACTCGAGTTTGACTCGAGTGATATTTTGATGTTCGACAAAAACATATGACAATGTAATTGTCATAGGGAAGTCCAAGTCTTGAGTACTTGGCATGGAAAGTCCAAGTGGGACACTTGGCATTTGGCAAAGTCCAAGCATGGATCTTGGCAATGGAAAGTCCAAGCATGGGTCTTGGCATGGAAAGTCCAAGCATGGGTCTTGGCATGGAAAGTCCAACATGGGTTGGCAAGGGAAAGTCCAAGCTTGAGTCTTGGCATTTGAGAAGTCCAAGGGTTTGATATTGGCAGCGTAAAGTCCAAGTGGGAGTCTTGGCAACATAAGTCCAATGGTTGGCGGCGTAAAGTCCAAGCAGAGTCTTGGCTGCGTAAGTCTAATGTGCCTTGGCGGTGTAGACACCATTAGCATGACATAGCCGATGGAAGAACCTGAAGGCTAGCGCGATGGATGAACAAGTCATGGATGACTTGGAGGGATCCGAGAGGCGTGAGGTTGATGGAGGTGGCTAAAAGGCTTAGGTCTAGGCTAAGGGTGGTCTAGCAAGTATGGGGGAACCATACTTGGGCTAAAACCTCATGTTTGAGGTTGGCCAGTCGAGTGGTGCCATGTGGCAGTCGACTGGACCGAGTCAACTAGGGTTTGACTTTGGGAAGTGGTCTAGCGATCATTGCGGTGGGCGGTCGGTCGATGCTCAGCGATCGACTGATCGTGTGATCAGTCGACTGGTGCTCGAATTTTCGGCCACAGAATGGAGTCTCACTCGATCGCTGGGACGAGCAGTCGAGTGATGGCTCATCAGTCGACTGATGCTCATGATCAGTCGACTGATGTCCTAGCCGTTGTATTTTTTCAGCGTGGATTACACCGTTGTCTCATAGCAACAGTGTGATCAGTCGACTGATGGTCCCGAGCAGTCAACTGATCGACCTTTTCCAGCACAGGTTGAAGCTATAAAAGGAGCTCGTAATGGAAGAAATGGTAGCGATTTTTTTGGACGAAATTGAAGGGGAAAGTTGGTGCTTTTCAGTCCTTCAAAGCTAGTTCAAGGCAATCAAAGATCAAGCAATCAAAGGCTTTTGTAAAGTGTTTTCCTTTACTTGCATTTGTATTTCATTATCGTATTTGCTTGTATCTATTTGATTATTGTTGTAATCGTTATTGTACGAGATTTCTCCGCCTCCGGATTGTTCCGAGAAGGAGTGTTTATTAGTGGTTGCGTATGCATCACTAGAGCTCGATCCATGGAGTAGGAACCGTGCGGTTCCGAACCACGTTACATACTTGTGTTCTTGTTGTGTTTGCGTATTTTGTTATTGTACTATTTCCGCTGCGCACTAACGAAATTGTAGAGATGAACACGCGATCGAATTCCATCTACGAACCATCACGCGCTATTCACCCCCCCCCCCCTCAAGCGACGTCAAATATCTTACAAATGCCTCCTACAGTATTCTAAGGCATAAATGCCTCTTATAGTATTCTAAGGCATAAATGCCTCATACAAAATTTAGGGCATAAGCGCCTCATACAATATCTTAAGTATGAAATATCTCATATGGTGGTCATGGTGCAATGCCTCATACGGTATGTAGGTTGGTATATTAGTATGGTGGATGTGGTTGTGGAAGGTTAATATGATAGTGTTGGCGCATTCACGGGAATTTATAAAACTTCACTCGACTTTGCTCTGTAGTTTTACTAAAGAAGGGGAACTTATGATGGGTATGGAGTCTTTTTTCAGCTAAGATAGAGAAATATTTTGTTGTAGACACTTGTAAAACTTCACTCGACTTCGCTCTGCAGTTTTACTATAGAGGGGGAACTTATGATGGGTCAGAGTTTCCAGAGCAGTGTGTATAGTTCAAGGGTTGTGTGAACAATTCCAGGGCAGCAGGATTAATTCCAGAGCAGTAGGTGTATCCAGAGCAATATGTGTATTTCTAGGATAGTTTGGACAGTTTCGTAGCAGTATGTGTATGCCCAGGGTTGTATGTGTAGTTCCAGGATAGTATGGTTAGCTCTAGAGTAGTATGTGTATGTCCAGGGTAGTATGTGTTATTCCAGGGTAGTGTGATTAATTCCAGAGTAGTAGGTGTATTTCCAAAGAAGTATATTTAGTTCAAGGGATGTGTGAACAATTTCAGGGAAGTAGGATTAATTCCAGAGCAGTAGGTGTATCCAGAGCAATATGTGTATTTCCAGGACAGTTTGGATAGTTCCAGAGCATTATGTGTATGTCCAGAGTAGTATGTGTAGTTCCAGGGTAGTATGGTTAGTTTCATAGCAGTATGTGTATGTCCAGGGCAGTATGTGTAGTTCAGGGCAGTGTGATTAATTCCATAGCAGTAGGTGTATTTCCAGAGAAGTATGTATAGTTCCAGGGTTGTGTGAACAATTCTAGGGCAGTAGGATCAATTTCAGAGTAGTAGGAGTATTTCCAGGGCAGTGTCATCAATTCCAAGCTAGTATAAGCAGTTCCAGAGCAGTGTGAATAGTTCTATGGCAGTGTGTATATTTCCAGGGTTGTGTGAACAGTCCATAACAGTAGGAGTATTTCCAGGGCAGTGTCATAAATGAGTATTTCCAGAGTAGTGTATATTTCTAGGGTTTTGTGAACAGTCTAGAGCAGGAGTATTTCCAGGGCAGTGTCATCAGTTCCAGGACAGTATAAGCAGTTTTAGAGCAGTGTGAATAGTTCCAGGGTAGTGTGTATATTTCCAAGGTTGTGTGAATAGTCCAGAGCAATAGGAGTATTTCTAGAGCAGTGTCATAAATGAGTTTTTCTAGAGCAGTGTATATTTCAAGGGTTGTGTGAACAGTCCAGAGCAATAGGAGTATTTCTAGGGCAGTGTAAACAGTTCTAGGGCAGTATATGTATTTTTAGGACAGTGGGATCAGTTTCCAATGCAGTATGTGTAAGTCTCAGGATAGTGCAAGTACTTGCATTGCAGTAGGATCAGTTTCCTGAGCGGTATGTTTAATTCCCGGGCAATATATGTATTTCTTGAGTAGTATGTGTATCTCCCGAGCCAAGCAAGGAGTCTTGGAATTCCTCTTGTATCGGGTAAGATCAGGAGAAGAGAATAATTAAGGATAACAGGGGGAGTTTAGGGAGGATAAAACATGATTAGTGAGAAATTTTATCATTTGTTTATATTTTATGAGTTTAAATTTTTGGCAGGGGAGCAAAAGGCACATGAAGCGATCGGAAAAGATATTTTGAATATAGATGGGAAAATCGATTGCAAGGACAATTAGGTAAAGTGCGATAAAGTAAATTCACCTCAATGAGAAAACGGTTGTTCCACCTATAAAAGGGGCAGAAGAAGACGAAGCAAGGGATGGTCGTTTCTTCTCCATTTGGTTTCCCCGAGATCTCTCTTCTTCTCTAGTTCATTACCTTTTTTCTCATACTCATACTAACTTGAGCATCAGAGTGACCGCGCGAGTGAGCCGACCAACCTTCGCTCTTCCTTGGTGTGTCAGATTCAGCTTCATTCCTAATACTAAGGGTGATTCCTATAACTAATCTTTTCCCTGTTGAGCTCCCTCGGTGATGGATCCAATGATCTATAAGGAGAAGGAGGGGGATCTTGGTGATCCAAAGAAGCAAGCACCATTACTGTAGTTATCCAAAATCAAAAACTCCTGCATCTCGAGTCTTCAGAATAGTCGATCAAGCCTCCCCATGTGTCCACCAACTCCATAAGCAGGGTTGTACTCTATCCCCTGGATAATTTCTCTTATTTTATTTCGCAATACATCACGATGAGTCATCATGGTAATCATCCATATCATCTGAAAAATTGAAATTAACCAAGTCAGTATTAAATCGGCTTCCTAGTAAAAAATAAATTTAATTCAATTTAAAAAGACATAGAACCAACATAATTAATCAAGAAAAAACTACTCTCTTCATTTTCAGGAGCTTCAGCTGACTGATCCATTGATTAGGCCAATCGATTGCCACTTTAACCAGTTGATTGTCATCTCAGTATAGTTGACTAGTACTATGAAGACTCAACTTGGCAATGATTTGTGAGAACCCGAACACCACATGATTTGCTCCGAGCACCTCAGGTACCCTAGCATCATGCATGGTGTTCTGTCTTCTCAACATCCCTAGCTACCAATCCTAGTTCACTAAACCTATTTCAAGTTGTTTTCTGACTACAAGTTGTTCTAAACAACTACTCGAAAATTAAGTTATGAGTTTAGTTGACTATTGTCAACTTTAGCAAGTCAGCTAATGCTGACTACTTTGCATTGTGCTCACTCAACCGAGTACTAAGCCAAACTCTCCTTAGCTGAGAATCAATATTGTGCTCACATATCCCGAGTACAAAGCACATAATACAAGCACCAAGCATATAGCCTGAGCGCTTGTGCTCCGTATGAACACATATGTGCTTTATCCGAGCACATATGTGTGTTGGTCGAGCACCCTTTGGAAATTTCGAGTACCCTAAGGATTGGCTGAGCACCATATGGAAAATCTGAGCACTATATGGAAAATCCAAGAATCACCTAGTGCTTTGGCCGAGCACTATATGAAATTTCCTAGCACCATATGGAAAATCCGAGCACCATACTACCAAGCACAATATGTGCTAGCCAGCCACCATAAGATATGGCCGAGCACTATATAAAAAAACTGAGTACCTAGTGCTCTTGCGAAGCACCGTATGGAAAAATTGAGCATCTAGTGCTCTTGCTGAGCTGTCACACCCCGAGAGCATGCTGAGCTGAAAAATAAATGGACAATATCTCCCCTGTATGTGGCAATATATCCTGTTTATACAAGGTCTTTTGGCCATAATCACAACAACATATATAATGTAAATACAATAAAACACAGCGGAAACATTCAAAACAAAATAACAACTACACACAGTGTATACCAGTATGACTAACGCCAAAATATAAAGGAAACATCGGCAAAACCCAAATCCACAAGTGTACATCTACAATGTCATAACACATAACACCACGTAAAACTCCAAGTACATAACAAAATATACAGAAAACCCAAAAATGACCACAGGAGCCTCGGATGTGAGATGAGATGAATCAACTAACGATGCTCCAAGCCATCACCAAGACTTCTACTTATTACCTGGGCGACAAGAAAACCCAGGGTCTGTGGTGGTGAGTATAACTCAGCGGTACTAAGAATCAAATGCATGCATAATTTATATATATCACATGCGAGTCAATAATATATTGTCTATCGGTATAACAGATATACAATAGAATAACATAACTTTATAACTAAACTAATCAATATTAATACCATAAGGTACTGACATACCTGAAAATCGGCAACGATATAACTCATACGACCTGAGTATAAGTACATAATACAATGCCTGCAACATGGTAGAGCAATTCTAACTCTATAAGCGACAAACTACCATACTAACATCCTATGGCAAATACAACGATGAACTGGGTCCATTTCGTATCATCTCAGGGTACTGGTCAAAGGTATACTAAAGTCTGACCAACTCATACACCGGTATCCCACATACTATCATATAGCAAATACAATGGCATGTATGATGATGTACAAACAAATGCAACATCACAATAAGCATACATATAGACTGCATCTATATATATACTAATCACAATCATCTATATATATATATATATATATATATATATATATATATATATATATATATATATATATGGCAATATGCAAAATGCCATAAGACATGGCAATGCAGAATGCATGGTCATATTGGCTCACCCTAAAGCTACCACGACCCCAGTGTGGCCTCGGTGGCTTGACATGACAACTGTCTCAACTCAACACCAACCACTACTCTCGAGTGGCCGAGTGGGCAGTATGGTCAAGTAGTATATAAGCATAAAGAGCTAGCTATATGATAGGGGGCTCTGCTATTGGCCACTCCAATAGTCACTACCCATGAGTGGTCGAGTGTCACACATGCAAGAAAACTGCACGCAACTCCAACTACCACCGTCTATAGTGGTAGAGTGCGGCACAACAATGCTCTGACCTCCCAACAATTACTCCTCCATGAGTAACCTAGGAGGCAGGATGACTGACAACCCTCTCAACCACAAGGGAGACCTAATCGCTAGTATGCATGTAAATGACATGAATGCACAGTCACACAAACATATATCCACCACAGACTCTCTATCCTACAGAGAGTCATACCAATCTGATCAATACACTCTCTATCCTACAGAGAGTCATACTCAACTGATCATAACACTCTCTATCATACAGAGAGTCATACTCGATTGATCAACGCACTCTCTATCCTGTAAAGAGTCATACACAACTGATCATAACACTCTCTATCCTGCAGAGAGTCATACTCGACTGATCAATACACTCTCTATCCTGCAGAGAGTCATACTCAATTGATCACAACTAAGCAAGGACCACCAGTTCGTAGCGACGTTGTATCGATAATCACACATCCATACATGACTACCTAATCCTTAGTGGATATGTACACATCATCAGGATATAATATAGAAACTCACTTTACTTCTAGAATCATCCACCCCCAGATGATTTATCTAAATTGCACAATTCAATTTTACAACCGAATTTAGCTACGTACATATAGGTAAACCATTACAGGTCCACTTACCACAATATCTATAATTCATAACAAAGATGAATGAATAGATAACAACAATAATAGAGTATTTAAGTGCAAAGGCAAGTAGCAAGCATCAGAAAAACTAGAGTGGATTTAAGGTCAAAGTGGCAATAATATGAAGTTATATATTTCAGGGTTTAGTTGCTACCTGACCAAGGTAGGAAATTATCCACCTGCTATGTAGACTATGTTGATAGTCTTCATGTCCATGAACCTATCTTGAATCAAGGTCCTGAAATCAATATATACAACTAGATTATGCTATAAATTCCAATATTAGGATCAAATCCTTATCCTACATCATCTTTGTATCCCAATCATCTATCTGAATAGTTTCTTCCATTAGCTCTTAATCACCATACCAACTGTCAATTTAATCATAGCTAATCAGGCTAACTAAATAACATCTCAATCTATAGTTAAAATATGTTCATAAGCATTAAGATCCAGACTCACTTGGTTATGCTTCAATTGCACAACCTCCTTGTCCACCTAATAACACCCAATCTGAATCAATTAACCTCATTCATCCATACCAATGAACCCAATCACATAATAAGTGACACCTATACAATTCATTAACAATTACTTACTGAACTAACAATTAATAGTAGAACATAGCATACATTCATCAATTATTCAAATCCAAGCTTACCTAACACCACTTCATTCAACCCCAGCTCCTTGCTTCAATCAGACCGAAGTCCAATCAATTGAATTGGAGACAAACCCCACAATGGTCTGTCTTATCCTTGCTACACGCAAAACAACCCAAATCCCTGTTCAAAACACACCACAATATGTAATCTAGGAAACAACAAGATGGCTAAGCAATTACCCATAGATGTGAGAGTAGATCATCGGGTAAACCCTCCCGATTGACCGATAGAAGTTGTTGAACGACTCCGACGTTGCATTGCTACCTGAGCACATGATGGTTGTTGTTGTTCACTAAGGTGAAGAGGATTGCGATGTTCACAGAAGCAACCTGTAAAATACTGAAAAAAATAGAAAATACCCTTATTAATTAAGAAATTATCTTATAGAATTTTCAGGAATTTTTAGAATTTTTTCTAGATTTAAACGGAAGTTTTATAGATATTTCATGGAGATAAAGCAAACATGCTTTTGTAAATCCTGTTTAGACTATAATGAGGTGTTAAATTTCTCAATAAATTTGATTCCTTCATTTCCCATTGGTTCCTTATCGTAACTCATCGTCGGACGTTTCAATGTCGTGTGCGACCTCTTCTCTTCATCTCCGGAGCGACCATAGCCCGATCCCTCTCCCGATCGGGTCTCCTTCCCTCGTGCCCGTGCTCACCGTCGCCGCATGATGTGTATAAATCATGCTATGTTTTCACTACTCCATATACATGCATTTTATCTCATTTCATGTCTTAGGCATGTATTTTATCATGATTTAGTTAAGTTTAGCATATTTTGGACAAAGAGACTGCTTTTGGGTGTTTTTCATGTTAACAGGGCAAAGAAGCAGGCGTATCAAAACAACACAGGCGTGTCATCAGTGACACGTCCATGTCAGGAGTTCTAGCCTTCAACACACCACAGTTGTGATCGACCGCGCCCCGCTCAAAGCGTTGACACGGTCAGCGTATCAAAACAACACAGACGTGTCATCAGTGACACGTCCGTGTCAGGAGTTCCAGTGCTCAACACACCCCAGTTCAGCCTTCAACACGCCCCAGTTCAAGTGCAACACGGTCGATGGGAATTGCACGACACGCCTGTACCCTCATTTGGCATGGGCATGTTGTCCTGATTCCGGATTTCCTTTTCTGCGAGATCCGCCATCTTCGTCTCAATTAAAGGAAAATCTTTTGCCTTAATTAAAGAGGAGGCCAAGGCTATAAAAGAGGAGATATTCTAACCCTAGAGGAGGACGGCGGGTGGTCAAAAAGGACGACAGAAGAAGGAGGAGAAGGAAGGAGTCGACTTTACGAGGAACGTATCGTAATTTCTTTCTCTAGCAATACTTGTTCGACTATGGAGTAGTGTCCTGTAATCTTAGGATGGGGGAGTAGCCCTTTGACGATTTATGATGGATGATGTAATCTATACTACTTGAATTATTGTTTGTTTTTGATCTGGTTTTTGGATTCTTATTTATAAACCTAAGGAGCTAAGGGGAAGTACCTAACAGTGAACCCAAGTTCCCGAAACCAAGAACCAACTAGGGATAAACTCATGTCAAGTAGTGGTAGTGTATCTATGAGGGCTTGCGGGGGTCTCGTGACAGGTCCCCTTAGCTGATTATGGTCTCGTGTGCAAACCTACCGTGAAAAGGAAATTAGACTCTAAAGGAACTCTTATGGATTTAATGGATCTATCAAATCCAGTTTTTTACCAAGTAACGGAGGTAAGACTAGGGAGGTTTGCGGGGGTCTCGTGACAGGTCCCCTTAGCTGATTATGATCCCCTATGTTTGAATACCGTGACAGGTAAATTGAGTTTGATAGGTACAGTTAGCATAGACCTCGAAAGGAGCCATTGATTTACCTTAGGATAGGTTCCATCAAAACAACTCTAATAGGGGTAAGAAAGAATTAAATCACCTAATAAATCGTCGACGTGGTGAAACCCATATCCTGAAATTCTCCTCAACTATTGACTTTTTGCTCGTTCTTCTCATTCGTTGTTCTTGACTGCTCAGTTTCTTTGCGTAAACCTCAAATTGATTGACTAGATAACTTGGTATCACGGTCATTTGGTAATTGTCCCAATCCCTGTGGGATCGATATTTTTATTACTTAACGACAACCGTGCACTTGCGGAAAATAAGACATCAAGTTTTTGGTGTCGTTGCCGGGGATTGGCACTCAATATTGAATTGATCGTGATTTAGTTAATCTAGATTTTTGTTTTTGTTCCTATTCTTTGTGTCTATTTTGAATTCTTGTTTTGGGAGCCTCTCTTGTTGTTGCATGCACCGACTTAATAGGGAAATTCTCTATATTGATCCTAAGATAGAGAGAACTTTTCTTGCTAGAAGACGATTTCAGCAACCTCAGGAAGACAATCTGACCTCCGACATGGCTGACCAAAACGAGAATAAACCTTTAAGGGATTATGCAGCACCTAGTACAAGGGGATTAAGATCGAGTATTAGAAGACCCCCTATTGAAGCGAACAATTTTGAATTAAAACCGGCTCTACTGTCCATGGTCCAACAGCATCAATTCGAAGGAGCACCCACTGAAGATCCAAATCTGCACTTGGAAGTATTTTTGGAATTTTGCGAAACTTTAAAACTGAATGGAGCCTCAGCTGATGCTATTAGATTGCGCTTGTTTCCTTTCTCATTGCGGGACAAAGCTAGAGCCTGGCTACACTCTCTTCCAGCAGATTGCATAACTACCTGGGATCAGCTGGAGCAAAGATTTTTAGACAAGTATTTTCCACCCAGCAAAACTGCAAGTCTTCGTCATCAAATCACTAATTTTGCGCAAAAGGATGGAGAAACATTATTTGAAGCTCGGGATGATTTAAGGGATTACTACAGCAATGCCCTCATCATGGGCTAGAGAAGTGGCTCATTGTTCATACTTTCTACAATGGAATCTCGTATGCTACTAAAGTTTCTCTTGATTCTGCTGCAGGAGGAGCTCTTATGAACAAAACGTTGGATGAAGCATTTGAGATCATCGAGAATGTGGTAATGAATTCTCACCAATGGGCTACAGAACGAGGATATCAAACTAAAATGCCAGGTAAGTTTAAGGTAAGTACCCTTGATCTACTCAGTGCAAAAGTCGATGCGTTAACTCAAAAGCTCGAACATTTTAATGTATCAGCTGTAAACTCATCTAATGTCACTTGCGAGATCTGTGGTGTAACAGGACATGTAGCGATGAATTGTCAAATCCTACACGCACCATCATCGGGAGCTAGGATTGAGCAAGTAGATGCGCTAAATAATTTTAATCAGAAGCCTAATGGTGGCAACCCTTATTCGAACACGTACAATCCCGGTTGGAGGAATCATCCCAACTTCTCGTATAGAGCCAACCAAAATTCTTACAGATGAGCAGTTTTGGAGCACCTTCGGGATTTCAGCCAGGACCCAAGTCGAGCTTAGAAAAGATGATGGAGAATTTTATTACGTGTCAGGGGAAGATAAATGATGAATTTCGACAACATATTGTAGAATCAAATCGGCAACATCAAATTAATACCGAGGCAATCAAGAAATTGGGAGGCAAGGTTGATAATTTAACTAATCACACAAGAATGCTGGAAAAACAAATTTCCCAAATTGCCAGCTCAACATCAAGGACGCCCGGCAGATTTCCTGGAAATTCAGAAGTAAACCCAGCTGAGCATTGTAATTCCATAAGTTTGAGAAGTGGAAGAATTTTAGAAGGAGACAGAGCTCAACAAGCGGCCCCTGTGCTAAAGGACACGAGCGTGTCATACTTGGAAGAAGACAGCAGCACACCTGGGAAAGAGAATGCCCACAAGCGTGTGTCAGCCGACACACCCGTGTCGGGTCACTCCAGCAGCCAACACGACTGGCATGTGCCGAACGACACAGGCGTGCCGAATAAGGAACCAAGAATGTATAAGCCCCCTATCCCGTTCCCTCAGAGGCTGATTAAGGAAAAATTGGATGAACAATTTGGTAAGTTCCTTGAGGTAATTAGGAAGCTATATATCAATATACCTTTTATAGAAGCTCTTCAACAAATGCCTACATACTCCAAGTTCTTGAAGGATATCTTAACCAATAAAAGAAAAGTCGAGGAGCATGTAACAGTGGCTCTTACTGAGGAGTGCAGTGCTTTAATTAAGAACATGGTACCTCCCAAACTAAATGATCCGGTGCATAATTAATGACTCAAATTTTGATAAGGCTTTTTGCGATTTGGGCGCCAGTGTTAATCTGATACCTCTTTCCATATGCAAGAAATTGGATTTGGGAGAAATGAAACTAACTACTATGGCCTTGCAGTTAGCCGATCGCTCCATTGGATATCCTTTGGGAATCTTAGAAGATGTACCAGTGCAGGTGAGAAATTTTATTATTCCTGCCGATTTTGTAGTGCTTGACATGGATGAAGACCCATGCATTCCACTCATTTTGGGGAGACCTTTCTTGGCTACTGCAGGGGCAATGATAGATGTCAAGAACCACAAACTCTAACTTGCATTTGGAAATGACAAAATTGAATTCAACCTTTCAAAAGTTGTTAAACAACCTTCTGTTTTTGATGTTTGTTGTAGGATTGACAGTTTCCAGTCAATAGCACTAGAAGGAGCACCAGAACAAACTTATCTTAATAAGCTCGAAGGGGATTTTGAGGATAAAGAGTTGGAGATTTCCGACCCCAACCTAACACCACAGAGCTGGTTGAGGAGGAAGAGGGGCAGAGCACACTCCTCGAGCCATATCCCAAAAAATAGGGAGTAACTGAGGGGTCAAGCTAACGACCTTAAACAAGCGCTTCTTGGGAGGCAACCCAAGCTATTTTCATTTTTTTTAGTCATTTTATTTTATTTTATTTTGAGTTTTATATTTTCAGGTTTACAGGACACGACATGTTAAACGTGCCACTGCGTGCCAAATTGACACGACCCGCCTATGCTGAACGACACAGGCGTGTTGAGGTTACCCGAAGACAACACACGTCGAGCGTGCTGCTGAGCACGCCCGTGTCGCACATTTCTCAACTGCGACATGCCTGGGCCGGACTGCGGCACACCTGGGGAGGCCCGAGCACGCCTATGTCACGCTTAAACGGGTCAGAGGATGCTAGTAGCGAGGACGATGACCATTGACCGCCTTGAACTATTTTGTGAGTTTCGATGCATATCCTTTACTGCTGATGATGTCTCTACTTAGATTTTTGGTTTGGTTAGTGCTATTTTGTTTGCATCTTTTCATATATCGTAACATTGCATTTTTTATATCATCTAGCGTAATACAACTGAACATTGGTCGGATCATGAAATTCCTTTTTGCCTATTTGATAAGAGCCCTATTTCACTTCTAACACGGTCTATAGGTCTGAGGTATCCAAAAAAGGATTTAAATCCCCCATATCGGACGAGCACTCGATTTTCCATTGGAGACTTGCCTGCGCAACTTGGTTACTGGAGAAACACTTTCACCAGAAGCCATGATAAAAAAAAAAACTGGAAGTGTTTTCAAACACCCCTTTGAGACTAACTATTTACTGGGAAAATGCTCTCTATAAATTCCTTTCCTTCTTTCTTCTTAGAAAGTGCTCCTTTGAGACCTTTTGATGACAGGTAAGGATGATCCATGCATTAAGGAAGGTAAGTGCCTCTATGCCGGAAATAAGAATGCTCTACGATAGAAGGGATGTCAAATCTGGATCGGTGTCCAATGACTTTAGTCAATTTTTCACGTGCACTATATAGGGATCTTTCAAACTTGGAAACTAGGAATGATTTGAAAAGATTAAGATCAGATTGTATACCTCTGGATAGTGTCTAGCATTCCCACAAATAAGTTGTCTTTTGAGTTTTCTTTGCTTGAGGACAAGCAAAAGTTTAGGACTAGGGGATTTTGATGTGTATAAATCATGCTATGTTTTCACTACTCCATATACATGCATTTTATCTCATTTCATGTCTTAGGCATGTATTTTATCATGATTTAGTTAAGTTTAGCATATTTTGGACAAAGAGACTGCTTTTGGGTGTTTTTCGTGTTAACAGGGCAAAGAAGCAGGCGTATCAAAACAACACAGGCGTGTCATCAGTGACACGTCCGTGTCAGGAGTTCCAGCCTTCAACACGCCCTGGTTCAGCAGCCGACATGCCCCGTTCAAAGCGTTGGCATGGTCGGCGTATCAAAACAACACAGACGTGTCATCAGTGACACGTCCGTGTCAGGAGTTCCAGTGCTCAACACGCCCCAGTTCAGCCTTCAACACGCCCCAGTTCAAGCGCAACACGGTCGATGGGAATTGCGCGACACGCCTGTGCCCTCATTTGGCACGGGCGTGTTGTCCTGATTCCGGATTTCCTTTTCTGCGAGAGCCGCGATCTTCGTCTCAATTAAAGGAAAATCTTTTGCCTTAATTAAAGAGGAGGCCAAGGCTATAAAAGAGGAGATATTCTAACCCTAGAGGAGGACGGCGGGTGGTCAAAAAGGATGACATAAGAAGGAGGAGAAGGAAGGAGTCGACGACAGAGGAACACAGATGGCACTAAGTATCGTAATTTCTTTCTCTAGCAATACTTGTTCGACTATGGAGTAGTGTCCTGTAATCTTAGGATGGGGGAGTAGCCCTTTGACGATTTATGATGGATGATGTAATCTATACTACTTGAATTATTGTTTGTTTTGATCTGGTTTTTGGATTCTTATTGATAAACCTAAGGAGCTAAGGGGAAGTACCTAACAGTGAACCCAAGTTCCCGAAACCCAGAACCAACTAGGGATAAACTCCTGTCAAGTAGCGGTAGTGTATCTATGAGGGCTTGTGGGGGTCTCGTGACAGGTCCCCTTAGCTGATTATGGTCCCGTGTGCAAACCTATCGTGAAAAGGAAATTTAGACTCTAAAGGAACTCTTATGGACTTAATGGATCTATCAAATCCAGTTTTTACCAAGTAACGGAGGTAAGACTAGGGAGGTTTGCGGGGGTCTCGTGACAGGTCCCCTTAGCTGATTATGATCCCCTATGCTCGAATACCGTGACAGGTAAATTGAGTTTGATAGGTACAGTTAGCGTAGACCTCGAAAGGGGCCGTTGATTTACCTTAGGATAGGTTCCATCAAAACAACTCTAATAGGGGTAGGAAAGAATTAAATCACCTTATAAATCGTCGACGTGGTGAAACCCATATCCTGAGATTCTCCTCAACTATTGACTTTTAGCTCGTTCTTCTCATTCGTTGTTCTTGACTGCTCAGTTTCTTTGCATAAACCACAAATTTATTGACTAGATAACTTGGTATCACGATAATTCGGTAATTGTCCCAATCCCTGTGGGATCGATATTTTTATTACTTGACGACAACCGTGCACTTGCGGAAAATAAGACATCACCGCACCGCTTGCTGCACCACTCGTCGATCGCGAGAGAGAGTTGTCGCCAGTGTTGATCTCCGCCCGATCTCTACCTCGTGCTCGCTGCCACTGCCCTAGGGACACCTTTTTGTTTTACCACCACTCACTGTGCGCACCACCGAGCAGTAGCCCTATCGCCTGTCGTCATGTGGCCGGACTTTGCCGCCTGCCCACTTGTTGCCGCCCCTTTTTGTTTGCCGCTCACGGATAGCACACTGTGCCCGTCGTCTCCTCTCTCCATCGCAGTCGCCGTTCCACTGCCCCTGGGTACGATGACCCTTGCTATGTGGCCAGCAGATGGTGTCGTCGTTACGCGACACCACTGCTCGTCAGGCCAATTGCCACCATCGGCTCCTCCCGAGGTCTCAACCTTGCACTCACGCTACTCTCCTTATTGGATCGATTGCCCATTTTTCTTCCTTGTTGTTTGATCGTTGCTGCCCTCGCAGATGTTGCTGTGTCATGAGTAGGGCCAGGACATTCCGGTGGTAGCTAGGATCTTCAACCTTGGTTCCAGTGGCTTGATTTGATCTGTGAGCAACCAAGCGATCTAAAGGGGTAAGACTCTTCATCTTCTGATTTAGGATGCTGTTTTGTTGGATATACTGTGTTATGTGGATTGGGAGTGTTAGAGCTCAGATCCTTGTTTGGCAATTGAAGGATTAAGGCAGAGACATGAAGGAGGTAATGGGGGTGGCTGTTGAGCTGTTTTGATGATTGGAATTAAGCTGGGAAGTTGGATTAGAATTGAAGTGATGCAAGGCGGGAAAAACTAAGCTTTGTAAGTTCATATCGCAAATGCAGTGGATTATCTATGGTGGATTAAGAATTAGAAATTGGTAAACCTGATCCGAAATTTGTATTGATATATATATATATATATATATATATATATATATATATATATATATATATATATATATATATATATATATATATATATGTTTTATGCTGCCAATTTATATATTGTGGCTGTGATATTGGATTTGTTTACAGCTGTAAGATCTGGATGGGATATTTGAATTTGTAGCAAGAAGCTTTTACCATAGATTTGAAACTAGGTAAATTCTATGGATCGTTACTTTAGTTAGCTTGATTAGCTATTATTAAATTGATAGTTGGTATTCTGATTAAGTTAATGGAAGAAGTTGTTTCTTTTGGTTAAGATTCAGTATTAAAATTGGTATGGATGTGAAATAGGGATTAATGTGGAGGATTGATTAGGTTAATTGGATAACTAGATCAATTTAGTTGATCGGGATATGAAGTCGATGTAAGATTCGATTTGATCATTCATTGTATGCTTGCACTTAATCATAATATTTGATATGTGTAGGACCTAAATATGAGACAGGACCACGACCGTGAAGATATTATTCTGAGCTTCTTAAAAGGTGGGTAATTTCCTACCCTGGTCTGATAGATGTAATTACATTCAGATTTAGTCATAAATATGAGCATGTTAGGTGTTCATATTATCTTGACCCTGCTCTTATTTATCTTATGATTGATACTTGTCGTTGGCTATATTTACTCAAAGGTTGATATCACATTTCCTTTATTATGATTTAGGGTTATAGATGTGATGTAAAAGGCCTAAATGTTTAGCAGAGTGTAGATGTTGGAGTACATATGATAACCTGATTCATAAATTGGGTAAAGGTTCATCCGTGGGTAGGTAATGCTCTAAAGGTAGGATTTATTCCAATACACGTATGTTGCATACTTATTACCAACCATGTGTTGTATAATGGTTAAGTGAAGGGTGATTAGTGTGTCGCTACGGACCGGTGGTCCCAGCGTGATAGGATTAGTCAAGTACGACTCTCTATTAGATAGAGAGTTATGATCAGTCGAGTACGACTCTCTACAGGATAGAGAGTGCGTCGATCAGTTGAGTACGACTCTCTATTGGATAGAGAGTTATGATCAGTTGAGTACGGCTCTCTACAGGATAGCAAGTCCGTCGATCAGTTGAGTACTACTCTCTACAGGATAGAGAGTGTATTGATCAAATGGGTACGACTATTTGTTGAACAGAGAGTCTGTGATAGATGTTTGTACGTGTGATAGCACATTCATGTCATTTGCATGCATTCTGACGATATAGTCTCCCTTGGGATTGAGAGAGTCATCAGTCATCTTGCCTCCTAGGTTACTCCCCGAGGAGTACCTGGTGTGAGGACAGAGCATCTGTTGTGTCGCACTCTACCACTATAGATCGTGGTAGTTGGAGTTGCATGCAGTTGTCCTGGGTGTGTGGCACTCGACCACTCATTGGTATTGTCAGTCGGAGTGGCCAGCAGCAGGGACCCCCGTTGTGTAGCGAGATATTTACGCTCATATGCTACTTGATCATACTTCCCACTCGGCCACTCTAGAGCGGTGGTTGGTGTTGAGTTGGGACAATTGTCATGTCGGGCCACCTAGGACACACTGGGGTCGTGGTAGCGAGTAGGGGTGTCAGGCATGACCATGCATGTTGCATTGCCGTATCTTATGGCGCTTTTCATATTACCATATATATATAAACACATATATGCATGTATATATATATATGGATGGTTGTGATTAATATATATATAGATGCAGTCTATATATATATGCTTATTGTGATGTTGCATTTGATTGTACTATGATTGCTGTATTTGGTTGTACATCATATTCATGCATGCTTCTTGCATCTGTTATACGGTTGTGTCGAATACTTGTATATGTGTTGGACAGACTATTAGATACCTTGACCTGTAGAATGAGTATACTGTGAATTGGTATTACTCTTCCTGTTATATATATGTTGGATATATGTGTTGGTGCAACAATGCCCCAAGCATTTATATATTTTGATGTTTGGATAATCATCTAAGTTAGGCAATGTTTTGTGATCTAATTGTGAACATGTTTAAGTGACAGGAAAATCCAAGTATGAAAACTTGGTAAAAGACAAGTCCAAGTGTGATCTTGGCAAAGAGAAGTCAAAGGAAAGGTCTTGGCGGCGTAAGTCCAAGCATGTAGTCTTGGTGGCGTAAAGTCCAAGCAGTCCTTGGCAAAGAAACACCAAAGGCAAGTCTTGGTGGCATAAGTCCAAGCATGTAGTTGTTGCAGCGTAAAGTCCAAGCGTACTTTGGCAAAGAAGAAACCCAAAGCACGACAAAACCGAAAGAAGCTTTTGAAGGCAAGCGCATGGATGGAGTCATGGACTCAGAGAAATCCTTGAGGCGCAAGGCTGATGGAGAAGCTAGAAGGTTAAGTCTAGGCTTAGGGTATGTTTTCAAGTATGAATTAGTCATACTTCGGGTGTGCCAGTCAACTAGAACATGGTGTCAGTCGAGCTGGCCTTTAAAATGCAGCATTAGAGGTTGGAGGGTTGTTGGCGATCGAGGGTTATCATCGAACCGCCGAGAGTCGACTGCACTCCAATCGCCGCAGATACAAGCCGGGCAAATCAATCGCCACGAACGAAGGCTCGTGAGCCAATCGCGGCCGGGCTAAGGGCAGTATCAATCGAACTTCCACTGTTGGCAATCGACTTGATAGTCTTCCCGTTGGCGATGACGACGGCAAATCTCGTGAATCCGACTGTTCAGAAGCCGTTAGAATCGGCGACAGTCGACTGATAGACCTCCAACGGGAAAAAGAGGCTCTTTCCTATAAAAAGAGGCCAAGGGGACCAAGAAGAGGCTAATGCTTATATTCTGATCATTCTCCTAAGCTCCCACAAGTTTTCCAAGCTTTCTAAGTGTGTTAATTTCATTCCTCCTCTCAAATCTTCATTGTCATCTTTTGTAAGAAGAGGAGGTCTTTGTAAAGAGAAAGCTTATTAGTGAAGATTGATTTGGGTTGATCCACCTTAAGGATCGCCATGGAGTAGGAGCGTTATCTCTGAACCACGTAAAAGCTTCCGCGTTATACTATTATTGTATTTGTTGTGTTTCCACTAATCTCTTGTAGAAAACGAAAAGAGGCTATTCACCCCCCTCTAGCCGTTCAAGGATCCTACAAGTGGTATCAGAGCCCAGATCGCATCGGAAGATCTAACCATCAACCGAAGCATGACATTTCAAGAGGGATATAGTACGTCGAGGCCTCAATTCTTCGACGACAATGATTTCGGCTATTGGAAAGGTAGGATGGAATACTACCTCATGAATGACATTGAAAATTGGTTTAGTATTGTAGATGGATTCAAAAAGTCGGTTGACGAATTCGGAGCACCACTACCGACAAAAGATTGGACAAGAGAGATGGCAAAGAAAGCACAAGCTAATGCAAAAGCAACGACCACACTTCAATGTGGTCTATCCAAGGAGCAACTTTCCAAAGTCGGGCCTTTCAACTTCGCAAAAGAGCTTTGGGAGAAGCTCATCGAATTGAATGAAGGTTCAAAGGAGACTAGAAGAGCCAAAAGAGACCTATTGATAGGTCAACTCCAAAGTTTCACCATGAAGACCAACGAGACCGTGAGCCAAATGCACGGTCGCTTCAAGGAAGTAGTCAACGAACTACATGTAATAGGTGAGAAGGTCAACAACCGAGACCTTGTAAGGTATGTACTCCAATCCTTCCCTAGAACAACCTTATGGGCTTCAATGGTAGATGCCTATAAGGTCTCTAGGGATCTCTCTTTGGTTAAGTTGGATGAGTTATTTTGTGAATTTCAATTGCATGAACAAGCTAACACTTCATCCAAAAAGAAGGGTATAGCTCTTTTTGTAGGCAAGAAGGACAAAAAGAAGAAGGAGAAGAAAGAAGTGTCCTCCTCATCCGAATTCGAGGAAGATTTATCTAGTAGTGAAGATGAGCTATCAGCAAGCGAGGTGGCTCATTACGTCAAGAAGTTTGGTGGGAGATCAAGGAAACTCACCAAGAAAGATGTGAGGAGGATGTTCCAATCCTCAAGAGGTAAGCCTTCAAATAGTTCAAATTCTTCATCTAATGTAACTTGTTATGGGTGCAATAAGAAAGGGCACATCAAGCCAAATTGCCCGGAACTAAAGAAGGAGGAGAAAGAAAAGAAGCATAAGGAAAAGAAGGAAAAGAAGCAATGGTGGCTCAAACATGGGACACCCTAAGCATGGAAGACACTTCCGATGATGAAGAAGTATGCCATGCCACCCGAAATCTAGCCCTCATGGCTTTAGAGGAAGAAGCCGGGAGCTCAAGTGAGGAGTCTTCATCCTCTTCATCAAGCGACGAATCATCATCAAGTGATGATGATGAGGTAAACAACTCCCCTAGGGTAGATTTACTTTACAAGACAATTGCATGCCTCCAAAATGCATTGAATAGATCAAACACTAGGATTAAGGATTTAAAAGTAGAGATAAAATCACTTAAGAGTGTTGAACCTTCTTGTAGTAATTTATCTTGTGATGATGATGCATGTACCCTTAGGGATGAAAATGATGAATTAAGAAAAGAAATAGGTAACTTAAGAGCATGCTTAGAAAAATTCACTAATGGTTCTAAATACCTAGACATGATAATTAAGGATCAAAGGGCTATTTACAACAAGGCCGGAATAGGATATAGACCTAAGGAAAAGGAGGTAGCATTTACATCCCTTTTTAGTAGAAAAACCATTATTAAAAGCAAGGGTAGAAAGGCTTGGGTTCCTAAGAAATTTCTAATTGATGCTAGTGGTCCTAAGATTTGGGTACCTAAGGATTGTATTTTTCATGTGATATAGGTAGAAGAACCAAGCTTGTGGATAGTTGATAGTGGGTGCTCAAAGTACATGACCGGTGATGAGAGAAAATTCTCCACTATCAACCACACTAGCAAAGGAAAAGTGGCATTTGGTAATAGCGGCAAACTTAAGATTCTAGGAAAGGGCACAATTGAGGTATCCCCCAACCTTGCCATTCATAAAGTATTATTGGTTAAAAATATGAAATTTAATTTACTTAGTGTAAGTCAACTATGTGATGCAAATTTTGATGTTAAATTTGATTCCTCAAAATATTTTATAAGACACAAAACTCTAAATGATTGCATGTTAGTAGGTTTTAGGAAATCAAATATATATTATGTTGATTTATCCTATGCTACTAATGCTTCTACTAAGTGTCTTATTGCAAAAGAGGAAGAAAGTTGGCTTTGGCATAGGAGACTAGGACACATAAACATGAAGAACATAGCCAAAATAGCAAAAATGAAGCTAGTCAAAGGGTTGACTAAAGTCAAATTTCTCGAGGATAAAATGTGTGATGCATGCCAAGCAGGGAAATAATCAAAAACATCACACAAAGGTAAAAATTTACTTAGTACCGCTTTACCTTTGGAACTTTTACATATGGACTTATTTGATTGTCATAGTACCCCTTCTATGATTGGTAGTAAATATTGTTTAGTAATAGTAGATGATTTCTCTAGGTTTACTTGGATATTTTTCTTGAAAAATAAAGATGAAACCCTAGGAATAATCATAGGATTTAGCAAGAGAGTAGAAAATGAAAGAAAACTCAAAATCAACCGGATCCGTAGTGATCATGGTGGAGAATTTTAGAATTCTAATTTCACAACCTTTTGCTTAGAACAAGGGTACAAGCATGAGTTTTCTTATCCTAGAACACCCCGACAAAATGGGGTTGTGGAAAGGAAAAATCATGCCCTACAAGAAGTGGCTAGGACAATGCTTAATGCATACTCTTTACCTAGCTACTTGTGGGCGGAAGCAGTTAACACCGCTTGCTATATCCAAAATAGGGTGTTAATTCATAGGTTCCTAGGAAAAACCCCATTTGAATTGTGGAATGGTACAATTCCAACAATTCACTATTTTAAGGTCTTTGGATGCAAAGTTTATATTTTAAATACCAAAGACAACCTAGGTAAGTTTGAGTCCAAAGCGGATGAAGGAATCCTAGTTGGATACTCAACCACTAGTGTAGGGTATAGAATTTACAATAAAAGGACTCAAAAGATTGAGGAATCTTCAAATGTCCAATTTGATGAAACTTCCAATACATGCCCTAGGAAATCCCCTATTGATGATGATATTAATAATGAACATCAAGAAATAACCCAACAATTCCAAGATTTAACTTTAGGGGGTAATGATCAAGGGGGAGGATTGAATCAAGAGGGAGTAAGAGGTGATTCCGATGATGAGCAAAGGATTGAGATTTATTATGATCAAACTCAAATTAATACACCTCCTAGAACCATAAGAGCTCATCAAAATCACCCCTTAGATCAAATTGTGAGTGAATTATCTCAAGGTATTAGGACTAGGTCATTTCATAGGGATCCCACTAGTCATATAGCTCTAATTTCTCAAATTGAGCCCAAAACCATCAAAGATGCATTACTTGATCCAGATTGGATCTTAGCAATGCAAGATGAATTGGCTCAATTTGAAAGAAGTCAAGTATGGAAGTTAGTTCCTAGACCTAATGAAAACACCATCATTACTGCAAGATGGGTCTTTAGGAACAAACTAGATGACCAAGGGAATATTACTAGGAATAAGGCAAGATTAGTTGCAAGGGGCTTTAATCAAGTTGAAGGACTTGACTATGATGAAACATATGCCCCGGTTGCTAGGTTAGAGTCTATTAGAATACTATTAGGGTATGCCTCCTATATGGGTTTCAAGCTCTATCAAATGGATGTTAAATCAGCATTCCTAAATGGGTTTATTAAGGAAGAGGTATATGTAGAACTATAGGATATTTGAAGCCGCTAGAGGGGGGTGAATAGCGTAGTTTTCGTTCGTAGATAGAATTCGATCGTAGTTGTCTCTACAATTTCATTAGCACACAGCAGAATAGTAATGAAAGCAATAACAAAATAAACAACACACAAACACAAATATTTAACGTGGTTCGGAACCGAACGGTTCCTACTCCAGGATTGGGTTCGTACGAACCCTAGCGATGCCAATCACACACCACTATGATAATCACTCCTTCTCGACACAAGTCGGAGGCGGAGAAACCCCTTACAATGTGATTACACCAATAAAATAAATACAACAAGCAAATATAATATGAAATACAACAAGAGAAGTAAATAACACTTTACAAAAACTCTTTGGAAGCTTGCTTATTGATTGCCTTGGACTAGCACTTGAAGGCCCTGATTTGCAGTAGCAAATCGCTTCAAAACGTCCAAGAAAACCGATGCCTTTTCCTCCATCACGAGCTACTTTTATAGCTTCGTCGATCGGTTCGATCACGGCCGACTATCACCGACTGATCACACTATTGCTGTGAGACAACGGTGTAATCCACGCTGGAAAAATCCAACGGCTAGGACATCAGTCGACTGATCATGAGCATCAATCAACTGATCATGCATCACTCGACTTCTCGTCCCAGCGGTCTAGTAAGACTTCATTCTGTGCCCTGAAATCCGAGCATCAGTCGACTGATCACACGATCAGTCGACTGCTCGGCCAATCAGTCAACTACCCACCTATGGCAGTCGACTGCTAGGGCAATTCCCGCAGTCAAACCCTAGTTGACTACGCCAGTCGACTGCCACATGGCATCAGTCGACTGGCACACCTCAAACATGAGGTTTTAACCCAAGTATGGTGTCCTCATACTTGCTAGACCACCCTTAGCCTAGACATAAGCCTTCTAGCCACCTCCATCAGCCTCACGCCTCTCGGATCCCTCCAAGTCATCCATGACATGTTCATCCATCACGCTAGCCTTTAGGTGCTTCCATCAGCTATGTCATGCTAACGGTGTCTACACCGCCAAGGCACATTGGACTTACGCCGCCAAGACTCCGCTTGGACTTTACGCTACCAATATCAAACCCCTTGGACTTCTCATGCCAAGACCCATGCTTGGACTTTCCCAAATGCAAAGTGTCCCACTTGGACTTTCCATACCAAGTACCCATGACTTGGACTTTACCTTGCCAAGACTCATGCTTGGACTTCCCAAAATGTCAAGTGTCCCACTTGGACTTTCCATGCCAAGTACCCATGACATGGACTTTACCATGACAATTACATTGTCATATGTTTTTGTCTAATATCAAAACATCTCTCGAGTCAAGCTCGAGTCTTGGTCAATCGTGACCTGGGCCGATTGCACCAACAAGAACAACCTCCCAGGTTTGAGAATATGGATTATCCAAACCATGTATACAAGCTTAGGAATGCTTTGTATGGTTTTAAACAAGCTCCCCGGGCTTGGTATGAAAGATTATCATCTTTCTTAATCTCAAAGGAATTTAAGAGGGGTAGTTTAGATCAAACTCTATTTATAAAGTCAACATCAACGAACATCTTTGTAGCCCAAGTATATGTTGATGACATTATCTTTGGGTCAACAAATGATGAACTTCTCCAAGACTTTATAAATAATATGGAAAATGAGTTTGAAATGAGTCTAGTTGGGGAATTAAATTTCTTCCTAGGATTGCAAGTCAAACAAACAAGTGAAGGAATTTATATTTACCAGACCAAATATGCTAAGGAAATGATTAAGAAATTTGGTTTGGAAAATGCTAAGGTAGTTTCAACTCCAATGGAAACCAATACAAAAATAGATAGTGATAATGAAGGAAAACAAATTGATCTTACACACTATAGGAGCATGATTGGTAGCCTTTTGTACCTAACCGCTAGTAGACCCTATATATTATTTGTGGTTGGTATGTGTGTTAGGTACCAATCATGTGCAAAAGAATCTCATTTAGTTGCCGTTAAGAGAATCTTAAGATATATTAAAGGCACACTAAATGTAGGACTATGGTACCCTAGGACTAGGTCTTTTGATTTGGTTGGGTACACCGATTCCGATTATGCCGGTTGCAAATTGGATCGGAAGAGCACTAGTGGTGGATGCCAATTACTTGGGTCCTTCCTAGTTAGTTGGAGTAGTAGGAAGCAACCTTGTGTTGCCCTATCCACCACCGAAGCTGAATATGTGGCTATGGGTGGTTGTGTAGCTCAACTTATATGGATGAAACATACTTTAGAGGACTATGAGCTATCTTACTCCAACATAAAAGTATTTTGTGATAATGTGAGCACCATAAATTTGACTAAAAATCAGGTGCATCACTCTAGGACCAAGCACATTGAAGTGAAACATCACTTCATTAGGGATCATGTGCCTAAGGGGGACATTGAGCTCAATTACATTGAATCTAAGTCCAACCTAGCCGACATCTTTACCAAGCCTCTCCCCGAAATAGAATTTTCATCACTTAGGAGAGAACTTAGAATGCGCTTTGTAGAATAGAAGTGTAGGTTTGCATGATCCCATAAAAATCTAGGTTTTATACCTCTAACCATCTCACAATAGACCTAAGAAACCATGATTTGTGTATTTAGCCACCTAGAAATCATGTGAGATGTTAGGAAGATGCACTTAGTTCATCATGCTTGTTATGATGCATTACAATGAGCCAAAGTGCCATCTAGAGACATTAATCCTTCATTAGACCAATCATTGGGAAGGCTTATGTACAATTAATGTGCATATAGCTCCAAGAATATGATTAGAAATGTCAAATAAAACAAAATTTAAACTGTGTATATCAAACCCTGAGAAACAATTTTCAATTGATAAGCCAAAGTGATACAAAGTTTGCAAAAATATCATAACTTTTTGCAAAATATCAAAGATTGTGTCAATATCAAAATCTAGAGGTGATATATTTTTAAAATAATTTTTCCTTGATAGGAAATGAGCTAACAATGTTAACCACAAAATTTCGTAATTTTTTTATCTTTATTGAATTAATTATGAATTTTTCCGTATCGATCGATATCACCGATCGGCGCTATCGTCAGCCGATCGATACGACGATATCGAATCTCTGTCTTTGAAGTTTGATCGCCATTTATGGCGTACGCGTCTGGCACGTAAGCACTCAGATGATCGCGTTCGACTGATCTCCATCAGTTCGACTCGCCAAAACTTCCTGACCTTCCTTCTTCTTCCTCTTCCGACGAATTTCCATCGCACTTTTTTAGCCGTTCTCCCTCATTTTCCGGCGACTTCACCGACCTGTGCTCCCATTTGGAGTGTTCTCCGACTCGAGGACCACCTCTTCTCACGCTGTTGCCGCCCTAGTCTTCACCGCAGACCACTTGCTCGGCTAGGGTTTCGTGGAAACTACCTTTCGGCACCTATCTTTGATCTTTAACCATGCCGCCTAGGTAAACCCTCATCCCTGCTCACAGTTTGGTTGTTCCTATAGTTTTGTTTCACTAACCAGTGTTTGTTTCGTTGTCTTTGTGTATGCATTCATCATCCTTAACCTACATTACTCTTTTCGCACATTTAGACTTAAGCATTATGCATCTAAGCGTGCCCGGGTACCGTCGACCAATGAGGGCCCGTCAAACCCTCCACCCATTGTCGATCCTAGGTTTCCAAACTCAACACTTGAAAATGCCTTCAATAAAAATAAATTTCAACTCATTCCACCTCGATCAATGAACCCAAATTTTCTTAAGGACTACTGCTTTGATATTGTTCAAATCATCCAATTCTACAAACTTGAATCATTAGTCTTTTGTGAACATCATGTCGATATCACCCTTCTTTCTGAATTCTTCAACAATTTGCGATCAGTTGGAGATAGCTTGAGATACCAGACTCGCGTTGCTCGCTCAAGGCGATCCGGATTTCAGCCCTCGCATCTTGATCGATTTTCTTGGATGTCTCTCTTCCGAGAATGATTTCATTTTGTATCCATCTTGAGTGATCCACTTCCACCTCCTTTGAGGAGATTTCTAGACTCACTTCATACTACTTTATATAACTCTCCTCGTCCTTAAACACCAATCTCTTTCAATCCTAAGAGCTCTTTCCGACAATGTCCTTTATAAGGTCATTGCTCATTGTATTCTTCCTATTGTTACTATGGTTGGCCTTAGTTCGACCTACACACTTCCTTCTCATGCATATCCTCCGTCAGTACTTAGACATTGACATTGGTCTCAACACCTTCCACTGCATTACTCATTTCATAAAGCCAAACAATGGGAAGGTTCATATGCCATTTGGAAATGTCCTTACTCAATGGCTTAGTTCCGTAGGCATTGATGTCAACATAGGTGTCATTAAAATCATGAATAAAAAATATGACCAGATGACTCGGAGCTTCTCCTTGGCGGGCTTGAAGGGAGGGTCCGGGGACCCTACGACGGCGGCCGGTGGTGCTCCAGCACTAGAGGATGCCGTTGCTGCAGGAGATGCTGAGGGTGTTGCTACTGAGGGAGCCGATGTGAAGGGGACTGCTGCAGGCGATGTTGTTCTGCCAGACTCATCCTTCATTACCCGCTTCGATGCTTTTGCAGAGCGGGTAGATACACGTCTTGAGGAGCTTTGCTTGGGGCAACAGGAGCTTCGCCGAGAGCATCAGGAGCTCCTATCCCTCGTGAGTGGGATGCATCGTCAGCAGCAGGACATTTTGGTGATTCTCCGCCCTCCTGGACCCGGACACCCACCTCCTCGCGATGGTTCGTCATCTGCACCGATGGATGCTGATGACGACGATCTTTAGCTAGCATGTTTTTGTTATTTTCCTTTTTGCCGTATGTACAGCACAAACTCAAACCTGTGTAATGATTTTTATTTAATGAAATGAAGTTGTGTTTTTAGTTCATTTGTATTCGTGCCTACATTACTATAATTTGTTATTTTCAAGTTTAAAAAATTGAGCACATAGTACTAAGTTATGAATATTGATACGATATAATTCCACTTTTGCTTCATATTTTTATCATTTTGAATATCGTATCAATCCGTTAATCTGATGAGCATGTTTTTTGTCTAATATTTTTCACATGTCATATTAGTCAAATATAATGTGTCTGACGAGTTTCATAATTTTTGGACATCCACGGAATTTTCTAAGCATTTTTAAACCTATATCACGATCATTATTATTGGCAATGATCACATTAAGGCAGCTTGATCGATGACAATTTCAATGAACCTGGTGACACTGCTTTGGAATAAAAATGGTTTTTCATCGGTTAAAAGGTCAATTTTGGACATTATATGATTCTACAAGATATACATGATAACTTGTATGGAAAGAAGGATCTTCTTGATGCACTGGTTTAGGGGTAGCTACATCCCTTAATTCTATAATTGTTGGTGCAAAGCTAGGACATATTTGCCTATTCTATTATTTATGCTTTGCTTCACATGTTATTTCCACATCATGAATCATGTCTTGGATTAAGGGGGAGCTTCATATCAATTTTATACCTTTGTTCAAGATGTGTCAATTATAATTCTTTCCTGCACTTATTGGATAAACTCTTATCTTTTTGTTGTATGTCAAAGGGGGAGAAGGGATATTTAAGTTAGAATTCATATTGAAATATGTTTATATGCATGTGTTAAAGACCTAACTTAAATGATTGTCAAACATCAAAAAGGGAGAAATTGTTGGTGCAACAATGCCCCAAGCATTTATATATTTTGATGTTTGGATAATCATCTAAGTTAGGCAATGTTTTGTGATCTAATTATGAACATGTTTAAGTGACAGAAAAATCCAAGTATGAAGACTTGGTAAAAGACAAGTCCAAGTGTGATCTTGGCAATGAGAAGTCAAAGGAAAGGTCTTGGCGGCGTAAGTCCAAGCATGTAGTCTTGGCGGCGTAAAGTCCAAGCAGTCCTTGGCAAAGAAAGACCAAAGGCAAGTCTTGGCGGCATAAGTCCAAGCATGTAGTCTTGGCAGCGTAAAGTCCAAGCGTACTTTGGCAAAGAAGAAACCCAAAGCATGACAAAACCGAAGAAATCTTTTGAAGGCAAGCACATGGATGGAGTCGTGGACTCAGAGAAATCCTTGAGGCGCAAGGCTGATGGAGAAGCTAGAAGGTTAAGTCTAGGCTTAGGGTATGTTTTCAAGTATGAATTAGTCATATTTGGGGTGTGTCAGTCGACTGGAACATGATGTCAGTCGAACTGGCCTTTAAAATGTAGCATTAGAGGTTGGAGGGATGTTGATCGGGGTATCCTAACAACCATCGAGAGTCGACTGCACTGACCGCCGATACAAGCGCGATCGCCACGAATGTAAAGGCCCATAGCCGATGGCGACGGCCACGGGCAAGATTCCGAATTGCCACTTTTGGCAGTCGATTGATAGTCTTCCCGTTGGCGATGACGATGGCAAATCCCGCGAATCCGACTATTCAGAAGTCGTTAGAATCGGCAGCAGTCGACTGATGAAAGTCATCAGTCGACTGATAGACCTCCAACGGGAAAAAGAGGCTCTTTCCTATAAAAAGAGACCAAGGGGAGCAAGAAGAGGCTAATGCTTATATTCTGATCATTCTCCTAAGCTCCCACAAGTTTTCCAAGCTTTCTAAGTGTGTTAATTTCTTTCCTCCTCTCAAATCTTCATTGTCATCTTTTGTAAGAAGAGGAGGTCTTTGTAAAGAGAAAGCTTATTAGTGAAGATTGATTTGAGTTGATCCACCTTAAGGATCGCCGTGGAGTAGGAGCGTTATCTCCAAACCACGTAAAAGCTTCCGCGTTAACATTGCATTTTCGTTTCTACTATTATTGTATTTGTTGTGTTTCCACTAATCTCTTGTAGAAAACGAAAAGAGGCTATTCACCCCCCCCCCTCTAGCCGTTCAAGGATCCTACAATATGCTCAGGTTGGATCAGAGTAGCATGACAAACTTCCAGGTATATCTGCATTTTACATTGTTCATTTGGTTATATGGTATATGCTTGTATTTATATACTGTGCTGATATACTTATTGTACCTCTGGATTATATTGCTGAATTACATGGGATATTTGATATATACATATTTTTCTATTACCTACTGAGTTTTTCTCACCACCACGGACCCTGAGTTTTTCTATTTCCCAGGTAACAGGTAGCCAACTTCGTGATGGACTTGGAGCACCGCTAGCTGACATCGTCTCATCTCAACTCCGAGAGTCCGGGTTTTTTTGGGTTTTCCGTATGTCTTGTTATGTATTCTGAGTTTTCATGGTGTTATGTGTTATGTGATGTACGCACTTGTTGGTGCAGATTTTGATGAGATTTTCTTTATGTTATGGTGTTAGTCATACCGGTATGCATGGTGTGTGGTTGTATTGTATATGTGTGGTTATGGGCATGTCATTGTATTAGTTTCCACTGTGGTTTGTTTATATATATATATATATATATATATATATATATATATATATATATATATATATATATATATATATATATATATATATATATATATATATGTTGTTGTTGTTGTGCCTACATCTGTATTAACCCAAAATGTTGCCACGTACAGGGGAGATGCTGTCTGTTTGCTTTTCGGCACGGCATGCTCTCGGGGTGTGACACAACCAAAGAACAAGATGGATCCCATAGTGATCAAATGAACCGTGCAATCGATCGGACCATGCCCCCCCCTTCCCATCTTTCGATCTCATGGTGGAATCCCTGACCAAGGTGTCTGTTGGCACAGCACCAACCGCAGAGGGCCCTTGACGGCGTAGGAAGACCTCCGACGTTGTCACTTTCGTTGATGAGTGTGATTCTCCCTCTCGAACTCGAAATGTCCTCGTGAGATGTCGATGATGGCTGGAGGTGCTCGCTGCCGCTAAGATCGGGAGGAAGAAGGTATGGCAGGCGGAGATCGAGCAGAGACAACGACTGGCGCAACGAGGAGAAATCGAGAGGGGCGACGGTCGATCAGGGAAGAGATGTCGATCATCTCACTGCTCCAGTGAGGCTCGATGAAGAGGGGAGAAGTGAAGGCAATGCGGATGAGAAGGAGACGGAGATGGAACGAAGAGGGGAAGGGAAGATCGGGATCAAGATCAGGAATTGGAAGAGGAAAAAAATGCTCGTGATAAAGTCGCGATGAGAAACCACAGCAAAGAGAAAAATGGAAGAGCGCTCGGCCATTAAGGGAAATGGGTCGGATTTTGGGGATAACAGATCAGGTTTTGAAAGAGGATCCACTTAAAGTTATTAGCCATTTATTTGCAGTATTTTACACAAGCACCATATGTGCTAGCAGACCACCACAAGGTTTGGCCAAGCACTTTATAGAAATCCCAAGCACCCTATGGAAATCCTGAACACTATATGGAAATCCCGAAGACCATATAGAAATCCTGAGAACCAACAGTGCTTTGCACTGTTTCTTTTGCCTGAGCACCAATCGTGCTCGTTGGGTTCTACCAAGCATGAACAATACTATGTGCAACTCATTCCCACTCAGCAACACGATTTCCACTCGGAAATGTCATGCGACAAGTGGTTTCCCACTTGGAAATTGCTCAACAAAATCACTATTCATCGTCTTCACGATGAACTGTGAAATTTACATTCTAAATTCATACAAAAAGATGGAAACCGTTGATACAAATGTAGGAATTATTTGCATCTATCAGAGTAGTTTCCATGAATTTAAATGAACTGTAAACAAAATACTGTAAATACAAAACTTACAGTGATTTGTCAGATTCTTCATGCTTCCAAATCTGATCAGGCCTGTATGAGATCTTTCTATCCAAAGCTTATCGTCTGAAGAACAATCATGTATTCGAATCGTTCTTACTCTTCCACAAACCAAATCCCATCACATTTGATTTGTTTCGGCAGTGCTTCCATTGCACTCTTTGATCACTCTTCTCTCTGACAATCTGCCAACACTCTTGCCAACAACCTCTACACCTTCTCAACTTGGACGACACCCCCTTTATAGGGGTGTATGGTAGTGCACGATTCCCTGAGCCATACATGCACACGCTATATATCGCAACGCGTGTGCAGTTACAAGAACCACATGCACAATTATAAGAACTGCCTACAGAAAATCTTCGAGATTAAAAAATACTAAAATATTTAATAAAACTCTTTAAATTTAAGATTGACACATCAATAAATTAAATATTTGATTTTTATTATTAGATAATTAATATTTTTTTATAATAAATAAAGAATAATTATAAACCTCTTAGATTAGTCTATTATTTTTAGTTAAAATATTTATTTTCATATTTATTATTGAGTCGAGTTTATAAAAAAGTTCAAAGTTTGGTATTTTTATCATTTTTGAATTAATGTCTAATTTTATTTCTTTATGCGAGAATTTTATTCTCGGTGTGAAGTTATTTCTTTCTTTATTTCATCTACTTTATTTTTAGTTCTTAGATAATTCACCGATTTAAAAAATGACCCGTAATTTTATTCTTTTGGTTGGTAATATGGATTGTTGACCAACACAATTTTGTCGAGACTTTTCAGTAATCAATGGTCAGTAAACATTATTTATTGACCAAAATGGTGGCTGGTATTTTTTAAAAAAAATTACTGTCCAAAAATGGTCAATAAACTTTTCTTAAAAATAACGACCAATTATATATTTGATCGATAATTTTTAAAAATAAATGACCGACATTTATTTATATATTTGGTTGGTATTTAAAAAAAATACCAACAAAAATATGTTAGTTGCTATTTTTTAAAAAATCTAAATCATTTTTATCAATTTATCAATCATTTATATAAAAGAATAATCAACAAATTTCAAAGCACTAGTTCAAAAATTAATAAAAAAAGTGATTTTTAAACATAGTAATAAATTATCCCAAAAAAAAAAAAATCTAGTCATACAAACATAAATGTCAATTTTCTAATAAAGAGATGTTGAAAGATTTAAGTAGAGTATTAAGAAATATTTAGACCATCTCTTTTTCATATGTGAGAGTCATCTTAGATTGTTATAGATCACCACTAGGCTAGTATTGTATGAAGAGTTGTTATAATATTTTTGGTGTTTTGACTTCTCGTTGGCTTGCACCTCTTGCATTATTTTCATTTTGGGATATCTCTGTCTCTTGTACAACAATTATCTCTTACATAACATCCATCTTTATTTAGACATTAGATGATGTAGAAGAAGTAGATGTCAAAGTTTTGAATATCTTTAGTGGTGATTTGGATCCCAATCCTAATTCACGAATGTAACTAGATTTGCGATGAAATACACTCGGTAGCATTTAAATGCTAAATTCTTGACAAATCATAGGTGAGTAGAAAGGTATCATCATCTATTGTTCTTGTCATAAGTGAAGTTTTGTTGTCATCATAGAGAGTGATCATTTCCTCCTCTTAAATGAATATGTATTGATATCAAAAAATTATTATGCTCAAAATAATATACAAATATTAAAAAAAAAATACTTAAATTATGACTTACATATTACTTTCACTCAACTTCCTCTGTATAATAATATCAACATCATATCTTAATTGCATAATAGCCTTTGTAATTTTTAAAAAGAATAAACATCATATCATTAGTAAAAATAATAAAAATAACTATTTATATAGAATTATATATAAAACTATAACATTAATTTTAATTAACATACATCTTCTGTGTGTTGAACCATGGGTCTAGAGTTGCAATGGGAATTAAATAAAAGTTTTCCTTGATTTTTTTAGAAATTATCTTAAAAAATATAACAAATAATTAGTAACTATCATATAATAATATTAAGATTGTAAATTGAAAAGGTAGTAATAAAAATAAATCGACCTTCAGCTATTCAGACTCTCAATAATTTCATAAAAATTTTAATGTTTTTTTGTAATGGTAAACTATCCGATTTTTTTATAATCTAAAGTCCAACTAATTGGAAATGAAAATTAAAGAGAGAAGAAAGAATTGAATAGGACTCACAAGAATGGAGCGAAATTGTTGCAGTGGAACTCGATGTCAAGCAGTGCCAGTTATCGATCTCTCTTGTTGGTCCAATTTTTTTACTTTGGAGATGCCTAAAAGGATTTGCAATCCAAAGACGGCGCGCAACATGTATGCTATCATAGTTGGCACCTGTACTCGGAACTTCTCTCTTTAGAATGATGGATTAAAAAAATGAACAAAGTAAAACTTGTAGAGCTGACAGGTTGTTTTCTGATAGAAAAAAATGATTGATTGAAATGGTTACCTTTACGAAATTGAAATGCAAAATTGTTGCGAGGTTTGCTAAACTTCGCATGGTGATACCTTGCCAATGGCACAAAGGGATTCAGCTATTTTGAATATAATATTAAACCAGGGCACAACAAAACAAGAAAAGAGTGGAAATGGGACAGTACTTACCAACCATGAAAAATAAAACTAGAAGGAAACATAATTTTTCAACATTTGGAAGAAATATCGGTCCATAAAATAAAATGGAGGCTCGGTTCATTGGAAGGGGAATAAAAAGATTCTAAGGTTTAGAGAAAGGTCTTTTGCCGGAGCAAAGGAAAAATCTCGCTTCTCCTTCGCCCTATTTTTCTTCCGCTCCCGCTTCCGTTTTCATTTTTCGGCTCCTTCGGCCGCACAAGCTGACCGCCTTGCTGTCATCTGTGCCAGTCAATTTTCGGCTGCTCAACACAACGTCGTTCGCATGTTTCGCACTTGATCCCCTTTTCAAGGAATAGAGGCGGTGGGAAATAACCAGGAGAGTTTTGCTACTGTGTGGTGACTATATGGAGGATTATGAGGTTATAGTGCCATTTCAAGCAGATGGAGTTGTTGTGGATGTAATTTGCCCCGGTAAAAGGGTCGGTGGAGTCTGTCGCACTTCCGTTTATCAGCTTTCTGGTCACCAGACATATTCTGAATCAAGAGGTCACAATTTCACAATGCAATATTTGATGAAATTGAAGCAAATATGATGGGGTAATTATTCCTGGAGGTAGAGCATCAGAATATCTTGCAAATGAATGATGTGGTTGTGAAGTTAATATGCAAGTTCCATGATTTCGCCAAGACAATAGTAGCAATCTGCCACGGCCAACAGATATTGGCTGCTGCCGGTGTTCTCAAAAGGGCCTTTTTTTTCTCTAACGTTCCATGGCTGTAGCCTCCTGCTCCTGGTCACAAGGTTGCGCTTCCCTCATCGGAGAAATTCTCCAAATTGGAGTGCGCAAAGTTGAAGGTTAGGGAAGAAACGGAGTTTGATGATATCATTGTGTGCACCCGAACACTACAAAAAAAAAAAAACATCAAATTGACGACGAAATTAGCAACGAAAAATTTTTATTGCAAATCTACAATAAATTTTACGACGAATTTTAAGTTTCATCGCAAATTAGTAACGAAATTTCTAATAAAAATAATTTTGTTGTAAAATTATTTAAATTTCTAACATTTAATTTTCATCACAAAATTAGTTGTAAATTTGCGACGAAAATGATTTTTCGTCGCCAATTTGCGACAAAAAAATATTTTCGTTATAAATATTTGCAACGAATTCAAAATACGTTGCAGATTTCTGCAATGAATTTTCAATTCGTCGCCAATTTGTCGACGAATATAAGATTGGTCGCCAAATTGGCGAAGAAATTAGCAACGAAATAATATTTGTCGCCAATTTTCCCCTAATTATCCCGTCGGAACCACAATCCCTCGCTCCTTCGTCCTACTCGATCGCTCGCTCCTTCCTCCCACCGCCGGTATGCTCTCCTCTTTGATCCCTCTTTTTTCTTCTTCCGCGTCACGGCCGATGATGATCGACGCATCGCCGCGGCAGGACACGCGGCAGCCGCGAGCTCACGAACGACAACTCACGCGCGTGCCACCGTGCCGCACGCTTCTCGCGGCGATGGCCGGCTCAATCAGATCTCCGCCCGCGTGCATGCCCTTGCGCTGCGCGCTCGTGCTCACGGGCGTCGCGCAGCGTGCGCCATGGCCGTCGCGTGTTCCCTTTCATAAGGCTATGCCAGAAGTTCTGCGCCTTGCGTGCTTGCTTGAACAGAAGCGTGACTCGTGAATTATTATGTTGCCACGAGATGGATCGGGCCGGCCGTTCTCGAGATGCACATGGCGACGCAAACTCAGGCCCAAGATTACCTCACTATGAGTAGCTCTTTATCACGCCCCGAGGGAGTCCCCACCAGATGAAAATCCGATAGCATCTCCCCTGTACGGGTGACAATAACAAACTTATATACAAGACCTACACGACCACTATACATCGATCAACACGACCGAAATAAAAACTACACACGCAGATAATAAATTGGCCTCAGGCCATCAATCAAGGTAAATATCAACAGTCTACTATATCTAGACTTACCCCTTCTGCCATCTGAGCAGGAATATACAACCAAACCAATCGAATAGTCCATAAGGACACAACAAATATCTCCAAACATCCACAAGTACATAACCAAAACAAACACAAATCCTATATACTTCATCTAGTTAAAAACCAAAACCATAAGACAAATAAAACCTATCCATTTCGACAAGGAGGAATTGACAACTGGACTCTCCTGGCAATTTCAACCTGAAACAGATGTAAAGCAACGGGGTAAGTTCAAAGAACTTAGCGGATAATAGTCGATATGCAATGTAAGATATAACTAACAATAAGAATCATGCCAGTACAGTCTCACATATAGGGTATGTAAGAAATAAATATAAAAGGACTGTACTAACCTGAATCTCCTACCCTGATATAGGAGCATGTGCCATACTATAAGAGATAAAGTCATCACCATATATAAATATGTATCCTGTATACATGATAATCATATGCACATCCAAGGCAGCAAAAAAAATGCAGCAAACACAATACAAATGTTATCCATGCAAAATGCATGCTGTGCAAATGACATGGTCACCCCTGACGCCAGTCAGCCGCCTCACACGCGATGGTGAAGCTAAGTGGGTAGGGTTATGACAATCGTGCACTCGCCATCATGCCCGAGTGAGTGACCGAGAATCGTCCGCGAGTACACCTATCCTCCTGCCCCAAATAGAGTGAGGGAGCTAAGCTCTCATCTCCCGGTGTCATAGACCATAGGAGGGATCCCTGCCCGCTACCACGCTGCCTCATCGCTACCCATGATTGGACCAGCGGAGCCTGACAGAGCAACTGCACACACCCTCCTGATGTACCACTAACCCATGAGTGGCAGTGTGTGCATACCATATAACTGGCTGCGGGCTCAACTATAAAGGAACCCCGTCCAGCCAGCATGCAATCATGCAAGATGGTGCATGATACTAAAGCATGTAAATCCAACTAAAAATACCTATCCGAATAATATGCACAATCAATAAGTGCATATCCATGATCCAAGTAAAAAAGGGAAGATATAATCATAACCGATCAAATGCATGTATTAAGTAGGCACATAACATACTAGGCATATAAACATGAAAATTATTGCTAGCTATCCTAACTAGCATATCAACATGACTATATCTAGGAGATAAGTCAAAATATCCGCCTGAATAAAAATGTCCGCAAGAATAAAATCGTCATGACCGGGGACCTGCCTCGTGACTGAAACCTGCATACAGCATAACTATTGTTAAGCACATAAATGCAATCCTCCGCTAAATCGAATACTTAATCGATTTTTCTACAAAACCAATTAACTCAAAGTAAATCCATCAAATCCAAGCACACGACAATGTGCTAAATTACTACTATGTATCTCCAAGTAGACCCTCAACCCGTAGGTTACAAATTGTCATTAACTCTTCAATCTCAGAACATATCCTTGCAATTAATCTCACCATGATCAATACTCATCATATGAAAATATTATCCATCTCACAACCCAGAATTTATCCGAAATTAACAAACAATCATCCAACCATCCAATATCAACCGAAAAACACCAAAATAGTGCTTACCAGCCATAGGATCCCACCGGCAACCAATATCCCCAATTCCTCTGTTCGTCGACCCTAGGTAAACTGCCCAAATTACAGACCAACTCAACCAATAAATATGATCCACAACAGCCCTAAAAATTCTATCCAAATTAAGACTAAAGTAAACCCTTACCTTGCTCCGATTGAGACTCACCGCTCATGAACAGTTCAGAACGGAACACTACCGGCGCAATCTCCAAGTTGTTAAATACTGAAAATTTTAAAATGTAAATTAAATGGCCAAAGAATTAAGGAAATAATCCTAGAAATTTTTCGAGATTTTTAAAGAATTTTAGGAATTTTTCCAGAATTTTTCTGGATTTAAACAGAGTCCGTACGAGATTTTTACGGGGATAAAATAAATAGGCTTTTGTGGAGTCAATTTAAGGGGTTAATAGAGGGTAACCTAAACCTAGGTTTGTTTTTCACCATCGCGATAATTTTTCTTTTTCCTCGCCACGACTCTTATTACACTTCGGCAGTTTCCTTTCGCGAGCCCACCTCCGTCGACGCCTCTTCTCCGCGACGGTTCCATCTTCACCGGTGAGCCCTTCTTCCTTGAGCCCGAGCCCTTCTTCTCCCCGTGCCTCGCTCTCTTCCTCTACCGCCTCCCGCTGCTCCCTTTCGCTTTCATCGCTGGCCGACACCCGACACCACCCACGCTTAGAGCTTCCTTTCATTGCCCGACCTAGAGGTCATACGGCCACCATCCACCTTTCCGATGCCCAGCATGGCTCCTTCCGCCACAAGATCTTCGACACGAGCCTTTATCTTCCCGTAGCTGCACCACCGGACTATCCACCGTGCGAGCCCCTCTCGCGACGCGGTGATCGTGGTATCTAGGTAAGGTCCGCCGAATTTCCTTCTGTGGTTGTTTCTTGATTTTGGTGAGAACCAACCTTGATTCCGTGTTCTCACCACCAATTGTTCAGATTGTGGGTGGTGCAAGAGTGCCTTCTTCCGCGAACCAAGCCGATCGGGGTTTATCGAATCGCAAATCTCAACTTATTACCTGTTTTCTTTGTTTATGGTTGATCTTGGTCGATTGTGAGGTTCCATTTAGGAATGGGTTGGCTGTGGAGGATTGTAAATGGACTGTGGGTGCCAGTGTGTGGGATCGAAAGGTTGGATCGAGTTTGAGGTAAGGTTTGGGTTGATCTATGATTTTATTAGATTTTTGTACACGACAATGTGGTTGTATGGAGGTCGTGCAAGGTCGGTTGTGAACAAAGTTTAAGCCGCTGGAAATTGAGTTGGTCTAGTGTTTGTTATGATTAGGATGTTAAATCTAAAGCTAATCAAGATTTAGGTTTGATTTGTGGATGGATTTACTTTGGTTGTAGTACAAGTGTGAATGGACGAAAAGACCATTATTAGGTGGAAGGTGATCGGGATTTATGAAAACTTTGGGGTTAATTGGGTTATGAAGGGAATCGATTAAGTATTCGATTTGTCAGTGAATTGCATTTTTTGTGCTTAACAATAGTTATGCTATATGCAGGTTTTGGTCATGAGGTAGGTCCCCAGTCATGACGATCTGGTTCTTTTTGCGGATATTTTATCAGGCGAGTATTTTGACTTATCTTTTAGATATAGTCAAGTTGATATGCTAGTTAGGATAGCTTGCAATAATTTTCATATTTATATGCCTAGTATATTTTTGGTGCCTACTTGATACATGGATGTGATAGGATATGATTATATCTTCCCTGTTTTATTTGGATAATAGTTACTTGGTTTATGGATATGTACATATTGATTGTGCATATTATTTGTATAGGTATTTTTAGTTGGATTTACATGCTTTAGTATCATGGACCATCTTGCATATGTCGGGTCGACGAGGTTCCTTTATAGTCGAGCCCGGCAGCCTCTACATGGCTCGCATAACACCGCCACTCATGGGTTAGTGGTACATCAAGAGGGTGTGCAGCTGTTCGTCAGTTCCTCGCCGGTTCGCCCGGGTAACGGCGAGGCTGTGGTAGCGGCAGGATCCCTCCTCCGTCTATGACACCGGAGATGAGAGCTTAGCTCCCACTGCTTGGGGGCAGGAGGATAGGTGTACGACAAAGATCCCGTCCCACTCGGTCACTCAGGAGCAGTGATGGCAGAGTGCACAGTTGTCATAGCCCTACCCACTCGTCTTCACCATCGCGTGTGAGGTGGCTGACTGGCATCAAGGGTGACCATGTCATTTGCACGATATGTACTTTGCACGGATCGCATTTGTATTGTGTTTGCTGCATTATTTTATTGATGCCTTGGATGTTGCATATGATTGTCATGCATACAGGATTCATATTCGTATATGGTGATGACTTTATCTCTTATAGTAGGGCACATGCTCCTATATCAGGGTAGGAGATTCAGATGAGTATAGTCCTTTTGCATTTATTTCTTGCTTACCCTATATGTGAGACTGTACTAGCATGATTTTTATTGTTAGCTAAATCTTACTTTGCATATCGACTATACCCACTGAGTTCTTTGAACTTACCCCGTTGATTTATATTTATTTCAGGATGAAGCTATCAAGAGAGTCCAGCTGTCATACCCCACTCATCGTGAAAGTTTTTATTTGTTATTTGTTTCTATGGTTTGGATATTCTGATTAGAGGACATGTTTAGGATTGGAGTTGGATATTTGTATTCGTGGATTTTTGGTGTCCTTATGGACCTTTATTCGGTTTTGTTTCAATTTGATTTGGTTCGGTATTCCTGCCCAGATGGCAGAAGGGGTAAGTCTAGTAATGTAGACTTTTTAATTTTTTCTTTGATAGATGGCCAGAGGCCTAATTTATTACCTGCGTGTGTGTTTGGATTCCGGTCGTGTTGACCGATGTATAGTGGTCGTGTAGTCCATGTATGTAAATTGACATTGTCACCCGTACATGGGAGATGCTGTCGGATTTTTGTCTGGCGTGGACTCCTTAGGGGCGTGACAATTTATTTGGTATCAGAGCGCCCAGGTTTTTGAGTTCCTAGGGGTTTTTGGATTTTTCGGAGTTCGGCATGTTTTGGCAGGTTTTTGTGAGGCAATCTAAATATTTTGGATTGGTATGGATTTCCGACGATTTTTATTGTTTCAAAAATTCTAGGATTTTTGACGAGGTCAATTTGGGGTTTTGGCGGCGATGGGACCTCTCCTGGTGACGAAATAGGTATGATGGAAAATTTTATATGTTTTTTACTTTTAGTAACATCTGTATTAATTTAACAGATATGAGACGAGGTGGGCGTGCTTCTGCGCCAGGACGTGGTGTGGGAAGACCATGCCAGAGGACCCTGAGGTCTTTGGCGATAGAGTTGCTAGGAAGATCTACTGAGGACAAGCTTATTGATCAGGGTCAGATTCCACAGGGTGTTGCGGGAGTGGTGGATCCTCAGTCCTCGGCGGATCCTCCTCCCGAGATACCCACTGCTGGGGTATCCGATGTACCAATGGAGACCTCGCCGCTACACATCGACACTTCGCCGTAAGGGCCTACTACTCACGACCGGCGACAGCCCATCGCTGAGCCGGCCGACCACTCAAGATCGCCCTACTTATCCTACTGATGTAGCTGCGGCATGAGCTCGGATTCCAGGATTAGTAAAGTCTATGAAAAGCCGGTTCACTTTATTCAGTGGAGAGACTGATCCGATCGTGGCTCAGTCTTGGATCGAGACGATGGAGCGTACCTTCTACTATATGGTCTGCTCCGAGTGGGAGAAGGCAGAGTTGGCGGCCTTCCATTTACGAGGCGAGGCCGAGATCTGGTGGGATATGCAGCGCTCGATTATCGGCGAGCAGCAGGTTACCTGGGCGAGATTTAGAGAGGCTTTTGAGAGTCAGTATTTCCCATGGGCATATCAGATGATATGACGTCAGGATTTTCTGAGTCTTCGACAGAATAATCGCTCAGTGATGGAGTATAATACAGAATTTAATCCTAGCTGCATGTTTTGTCCGTAATTATTCACGAGGATAGGTCACGGATGATGCAGTTTATTCAGGGACTAGATGGGCATCTACAGGTCAAGATGGTAGGATTTGGTAGTTCTTCCTACCGAGAGGCATTGGACAGAGCTTTATTGATCGAGTCGGCTCAACAAAGGGTCAATAATGACAGGAAGAGGAAACAGCATCAAAGAACCACAGTGTCGACTCCAAAGAGCCACATACCATCGGACAATAGCAAAGTGGCCGCACTACCGGTCGTAGTCATTCTGGGGCATCTAGCCGGCCTTAGAAATCAAGATTTATCTTCACTAGGCCCTCCTGCCTTCTTAGCAGAGCCGTGAGGCCGCCACTAGTGACACCCATCGCTACTGCAGGGATCGAGAGAGCATATCGTCTCACAGACCTTGGGATAGCTACTTGCTATTATTGCAAACCGCTTGCATACATGAGCCGTAGATTGTTCAAGAAGGCTCAGTGATGTAGCTTCCGGGTTTCTATCCGGGGAGGACCGTTACGTCGATGCAGGACTCGAGAGAGAGGCGAGTCGGACCTTAGCGCCGCGAGAGGGCTCCCCCTTGAGTCGCTATGGCATTCATGGACGAGTACACTGTGCCGTCACGGTGTCACGGGGTTGGTTTGAGACCAATACTAGATGCGATCCCATCCACTAGTATGCGATATCATTCACACAGCGACCCAGCGTCTGATATCAGCGCAACCCTACCTCGCCATCGGTTGAGAACGATCGTAGCTACCGTCTGATACCGGCTACAACCTTCATACTAGCCTACGTATCAGCCTTCATATTAGTCTCAAGCCCAGACACAACCACCTCTGCCAGTGATACCACCTCCACCTCCACCGGAGACTGGGTGGATTCATGCGAATACCAGAGAGGATGTGCAGCGAGCTAACGAATCCGTATTTCGCGGTACGGTTTCACTTTATGCATTTTCAGCTATTATGCTAGTTGATACCGGTAGTTCGCATTCGTTCATTTCTCGTACATTTATGAGAGAGATTGGTAGATTACCTACTATTAGAGCACAGCGGTTAATCGTCTCCCTACCATCTGGCGATACGTTGGACGTTACCCAGGAGGTCCAATGTTGTCCCTTAGATTTCGGTAACATCATTCTTACAGTAGATTTATTGGTACTGGACATGGTCGAGTTCGACATTATCCTTGGCATGGATTGGCTGTCAGCATATCATGCCACAGTTGATTGTCAGACGAGGGTGGTCACATTCTGACCTCCGAACCAACCCTCGTGGGATTTCACTAGCATCCGGGATGACGGTATAGCGACCATTTCTGGGATTCAGGCTCAGAAGCTTTTATTGCAGGATTGCCAGGGTTTTCTATTATCTATGATCAATGTAGAAGATAGTGGTGACTCTCAGATCGCGGACATCCCTATTGTCCGAGAATATCCAGATGTTTTTCCAGAGGAGTTACCGGGTCTGCCTCCCAGAAGGCCATTGGAGTTCATGATTGAGTTAATTCCTGGGACGTCGTCGGCATCGAAAGTTCCTTATCGTATAGCCCTAAGAGAGTTGGACGAGTTAAAGGTTCAGCTCTAAGAACTTTTGGACAGAGGTTTTATTCGCCCTAGTGTATCACCCTGGGGTTCTCCGGTTCTCTTCGTGAAGAAGAAAGATGGTTCGATGAGATTGTGCATTTACTACAAATAGTTGAACGCCGTCACTATCAAGAATAAATACCCCCTGCCACGTATTGAGTGTTAGTAATATATGAGAGATGTCCTAAGGCAATCGCCTTATGTATGAACCATTTATATGATAAATGAAGATTCACTATTTGAGTATACATATTTTATGTATTTGATTGGATCTTAAACTCATTTACTGAATGTCCACGATACGATTCACAGCATGAGAGAATTTGTGATTGGATCACAACTAGTGAGTATCTCTACATGTGTAATTGTGATGTATCGGAATTATCCCTAGTCAATGAATTGATGGATTTGGACACCATCAATTCTGTCGAGACTAGCACGAGGTATACTCCTTGGTGTATCCAAGCAGCTGATTCTCACTGGCTGGAGACATAGTGATGTCCGGAGTTAATCGTGGATGCTAGTTATGGTAACTAGTTCATTGGAGTGACCAGCCGTAAGACTTCATATGGTTCTCTGCATATATAGATATGTCAATGAAGTTCTTACTGTGGCTTAAGTGCGATGTTCCTTTGACTTGCGGTATTCAAGTCATCTTGATCATAGAGACTTATGCTTTGACATCTTAAGCAAGCATCTCTAAGGAGATGTGGACCCAGGATGATTGGGTATAAGTCGAAGTGATCGAAGGTGTTTGAATAGCCTATAAAGGATTCACCACTCCTTGCGAGGAGATGTATACCCATGGCCTCTCGTCGGATTGTTACTAAAGTCTTTGGCCAAAGCATTACATGTTTAGAGTAAGGTACTCTTGATACATGTGGAGTAACTAGAATCAGTAGGGCGAGAAATGATACTTGGGCTAGGTGTGGCGTAGTCGACCTAGTGAGGTGACACAATAGACCATGTCACACCAAGTGGGTATAAGATGAGTGAAGGGAATGGGGCACGAATCATTCAAACTCTTGAAGGGTTTGAGAAATAGTTCGGGATCAGCGTTGATCTTTCGGTTAATTGGGGATCATGATGTACTACTAGGTGCCACTCATGATCGCTCTATAATTAATGGTTAATTATAGACGGCCAACATAAACCGAGAACCTATTTGGTCACACGCACAACGAGTGTAATCCAAAGGATTTAAAACGAGCTTGAGAATGGGATTCTCGCATCGAGAGAAACTATGTTTGGTTGGACCAAACATAAAGCGAGCATGAAATTGTTTGATGCAATGGAAGCGTGGATGGGCGTGTCTTATGAAGACATAATGGATGGACCAAAATGGTTTGGTTCTAATCCAATGGATAAGAATAAACCAAAGGGTTTGGTTTATTTTAAACGAATGAACCAAAAGTTGGTTGGTTCGTTTTAACTTAAAATAAACCATCATGGTTTGGTTTATTTTAACTTATCTTAATGGAGCGGGTTAACGGGCTTTATGGATATGATCCATTAACCATTAAGAGAATTAGTTCTCTATAAAATAGGGATTAAACCCTAACCCTAAAACCTAATCTAATTGTGGCCCAACATCAGAAGTTGCCGCCCACCCTTGTTGAAGGTTTTGGCGCCAACTCAAAGAGCGCCACCGCCCAGCTTGTGTGCAGCCGCCAAGTCGTTGTCGGCGTCAAAGCTCCAGCCGTTGAACCTCCGGAGACCCTCCGGCGATCCCCTAGAGGTTTGGCATCAAGGTGAGTTCGTCTCTCCTGGTTTTGTCCGGCGCCGATCTCCTCCACAAAGCTGACCAGTTTTCTGGACAGCTTCTTCTCCTTCGCCGGAGCGCTTTGGACGATGGTTAGTGCCCGACAGCGGCTAACATACCGGGATTTGATCTCCGTAATCCTCTGAGGTGGAGGACGGCGATTCGTCAATCGGTTGACGAATACCTCTCCGGAGAAGAGAGTCTTGAGGACTTGTTTTAGGTCCGAATTTGGATTCGGATCGTGATCATCTCTCGATCACGTCGTCTTCAACACGAGGCTAGTAACCCGTACGAAGACGAAGCTCTTGGCTTGGCGAAGTCATCCCGAGGAGCTCGGCGTGGATACGGATAGAGACGATTCTTACGAGAATCGTTCCGGTTGATGCCGTTCCCGCTACACGTCATACGGAAGGTATAACGTAGTTTAATTTCTTTTATTGCAATTTTAATTTACGGTTATGTCTACACTTGTTGTAATAGCATGCGTGTGTTGTGTGTGTTGTAATAAATAGGAATATTTATTATTTTTATTGCTTCCGCTGTGCTCATGTTTACGAAACATGATCGAACACACACACGCCGCGGTGCCGGAAACCCAACAGTGGTATCAGAGCCCAGGTTGTGTTTCGACATAATCGTAAAAATTGGTTTTGCGATAGTCATAATGTATTTCTGGAAGTTTTCTAAATTTTGGAAATTTAGAAGTATTTATGGAAATTTTTCAATTTTGGAAAGTCTAGAAGTATTTATGGAAATCTTCCACTTTTGGAAAGTTGGAAGTATTTATGGAAATTGATATTTTCCATAAATAAAATATTTGATTAGATTATGGAAATTTGTTTCCTAATTTAATCTTGATTTGATTTGGGAAATCAAATCTTTAAAATATTTTATTTCCATAAGTAGTTTTAAAGATTTAGGAAATTGGTTTCCTAAATAGATTTTCCTTAATCAAATAATTCCATGAATAAAATATGTGATTAGATTTGGAAATTTGTTTCCTAATTTAATTATGATTTGATTTGGAGAATCAAATCTTAAACATATTTTATTTCCATAAATAGTTATGACATATAAGGAAATATTGTACATGACATAATTGTATGACATGTAATTGCATTAGATGCATAACATAATGTCATGCGTGTCGTGACATGTAGATGTATGCCATGTATGCCATGCCATGTAGATAATAGTTATTTGCATGCAAAGAGGATGAGACATAAAAACCTTTAAACAATATTAAAGCCTACACCTTCCATTAATATGGTTAGAACCAGAGTTCCGTTTCTTGTTTGGGTTGTTGGACTCTCTCCAAGCCCGGCTCGAACCCGAACATGTTCAAACCATGGAATAGTTTAATACTAATATGGTAAGAGTCAGAGGTCAATCGTTAGCTTTGGTTGTTGGACTCTCTCCAAGCTGGGCTAATTGGTTGAATGCGCTCTAACCATATTAAAACTATTCTTGATTAATGGGTTGGCTTTAACCTGGAGCATCGGCTTGTTGGACTCTCTCCAAGGTCGATGTAAAGGGAGGTGAAGTTGGGTGCTATGCATATGATGCATACTTGTTAATGTGTTAACAACCCGATGTATGTGTGAACATTCAATTAGTTGATAGCACATTGTGATAGTTGCATATACGTGATATGCAATCGGTATAGTTGATACCTACCGTCGTAGTTATGAATGGCTTGTTGGACTCTCTCCAAGGTTGTTCATAACTATGATGGATATCAGCCCATTCGGAGATGGACCTACAATCTCCCGAAGTGATTTTGGGGTTTTTGAAATTCGAAAAATGAATGGGATTTATAAATGTATATTGATGCATTTTAAAATCATTTTCTCATATATGCTCGTTTTGTATTTCTAGGTCAATAAATTGATCATGACGTCTTTGAATTTGCGCACTATTTTGGATTCAAACAAACTGACTGGGCCTAACTTCCTGGACTGGCTTAGAAACCTGAGAATTGTTCTCAAGGCGGAAAAGCTTGCATATGTCCTTGAAGAGCCTCTTCTCGTCTAAGGACGATGCAACCTGCATCGACCAAATGTTGGTCTATCGAAGCATGTAGGCGATTAGCGAGTTGCATCATCATGCTAGCGCGATGGTACGCGGCGGCGGCATGAGCATATGGATGCTAACACTATGGTCTTCCATCTTCATGAGTTGTTCGATGAGCAAGCGAGATCCGAAAGGTTCGAGGTCTCTAGGCTCCTCTTCACCACGAAGATGCAAGAAGGTTCGTCAGAGTACATTTGTGCTAAAGATGAGCGGTACATCGAGCGGCTAGCTACCCTCGTTTTTGTGATGGATCATGAGTTAAGTATTGACTTAATTCTGCATTGTTTGCCCAAGAGTTTCTCGCAATTTGTGATGAACTATCGGATGAACAAATTGGAATCCACCATTCCCGAGCTCCTCAATATGTCAAGACCGTGGAGCCTTACGTGAAGCATGAGGAGAAGGCGGTTCATAGTTGATTCTCAAAGAAAGGTTCTAAGAGGAAGGCAAAGAACAAGAAAGGAAAGAAAGAAAAGGCAAAGAAGGCGGAACTAAGAAAGGGCACTTGCCATCATCATGGCAAGGAAGGCCATCGAAGAAACTGCAAGATTTATCTTGAGTCCATGAAGAAGAAGAAGGCATCCGATGCCCCATCCTCTTCAGGTATCTTCGTTATTGATTGTCATTCTATTTCCTTAGACACTTGGGTATTGGATACTGGGTGTGGCTCACATATATGTAATGACATACAGGGGCTAAGGAATAGAAGAAGACTTGTCGAAGGGAGTCAAATTTGCGAGTTGGGCAATGGAGCAAAGGTCAGCGGCCGCCATCGGAACTTATTTTTGAAGCTCCTAGTGGACTAGTCTTGAACTGACAATTGCTATTATGTTCCTTCTCTAATAAAGAACATTGTTTCTATTTCCTGCTTAAATAGAAATGGTTTCCATTTAACGTTTAGTAACAATTGTTGTTATATAACTTTGAATGGCGTACTTTATGGAACTGGAACTTTGAGTAATGGCATTTATACGTTGGACGTATCCAGTGACATCTTCAATATCGAAGCGAGCAACACGCGTGCTCGAAAGGATAATCACATAGACTCCTATATGTGGCATTGTCGTCTTGGCCATATAAGCAAGAAACGCATGTCCGAATTACACCGATGTGGAATTCTGGAATCGTTTGAATTTGATTCATACGATACATGCGAATCATGCTTAAAAGGCAAGATGACTAAGTTACCTTTTACTGGAAAAGGTGAACGAGTGGGAGAGTTACTAGGTTTAGTACATACTGATGTGTGTGGACCTATGTCAACTCAAGCATTAGGAGGCTATAGCTACTTCATTACCTTCACCGATGATCACTCACGGTTTGGGTATGTGTTCTTGATGAAACACAAGTCTGAAGCCTTTGAAAGGTTCAAAGAATTCAGAAATGAAGTAGAGAAACAACATGACAAAAGTATTAAAATACTTCGATCGGATCGAGGTGGTGAATACTTAAGTCAAGAGTTTCTTGATTATCTAAGAGACAATGGCATATTGTCTCAATGGACTCCGCCCTATACACCACAAAAGATAATGGTGTATCCGAGAGGCGAATCGACCTTGTTGGACATGGTCAGTCAATGATGAATCATGCAACTCTTCCCAAGTCCTTTGGGGTTATGCACTTCGCATAATTTTACTTGTTAAAGAATGCCTACTAAGGTAGTCTCAACTACTCCATATGAGATATGGAATGGTAAGAAACCTCATGTATCTTACTTGAAGATTGGGTTGTGCTTATGTGATCAGACGCATAAATTGGATGCTAAGTCCGATAAATGTCTATTTATTGGATACCCTAAGGAAACAAGGGGTTACCAATTCTATCATCCTGTGGAACAAAAGGTGTTTGTTTCAAGGCATCGTGTTTCTAGAGAAAGAGTTTCTCTTGCAAGAAAACAAAGTGGGAGTGTCGCCGAGCTTGAGGAAACTCGAGATACTCAAATAGACATTGATGAGATACGGTGAGCATTAACAAATGATAACTCATAGTGATGAGCAATCTACCGGACTCCATTGTAACACCACATCTTCGTAGATCTGGTAGAACACGCAATATTCCTGAGAGATATGGATTTCTCGTAAGTGAATCGAACGACGTGTTACTCATTGATGATGAGGAGCCTCCCAGTTATGAAGAAGTGCTGACAAGTTCAGAAAGGGATAAGTGGCTGGGTGCCCTGAAGTCGGAAATGGATTCCATGTATGAACACCAAGTAATGGATCCAAAGGATATCGCCAAAGCAAGGTGTTGATTACGAAACCTATTCGTAGCTATGCTTAAATCCATTCGGATGCTCGCCATAGCGCTCATTATGATTATGAGATATGGCATGGATGTGAAAACACTTTCCTTAATGGAAACCCGCCGAGGACGTGTATATGATACACCGAGGGTTTCACATCGTTGATAAAACCAAGGTATGCAAATCATGACGATCCATTTATGGATTGAAGCAAGCATCCAGAGTCGAATATCCGCTGATGAGACGATCAAAAAGTTTGATTTCTCACAAAATCCGCATTTAACCTTGTGTGTACAAGAAGGTTAGTGGGAGGCAATGTGTTCTAGTATTGTATGTCGATGACATATTACTTATAGGAAACGATGTGTCAATCTTACATACGCAAGGTTTGGTTATCCAAGACATTCTCCATGAAAGACTCGGGAGAAGCAACCTACATCCTTGGGATTAAGATCTATAGAGATAGATCAAACGGTTGCTTGGTCTTTCGCATAGTCTACATATATATAAACCGAGTGCTAAAGAGGTTTAGCATGTCGGAATCCAAGAAAGGTTATCTACCCATCGTGCATGGGTACACCTTTCAAGTCTATGTGTCCGCGCATGTAAGACGAGAGGATTTGCATGAGTAAGATTCCCATGCATCCGCAATAGGATCTATCATGTATGCTATGTTATGTACGAGGCCCGATGTATCGTATGCTCCGAGTGTCACGAGCAGATACTACCCGATCCAGAATGGATCATTGGGCGGTATAAGACGATCCTAAGTACTTAAGAAGAACTAAGGATGTGTTCCTAATATATGGAGAAGGGACATGGTGATACGCGGTATACGGATGCGGCTTCAGACAGACAAGGATGATTCCGTGTCTCGATCGGATACGTGTTCACCTTGAATGGGGCGCTGATGAGTTGGAAAAGTTCCAAACAAGAGATCAGAGCGGATTCTACCACGAGCGAGAATATATTGCGGCGGAGCGGAAGCGCGGTTTGGATCAAGAAGTTCGTTCATGAACTTGGTGTGATTCCGCCATTGTTGAAGCAATACACGGTCTCGCGACAACAATGGAGCAATCAGACAGGCGAAAGAGCCAAGGTCTCATCAACGATCCAAACATGTGCTTCGCCGCTATCATCTTATCAGAGAGATCATCAGTAGGAACGAAATACAAATCGAGAAAATTCCCACTGAAAGGAACTTAGCGGATCCCTTGACTAAAGCATTACCTCAAAGCAAGTTTGAGGGTCATGTTAGAGACTATGGTATTGGATACCGTAGCGATTGGCATTAGGCCAAGTGGGAGTCTGTTAGTAATATATGAGAGATGTCCTAAGGCAATCGCCTTATGTATGAACCATTTATATGATAAATGAAGATTCACTATTTGAGTATACATATTTTATGTATTTGATTGGATCTTAAACTCATTTACTGAATGTCCACGATACGATTCACAGCATGAGAGAATTTGTGATTGGATCACAACTAGTGAGTATCTCTACATGTGTAATTGTGATGTATCGGAATTATCCTAGTCGATGAATTGATGGATTTGGACACCATCAATTCGCCGAGACTAGCACGAGGTATACTCCTTGGTGTATCCAAGCAGCTGATTCTCACTGGCTGGAGACATAGTGATGTCCGGAGTTAATCGTGGATGCTAGTTATGGTAACTAGTTCATTGGAGTGACCAACCGTAAGACTTCATATGGTTTTCTGCATATATAGATATGTCAATGAAGTTCTTACTGTGGCTTAAGTGCGATGTTCCTTTGACTTGCGGTATTCAAGTCATCTTGATCATAGAGACTTATGCTTTGACATCTTAAGCAAACATCTCTAAGGAGATGTGGACCCGGGATGATTGGGTATAAGTCGAAGTGATCGAAGGTGTTTGAATAGCCTATAAAGGATTCACCACTCCTTGCGAGGAGATGTATACCCATGGCCTCTCGTCGGATTGTTACTAAAGTCTTTGGCCAAAGCATTACATGTTTAGAGTAAGGTACTCTTCGATACATGTGGAGTAACTAGAATCCGTAGGACGAGGAAATGATACTTGGGCTAGGTGTGACGTAGTCAGCCTAGTGGGGACTGACACAATAGACCATGTCCTGAACCAAGTGGGTATAAGATGAGTGAAGGGAATGGGGCACGAATCATTCAAGCTACTGAAGGGTTTCAGAAATAGTTCGGGATCAACCGTTGATCTTTTCGGTTAATTGGGGATCATGATGTACTACTAGGTGCCACTCATGATCGTTCTATAATTAATGGTTAATTATAGACGGCCAACATAAACCGAGAACCTATTTGGTCACACGCACAACGAGTGTAATCCAAAGGATTTAAAACGAGCTTGAGAATGGGATTCTCAGACCGAGAGAAACTATGTTTGGTTGGACCAAACATAAAGCGAGCTTGAAATTGTTTCAGTCGCAATGGAAGCGTGGATGGGCAGTGTCTTATGAAGACATAATGGATGGACCAAAATGGTTTGGTTCTAATCCAATGGATAAGAATAAACCAAAGGGTTTGGTTTATTTTAAACGAATGAACCAAAAGTTGGTTCGGTTCGTTTTAACTTAAAATAAACCATCATGGTTTGGTTTATTTTAACTTATCTTAATGGAGCGGGTTAACGGGCTTTATGGATATGATCCATTAACCATTAAGAGAATTAGTTCTCTATAAAATAGGATTACCCAACATCAAGAAGTTGCCGCCACCCTTGTTGAAGGTTTTCGGCGCCAACTCAAAGAGCAGCCACCGCCCAGCTTGTGTGCAGCCGTCCAAGTCGTTGTCGGCGTCCAAGCTCCAGCCGGTGAACCTCCGGCGACCCTCCGGTGATCTCCTATAGGTTTGGCATCAAGGTGAGTTTTTCTCTCCTTGTTTTGGCCGGCGCCTATCTCCTCCACCAAGCTGTCCAGTTTTCTGGACAGCTTCTTCTCCTCTCGTCGGAGCGTCGTTTGGACGACGGTTAGTGCTCCGACAGCGGCTAACATACCGGGGATTTGATCTCCGGTAATCCTCTGAGGTGGAGGACGAAGGATTCGTCAATCGGTTGACGAATACCTCTCTGGAGAAGCAAGTCTTGAGGACTTGTTTTAGGTCCGAATTTGGATTCGGACCGTGATCATCTCTCGATCACGTCGTCTTCAACACGAGGCTAGTAACCCGTACGAAGACGAAGCTCGTGGCTTGGCGAAGTCATCCCGAGGAGCTCGGCGTGGATACGGATAGAGACGATTCTTACGAGAATCGTTCCGGTTGATGCCGTTCCCGCTACACGTCATACGGAAGGTATAACGTAGTTTAATTTCTTTTATTGCAATTTTAATTTACGGTTATGTCTACACTTGTTGTAAAAGCATGCGTGTGTTGTGTGTGTTGTAATAAATAGGAATATTTATTATTTTTATTGCTTCCGCTGTGCTCATGTTTACGAAACATGATCGAACACACACACGCCGCGGTGCCGGAAACCCAACATTGAGGACTTGTTTGATCAGCTCAGAGGTACATCGGTCTATTCTAAGTTTATCTGCGGTCCAGATATCATCAATTGAGGGTTAGAGATTCTGACATTCAGAAGACAACGTTCTATACCAGATATGGACACTATGAGTTTTTGGTAATGCCATTTGGGCTTACTAATGCTCCAGCGATATTTATGGATTTGATGAATCGTGAATTTATGGATTTCTTAGATCGATACGTCATTGTTTCTATCGATGACATTCTGGTCTATTCTTGTTCCGAGGAGGAACACGCGTAGCATCTTCATCTTGTTCTCGATAGGCTCCGACAGAAGCGACTATATGCGAAGTTTAATAAGTGCGCGTTTTGGTTACACTCAGTCGGTTTTCTGGGACATGTGGTTTCGAGTAGAGGTATTTTAGTTGACCCGTAGAAGATCGAGGCTGTCACCAGTTGGGAGCAGCCGAAATCAGTTAAGGAGGTTCACAGTTTCCTAGGCTTGGCCGGTTATTACAGACGGTTCGTTGAGGGTTTCTCGAGCATTGCTATTCCATTGACACGCCTTACCAGGAAGGGCGTGAAGTTCACGTGGACGGAGGCGTGCGAGACTAGTTTTCAGGAGTTGAAGAGGAGATTAGTGTCAGCACCGATTCTAGTATTGCCATCAGGGGATGACGGTTTTGTCCTTTATACCAATGCGTCTCTATAGGGTTTAGGCGCAGTATTGATGCAGCACGACAGGGTAGTCTCTTATGCTTCTCGCTAGTTGAAGGATCATGAGAAAAACTACCCAGTTCATGATTTAGAGTTAGCCGCTATTATCATTGCCTTGAAGATTTGGAGACATCATTTATATGGTATTACGTTTGAGATTCTTACTGATCATAAGAGTCTCAAATATCTGTTTACACAGAAGGAACTTAATCTCCGACAGAGGAGATGGATGGAGTTTCTGAAGGATTATGACTGTACCATCAGCTACCACCCAGGGAAAGCCAATGTGGTTGCCGATGCACTTAGCCGGAAGTCCCGAGGGACTTTAGCTTCCTTCCGAGTTTTGGTCACGGATTTGATTCAGGGTTTCTCTGAGTTGAGCCTTGAGGAGTAGGGACCGACAGAGCAGGGCATTCTGGTTACCATTGTTGCTCAGTCGTCTATCCGGACAAGAGTCCAGGAGGCTCAGGCCAGTGATCAGCATTTCCAGTTCATTGGTAGTCAGATAACTTCTGGACAGCAGACTGAGTTCACCCGCGATGATGAAGGCATAATTTATTTCCGAGGCAGATTATGCGTACCTCAGCCTCACCCGGTTATGGAGGAGTTACTACAGGAGGCTCATCACTCTCGATTTGCGATCCACCCAGGCGAAACCCACATGTATCAAGATTTAAAGCGTTTGTATTGGTGGAACGGTATGAAGAAAGACATCGCGGATTTTGTAGCTAGATGTCTGATTTGTCAGCAGGTAAAGGCTGAGCACCAGAGACCAGCTGGATTACTTCAGAGGATTTCTATTCCTGAGTTGAAGTGGGATCATATTACTATGGATTTTGTGATGGGTTTGCCTAGGACACGTCAAGGCAATGACGCGATTTGGGTAGTCGTAGACCGACTAACCAAATCCGTGCACTTCTTATCGATTCGAAAGACTGACTCTCTGGATCGGTTGGCAGAGCTATATTGTCAAGAGATCATTAGATTGCATGGTGTTCCTTTGAGCATTATATCAGAGAGAGATCCCCGGTTCACGTCTAGGTTCTGGCAGAGTCTATAGCAGGCTTTAGGCACACAACTTTGGTTTAGTACTGCATTCCATCCGCAGACAGATGGACAGTCTGAGCGGACCATTCAGACACTAGAGGATTTGCTGAGGTCATGTGGTATAGATTTTGGAGGCAACTGGGAGGATCATTTATCGTTAGTGGAATTTGCCTATAATAACAGTTATCATTCGGCTATCCAAATGGCCCCGTATGAGGCATTGTATGGTAGACAGTGTCGTACACCCACCCTCTGGGAGGAGATTGGGGAGGCCCAGTTTCTAGGACCCCAGAGAGCTCAGCATGAGGCAGAGTTGGTCCGTACTATCAGACGTAGGATGACAGAGGCGTAGGATCGCCAGAAGAGTTTTGCAGATTGGAGACGGAGACCTCTAGAGTTCTCCGTTGGTGATCATGTATTCCTGCGAGTTTCACCCACAAAAGGGGTGAAGAGATTTGACCTCCATGGTAAGCTAGCTCCTAGATATATTGGTCCATTTGAGATTTTGGAGAGGATCGGAGCAGTTGCTTATTGTCTAGCACTACCACCATCTTTGACGAGTATTCACGATGTGTTCCATGTGTCTATGCTGAGGAAGTATGTTCCAGACTCTACACATATTCTGACAGATGTGTCAGGTTCCATTCAACTTGATGCTACATACGCGGAGGTTCTGGTACGGATTTTGGATTTCAAGGAACGACAGTTGCGAAATAAGGTTGTGCGACTTGTCAAGGTCGGGTGGAGTCACCACACCGACGAGGAAGCTACTTGGGAGCTTGAAGAAAAGATCAGAGCTCAATATCCCCACCTGTTTACTTAAGGTATGTGAGCTATATTTTCAGTACTTGTGGTATTTCTTACTCGTTATGCATCTGAGTAGGAAATTTGGGGACCAAATTTTTATTAGTGGGGGAGAATGTTAAATACTGAAAATTTTAAAATGTAAATTAAATGGCCAAAGAATTAAGGAAATAATCCTGGAAATTTTTCGGGATTTTTAGGGAATTTTTCGGAATTTTTCTGGATTTAAACGGAGTCCGTACGAGATTTTTATGGGGATAAAATAAATAGGCTTTTGTGGAGTCAATTTAAGGGGTTAATAGAGGGTAACCTAAACCTAGGTTTGTTTTTCACCATCGCGATAATTTTTCTTTTTCCCCGCCGCGACTCTTATTCCCCTTTGGCAGTTTCCTTTCGCGAGCCCACCTCCGTCGACGCCTCTTCTCCGCGACGGTTCCATCTTCGGTGGTAAGTCCTTCTTCCTTGAGCCCGAGCCCTTCTTCTCCCCGTGCCTCGCTCTCTTCCTCTACCCCGCGTACGTGCCTGCTACCCTCATCGTTGCCCCTTTCATCGCGGTGCGATGGCCCGATCGCCACGGAGCTTCCTTTGTCGTCTGACCTAGAGGTTGCGCTGGCTACCATCCACCTTTCCGGTGCCCAGGCCGTCGGCTCCTTTGCCACAGGATCATCGACGCGAGCCATTTATCTTCCCCAGCGCGCTTGCAGCCACCGGACTGCCACCGTGAGCCCCTCTGCGATGTCGGTGATCGTGGTATCTAGGTAAGGTCTGGTCGAATTTCCTTATTGTGGTTGTTTCCTTGATTTCGGGTGAGAACCAACCTTGATTCCGTGTTCTCACCACCAATTGTTCAGATCGCTGTGGGTGGTGCGGCAGTGCCTTCTTCCGGCGAACCAAGCTGATTGGGGGGTTTATCGAACTGGTAAATCTCAACTTATTACATGTTTTCTTTGTTGATGGTTGATCTTGGTCGATTGTGAGGTTCCATTTAGGAATGGGTTGGGTGTGGAGGATTGTAAATGGACTGTGGGTGCCAGTGTGTGGGATCGAAAGGTTGGATCGAGTTTGAGGTAAGGTTTGGGTTGATCTATGATTTTATTAGATTTTTATACACGACAATGTGGTTGTATGGAGGTCGTGCAAGGTCGGTTGTGAACAAAGTTTGAGCCGCTGGAAATTGAGTTGGTCTAGTGTTTGTTATGATTAGGATGTTAGATCTAAAGCTAATCAAGATTTAGGTTTGATTTGTGGATTTACTTTGGGTGTAGTACCTTAGTGAGGCTTGTAGAAATCATAGAAACTATTTTACTAGGTGAAAGGTTTATGAAAACTTTGAGGTTAATTGGGGTATGAAGGGAATCGATTAAGTATTCGATTTGTCGGTGAATTGCATTTTTGGTGCTTAACAATAGTTATGCTATATGCAGGTTTTGGTCACGAGGCAGGTCCCCGGTCGTGACGATCTGGTTCTTTTTGCGGATATTTTATCAGGCGGGTATTTTGACTTATCTTTTAGATATAGTCAAGTTGATATGCTAGTTAGGATAACTTACAATAATTTTCATGTTTATATGCGTAGTATATTTTTGGTGCCTACTTGATACATGCATGTGATAGGATATGATTATATCTTCCTGTTTTATTTGGATCATAGTACTTGGATTAGGGATATGTACATACTGATTGTACATATTATTCGGATAGGTATTTTGAGTAGGATTTACATGCTTTAGTATCATGCACCATCTTGCATGATTGCATCTTTGGTGGAGTGTTCCTTTATTGTTGAGCCACCTGCGGCCCGGTTACATAGGTTAGTGGTACATCGAGAGGTGTGCGATTGCTCTGTCGAGCTCATTGGTCGCTCATGGGTAGCGATGAGGCAGCGTGGTAGCGGCGAGGATCCCTCCTCAGTCTATGACAGGAGATGAGCTTAGCTCCCCCACTCTGTTTGGGGCAGGAGGATAGGTGTACTCCGACAACATCATATCCACTCGGTCACTCAGGAGCAGTGATGGCAGAGTGCACAGTTGTTATAGCCCTACCCACTCGGCTTCACCATCGCGTGTGAGCGGTGACTAGCGTCGAGGTGACCATGTCATTTTACCTGACATGCACTTTGCATGGATCGCATTTGTATTGTGTTTCTTTGCATTATTTTATTGATGCCTTGGATGTTGTATATGATTGCCATGCATACAGGATTCATATTCGTATATGGTGATGACTTTATCTCTTATAGTAGGGCACATGCTCCTACATCAGGGTAGGAGATTTAGGTGAGTACAGTCCTTTTGCATTTATTTCTTGCTTATCCTATATGTGAGGTATCTTGGCATGATTTTTATTATTAGCTATATCTTACTTTGCATATCGACTATACCTAAGTTCTTTGAACTTACCCGTTGATTATATCTATTTCGGGATGAAATTTGTCGGAGAGTCCATTTGCAAACCCACTTCGTCGTGAAAGTTTTTATTTGTTATTTGTTCCTATAGTTTGGATATTTTGATTAGAGGACATATGTAGGATTGGAGTTGGATATTTGTATTCGTGGATTTTTGGTGTCCTTATGGACCTTTATTCGTTTTTGTTTCAATTGGATTTGATTCAGTATTCCTGCCCAGATGGCAGAAGGGGTAAGTCTAGTAATATAGACTGTTTACCTTTTTCTTTGATAAATGACCATAGGCCTAATTTATTACCTGCGTGTATGTTTGGATTGTGTTGGAGATGTATAGTGGTCGTGTAGGCTTTGTATGTAAATTGGCATTGTCACCCGTACAGGGGAGATGCTGTCGGATTTTCGTCTGGCGGGGACTCCTTAGGGGCGTGACAAAGTCGCTGCCCTAAATTGCTGTCCAAACACAATCCACTGTCAAATCATAGAAAATACCGCAGGGGTTAGACAAAGCACAAGTCGACCCCTTACCTTGCTCCGACGATGCTCGGCCAGAAGGGCAGGTCCCCCATCGACAGAAATCTCCACTCGATTTTCCCTAATCACCTACTCCGACAACCACCGGAGAGACCACAACCCCCAACGGAGGCGGCGATAGCGCGGTGGTGTGAGACAGTGACACGCACGGCGCTGACCCCTGCTTGTGGTGTCGGACACACGACCGACAAAGTTGGGCTGCTGGCTGCGAACGCGAGGCCGGCGCGTGTGCGAATCAGGCGACGCGAGGAAGAAGGAGAGCACTGCCGGTGAGCAGCGACGACGGCGCACCCTCGGTGTCAGACGGCGCTGTGGGTGGCGGTGGCCTGGTCATCGAATGAGAAGAGCTCACGGTGGCTCAGAGGCGAGGAGACGATGGCCTAGGCACCGGGAAGGCAAGCATCGGCGCTCGGGGAAGAAGAGGCGACCGCAAGGCTCGGCGGTGGCGACGTCGAGTCGGACGCGAGAGAAAAGGGTGTGGCACACGGTGAAGAAGAAACCGTCGCGTCGCGTCGCGTGGGGAAGAGGCGTCGGGCACGGCGGGGGAAAAGAAAAAGGAAATAGAAAAATAGAAAACTTAGGTTTTCTATTTAAAACTATAGGTTAATAAAATTTATTAACCCCTCAATACAGATAAACCAAACAACCCTTGTAAAAACCTGTTGGCTCTTTCCATATATAATATCATAAGATCTCTGTTTAAATCCAGAAAAATTACGGAAAAATTTCTATAATTTCCTAAAAATCCCAACAAATTTCCAGGATTATTTTCTTAAATTTTTGGCCATTAAATTTAGTATTTTAAATTTTCCGTATTTAACATTCTCCCCCACTAATAAAAATTTTGTCCCTAAATTTCCTACTCAGGTATGAGTACGAGATGTCACAACCACCATCTCAAGAATCTGGAGACAAGTCACACCTCAAGTGACCTAGTGGGGTTACTGATATCCCCTCAAATCTATCACACCTGCTTCCCGCAGCCCTTCCAAAGTATGAATAGTATCTTCATATCGACCACCTATCATAAGTACCTAACTGTACCCGAGTGGAGCTCTATATCCGTGACCTGTTAAAGACTTTGCCAGAATCACAAGGTAAATCCTGAACTGCTATCACATACGATATTCAAAGATACTCCATGAATTGGAAATCGCCACAGTATAACCTATCCAGCGATCCAACAAACTCATCTTATGGATCAATAGAAAATGAGCGGACTTAGCTAATCATACTAAGTCCTTTCCGTATGCTAAATAATCTCCCAACACTGTCCATCATACTATGCTTTCACGTCCATCTCGGTACAGAACCTTGCTGATTATTTATATACCACCTTTACTAGTTGACACACTGAATCCCAGACTTCCAAATCAACTATGTCCCGCATGTCGTTCCACCATGAAGAACGTTTCAATACTTACGATTTCCCGGATACAATCCGAATACATCTGCAACATATACAACCTATTGCAATATTCAAGCAATACTTATCAAAATATCGTGACCAAGCCTCGTGGCTCTCAAGGTAATGCAAAAGGCACTATCTGTAGGCAACGACATGCTACCACGACCGGGACTCGTAGCCAGTCAAGATGTCAGGTAGCTTTCTAGCTACAGATGACATACGAATTCAACTATCACTTACTCCGAACAGGTAGAGCAAGAGTATAACTCTATGGTAGATTCTCTCTCTCATCCCAACAGGAATCTATCTGTTGTCCTGAATCAAAAGTAACTCTTCCTAAATTCGAATGTAACTATGTAACCCACCATTCTTCTCGGAGACAGAGAAATATTTTCTCACAAGAGAAATCTCATCATCTAAAATCCACTCTATCGCATAGAACGGAAGGTGACTGAAAAACTTTACTGACCAATCTCCCCATTTGCAACTATCTGTGTTCTAACAACTCTGTGCAGCTACCCAGTAGCTAGCCAAAACCCCATGAGCATTCCGACTCCTCACCTATACAAAACAACATAACATTGATACATCCACGTCATATATATGACAACTCATCTCGTAGTTCCTCATTTGACGTAAACATGGGATACATCTTGATCAACTACATCAGAAATGCTCCATTTTGTGAAACATTGCATCCGCATACAACACCCTTCCTTCCACGCGAGAATGATCAAACAACACTGTGTAAAATTCAACCATCGTCTGAGCCCTGAAACTAGTTTCACAAGCTTCAGACCAAGTAAATTCCATCACCAATCAGCGGTGTAGTACCACTAGAGCATCCTATCCATATCTATGGTAATAATTAAATCAATACCAGAAAACCATCATCTATGGTGGCCGAGTGCTCAACTCCAACTACCACCATCACAAATGATTCAATCGTGTCCAGAATACACGATTTCCCAAATCCCTGGACGACTAAGTCATCATAAGTCTAACAAGATAATCAAACCTCATACAATTCATACCAAGTATGAAATTGTCACCACTATACACCTGCATCCTCTTTACTCTAGGCTGATGATATATCAATCATCCCTACGACTTTGATAATTGTATGACATCCTGTCACTACAATATCAACACACCAATCATAAATCAATCCTAGAGTATACACAGGTGTTCTATAGCTGATCTAAATAGATCCTCAATCCACCATGAAGGATAATCGTTTCCTTCTACCACTACCACATTCCATCATCGATAATCGATGTATAACCTCAAAGGTCCATCTCTCTTTGAACAATGAGTTCCAGAGCTTCTCAAGAAATAAAATATTGGGACAAATAAATATCCCATCCAACACCTCCTATAATTGGAACTTAGATTCTTCCAATTCCCATAGTGTTAAGCAACACTGATACTAACTAAATTGTCCCCTGGAACAATCTTCATTCTAACAAATACCCCTCAGCATCATCAACCTTGTCAACTTTGAACGATCGATCGATGACGGTATCTAAGCAACTTGATTTGGCGCTCAGCCAATTGGATGACATTGCCTTGAGTATATCTCGAGCTTCAACAACCTTGTGCGCTTTACACTAGCCCTTAGCTAACGCACCATAAGTAAAAACATTAGGCTTGTAAAATATCATTACCTCAGTATCAATTAAATTATCACCCAGTAGGGGATCTTCGATATCGAAACTATTTCCGAAATCACTCCGATCGCCTACTCTACTTGCCTATACAGCGGCAAACTTAGAAGTTCATCCAACACTACATATGATTACTCTCGAATTATACAGGCATCCGAGAGACATTCTTATACCATCATGTCACAATCATAACCTCCAATTTAATATCCGGATATCCACATCATATCAGCAAGTTAACTATAACTCAACTAAGTCAACTCTCCCACCATAATATAACATCACCAACAATCAACCTCTAAACATCAAAAATCATTATCATACCCCTCTGATAATCATCACAGTAATCATCTCAACATCTCACCTGTCGGTGGAAACACTATTAATCCACATGATCCAAATATAGAAATCCTTTTAATCCTATCTATACATGTTTTAACCATAGATATCTGTAAACACCTGTATCTCTCAATATATCATCAAGTAAGGTAAACTATAGTAATACCTCAATGATCAATCCTTCAACCATCTACAATTTCTTTCGAGTAAAGATGCAAACTCATCCAAGTTCTTCTCTTAATGGATTCCCTATTTCACAGTGACCTAGAATAAGAATTCGGTAACTGTATGCATCTAGGTGTACACCTCTTCCTATCATTTTCTTCAAGAACCACACAACCAGCTTCATATCCTCCACAAGTGCACAAACCACTTATGATAGCCACATAAATCTGAGGTAAAAGCTTTAATCCATATTCCTGCTTTCCGCTGGGAAATGAAGTGTTTCATCAATCTTTCATTCCCGGGACAGAGCCTTGATCACCACCAAAAATAAACTAAAATTCCAACTAAACCCTCAATCACTCAAGAGGTTGTAAACTTCCATCATCAACATCAAGTTACCATCTCTAGCAACAGACATAATCAATATCGAGCATCAACATGGGAGCGAAATAATGCCACGTGAATTTAGCTAGAAGAGCACGTTCACGACTTCTACGGTTGCCTTATCAGAAGTGTATGTTATTAACACTAGATCGATTACACTATTATCTTGAGACACTTGCTGCAGTGTCATTTTTATAAATATGACTCACCCTAATGCCTCCCGATAGGAACTGATGGAAGATCCAACTATCCTAATCCAAATGTAAGCCAATAAATCGTGGATGATCGAAAACAACTCAATCATTATCTTAAGCTTTTAAATGAGGGTAAACTCTTTAGTGAAACTCCATTAACTATTGATCACTCATCTTAAGGCTCAAGAATTCCCCAACAATGAGTCATACAAAATAACATAGGGAAAATACTGTCTCTCGAAAACATCCTGAACCCATGATCCCGTAATGGGTTATTTCCCCCAAAATTCCTCTACATATTCCACCAAGTAACAACTTGATCATTGCAATAGTAAGAAACTAACTCCACTCCCCCTATATAAATACAAGTTAGGTACTTAACAGTACCTTCAATGTTATTGATCTAAGGCTCAAGCCGCTCAAGGATCAAAATCCCTATGGAACTTTGAAACTTAAACCTCCATTGTCTGCATCAACAATAGTATACATTCCTTGTCCCTTACCCACCAGGGTAATAATCTGACTAGCATAATCAGTGAAAATCTCTAACACTATAGTCCTTGATTTCCACAACAAATGTGATGACTTGACCCCTGCTTTCTGACTCGGTATCAGTCAGCTCTCAAAGGAAATTCACCTTTTCAACATAGGTTCAAGACTCACAGACTGTACAGGTTGTTCACGTGGTCAACTCCATCTACGATTACAAATAGTGATCAACACACTGAATGTTACTTCCTGTTATCCACTAAACACATAACCAATCTAACCAGGAGTATAAACACTACGACAACTCCGGCTGGTCACCTTGGTGGGCGACCCCTACTACGAGTCTGCACATGTGTCATAACTCTATAGACCTTTCTGACAACTCAATCGCCAGAGATCTCAATGTCCTCTTGCGTGGTTGCCCTGAACCACGTCTCGGTGCAGGAACACACCCACCTCGTCTCATATCTGCTAAAATTATTATCAGATGTTACTATAATTAATAACATATAAAATTAAGCATCATACCTATCTTGTCGCCAGGAGATGTCCCATCGCTGCCAAATTCCCATATTGACCTCGTCATAAATTCTCGAATTTCTGAAACATAAAAATTGTCGGAAATCCATACCAATCCAAAATTTTTCCAAATTAACTCACAAAAACCTGCCAAACGTGGCGAACTCCGAAAAATCCAAAAACCTGTAGGAACTCGAAAACCTAGAGCTCTGATACCAAATAAATTGTCACGCCCCGGGGGACTCCCCACCAGACGAAATTCCAACAGCAACTCCCCTGTACGGGTGACAATACCAAACTTATATACAAGACCTACATGGCCACTATACATCGGTCAACACGACCGAAATAAAAACTACACACACAGATAATAAATTGGCCTCAGGCCATCAATCCAGGTAAATAGCAATAGTCTACTATATCTAGACTTATCCCTTCTTCCATCTGAGTAGGAATATACAACCAAACCAATCGAATAGTCCATAAGGACACAACAAATATCTCCAAACCTCCACAAGTACATAACCAAAACAAACACAAATCCTACACACTTCATCTAGTTAAAAACCAAAACCATAAGACCAATAAAACCTATCCATTTCGATGAGGGGGAATTGGCAACTGGACTCTCCTGGCAGTTTCAACCTGAAACAGATGTAAAGCAACAAGGTAAGTTCAAATAACTTAGCGGATAATAGTCGATATGCAATGTAAGATATAGCTAACAATAAAAATCATGCCAGTACAGTCTCACATATAGGGTATGTAAGAAATAAATACAAAAGAATTGTACTAACTTGAATCTCCTACCCTGATATAGGAGCTTGTGTCATACTGTAAGAGATAACGTCATCACCATATACAAATATGTATCCTATATGCATGGCAATCATATGCACATCCAAGGCAGCAATAAAAATGCAGCAAACACATTACAAATGCTATCCATGCAAAATACATGTCGTGCAAATGACATGGTCACCCTTGACGCCAGTCAGCCGCCTCACACACGATGGTGAAGCCAAGTGGGTAGGGCTATGACAACTGTGCATTCTGCCATCACTGCTCCTGAGTGATCGAGTGGATAGGATGTTGTCAGAGTACACCTATCCACCTGCCCCAAACAGAGTGGGGGAGCTAAGCTCTCATCTCCCGGTGTCATAGACCAGAGGAGGGATCCCTGCCCGCTACCACGCTGCCTCATCGCTACCCATGAGCGAACCAACGGAGCCTGACAGAGCAACTGCACACACCCTCTTGATGTACCAATAACCCATGAGTGGCAGTGTGTGCAGGCCATGTAACTGGCTGCAGGCTCAACTATAAAGGAACCCCGTCCAGCCAGCATGCAATCATGCAAGATGGTGCATGATACTAAAGCATGTAAATCCAACTAAAAATACCTATCTGAATAATATGCACAATCAATAAGTGCATATCCATGATCCAAGTAACTATGATCCAAGTAAAACAGGGAAGATATAATCATAACCGATCAAATGCATGTATTAAGTAGGCACATAACATACTAGGCATATAAACATGAAAATTATTGCTAGCTATCCTAACTAGCATATCAACATGACTATATCTAGGAGATAAGTTAAAATACCCGCCTGAATAAAAATGTCTGCAAGAATAAAATCGTCACGACCGAGGACCTTCCTCGTGACCGAAACCTACATACAACATAACTATTGTTAAGCACATAAATGCAATCCTCCGCTAAATCGAATACTTAATCAATTTTTCTACATAACCAATTAACTCAAAGTAAATCCATCAAATCCAAGCACACGACAACGTGCTAAATTACTACTATGTATCTCCAAGTAGACCCTCAACCCGTAGGTCCCAAATTGTCATTAACTCTTCAATCCCAGAACATATCCTTGCAATTAATCTCACCATGATCAATACTCATCATATGAAAATATTATCCATCTCACAACCCAGAATTTATCCGAAATTAACCAACAATCATCAAACCATCCAATATCAATCGAAAAACACCAAAATAGTGCTTACCAGCCCTAGGATCCCACCGGCAACCAATATCCCCAATTCCTCTGTTCGTCGACCCTAAGTAAACTGCTCAAATTACAGACCGAACTCAACCAATAAATATGATCCACAACAACCCTAAAAATCCTATCCAAATTAAGACAAAAGTAAACCCTTACCTTGCTCCGATTGAGACTCACCGTTCCTGAACAGTTAAGAATGGAACACTACCGGCGCACGCTCCAAGTTGCTGCCCTAAATCACTGTCCAAACACAATCCACTGTCAAATCGCGGAAAATACCGCAGGGGTTAGACAAAGCACAAGTCGACCCCTTACCTTGCTCCGGCGATGCTTGGCGGAAGAGGCGGCTCCCCACCGACAGAAATCTCTACTCGATTTGCCCTAATCACCTGCTCCGACAACCACCGGAGAGACCACAACCCCCAACGGAGGTGACGACAGCGCGGTGGTGTGAGACGGTGACACGCATGGCGCTGACCCCTGCTTGTGGTGTCAGACGCATGGCCGGACATTAGCTGGTTGCGAATCACGAGGCCGGCGCGATGTCGAAGTCGCGCGAGAGAAGCGGCGTCGCCGGTGAGCAGCGACAACAGCGCGCCCTCGGCGTCGGACGGCCGTGGGTGGCGGTGGCTGGTCGTCAGCGGAGAAGAGCTCGTGGCGGCTCGAGGCGAGATCTGTCGGCTGGGCACCGGGAAGCGGCGTCGATGCTCGGGAAGAAAAGCGAAGGCTCGGCGTCGATGACTATGGCGATGCCGGCCGTCGAGTCGGGCCTTGAGAGAAAAGTCGCCGTGCGTGAAGAAGAAGAAACCGTCGCGTCGCGTGGGGAAGAGGCGTCGGGCGCGGCGGGGGAAAAGAAAAAGGAAATAGAAAAATAGAAAACTTAGGTTTTCTATTTAAAACTATAGGTTAATAAAATTTATTAACCCCTCAATACAAATAAACCAAACAACCCTTGTAAAAGCCTGTTGGCTCTTTCCATATATAATATCATAAGATCTCCATTTAAATCCAGAAAAATTCCGAAAAAATTTCTATAATTTCCTAAAAATCTCGAAAATTTTTCAGGATTATTTTCTTAAATTTTTGGCCATTAAATTTAGTATTTTAAATTTTCTGTATTTAACAGCTACAACACTTTGCAGTTAGTATAGCTGCCGCGTAATTTGAAATGGGGGTGCGATTTGGATGGTTAATTAATTGTTGTCCCAACTGGTCTTTTATCACCGTAACAATAGAGTTAAAATTAAAATGTTTTTTAAATTATATAAATCAGTATAATGTGTGTAATCTAAATACAAAATTATTTTTCATAGGTTTGTCCTACTTCATTAAGGTGTTCGGTGTGTTCGTGAAGTGTCCATCTAGCCGTGAGCTCATCCGCACGTTGTTTCCATCTGGACAGGTGCGCGTAAAAATATTGTATATTTATAACATTATAGTATTATTAATTATGTTATATTAATTATAATTAATGTTTGATTTTAAGTAATTTAATAATTGTTAATAGATCATATTTGTTCAAAATGATATTATAATTTCAATTAAATATCACACAAAATCATATTTAGTATTAGAAAAATTTAATCTATTTTGAGTATAAATATATGGTTAGATTGATATATATGGATGAAATTTGGAAGAAATTAAAATTAATCGTTGATATAATTACAAAAATAGGATAAATGGAGAGAAAACGAAGTTGGATGTATAAAAAGAATTTATCAGAATGTCGTGGTTTAACCAATGAATTTATGATTGGGTTGGAACAATTTTTGAGATTTGCTAATAACAATGTTGAGTTTATGGATGGGAATAAATTAAGGTGTCCATTAAAAAAATGTCATAATGGTAAATTTTTCCAATGCGATAAAGTTCGAGAACATCTTTGTAGATTTGGTTCTACGCTAAATTATTATAATTGGACTTGTCATGGTAAACTGTTTATATCCGATGAAGAGGTTGGACGAAACATACAAAGGACAGTTAGTGGAGAGCAAGTATATTATGATCAATTCAATCCATACTAGAGGATGATAGTTGATGCAGTTGGTCATAATTTGAATAGCGAACCAAACGCTGCAAGTTTTAGTTATCTTCAAACATTTGAACACATGTATACTAGTTATTCAACATCGTTGGAGGAGGTAGAAGTTACTGGTGTTAATGAAAATGTGTACAATGAGCCATATATCAAATTTCAAGAAGAGTTGAGAGCTACAGATGAACTCGTGTATTCTGGTTGTGACAGTCACACAAAATTTGTCACACCCTGAGAGTATGTCATGCCGAAAATCAAACGGACGACATCCCCCCTATATGTGGCAACATTTCGGGTTAATACAAGGCCCGTAGGCCCACAACAAAAACATAATATAACATACTAACAGCAGCGGAAAAATGAAAATCACATACCCACAACATAGATAGCAAAACATACAGGTGTACACCACCTGACAAGTCTACAGTAATAAAACTGTAAATAAAACAACGACATCACGACAAAGTCCATAACAAAACAAGGGTCCATGACATAGGACCAAAATCCATAACACATAAACAAGTCCAAGCCATAAGAGAGAAAAACAAAATGAACTCCTCGGGAGACATCGGAAAATGGAGATGGGATGGATCGGTCGGTGCAACTCCAAGTCATCACAAAGGCGTCTACCTATTACCTGGGCGACAGAAAAACTCAGGGTCGGAGGTGGTGAGTAAAACTCAGCAGGTAATCAGGGGAAACATGTAAATATATGTATCAACATCACATGTCATTCAACAGTTTAAATCTACTCGAACAACGGGTATACAACAGCATAACATGTATATATGCATGCATACACTAAATAAACTGAACAACAATGATGCTGACATACCTAACAGTCAGCTACTCTATCCTGATCCAACCAGGGCATATAACCACATCATAGGGTATAAAAGAATAATGCTAACTTACACAATAACCTGAATATGATCCAAGGGTATCACCGTGAATAACCAACAGGTATACAAGTACCAGCCTACTACCATACAGGAAATGCAGTATCATGTATGAATATGTACAAACAAATGCAACAAACATAGTACATACAATTGCATCATCAAAGTGAGTATACATATAGATGGTGTCTGTATGTATACTAATCACCATAATCCATGTATATATATATATATACAAGCAAGTATGTATATATATATATATAACCATATGCAAAGCACCGTATGATACGACAATGCAGCATGCATGGTCATGCCTGCTCACCCTTACTCGCTACCACGATCCCAGTGTGACCTAGGTGGCACGACATGACAACTGTCCCAACTCACAACAACCACTGCTATAGAGTGGCCGAGTGGGCAGTATGATCAAGTAGCATATGAGCATAAAGAGTTCGCTACACAACGGGGGTCCCTGCTGCTGGCTACTTCGACTGACACTACCAATGAGCGGTCGAGTGCCACGCACCCAGGACAACTGCACGCAACTCCAACAACCATCGTCAATAATGGTAGAGTGCGGCACAACAAATGCTATGCCCTCACACCAGTTACTCCTCTGGAAGTAACCTGGGAGGCAGGATGACTGACGACTCTCTCTCAGCCCCAAGGGGAGACGATGTCGTCAGTATGCATGCAATGACATGAGGGTACTGTCTCACATACAAACATCTACCATAGACTCTCTGTTCAACAAAGAGTCACACCCAAATTGATCAGTACACTCTCTATCCTGTAGAGAGTCATACTCATCTGATCATGACAAGCTAGGACCATCGGTCCGTAGCGACACACTGTCCACGACTCACCTGACCATTCACACAACTCGTGGTTGGTGAATAAATGTGCAACATACAGGTATGGAGTAAGTCCTACATTTAAGGCCTTAGTTATCCACGGAGGACCTTTTTTGCCAAATTTACAATTTAGGTCATCCTTCGTACTCTAACATCTACACCCTACTAAACAGTTAGACCTACTTACATCACATCTGTAACTCCTAGATCATGCTAGGGAATATGTGTTATCAATAATCGAGCACACATATATATCAACGATAAGTTCAAGCATACAATAAACAGAGCAGAATCAAGATAATATGAACACCTAGCATGCTCATATCTATGTCTAAATCTGAAAGTCATTACATACCTGCTGTCAATACTCGTGGTAATAGAGTCCTCACGGCCGCGGACCCGTCTCGTATCCACGTCCTGCAAGTATCATCAATTATCATTCAGTGAAAGCATACAAGAAACAATACAAATTAGCAACTACGTTATCCACATATCCGTATCCCTTATCGAATACGATTTAGAAATCCCAATTAGCCAGACTTGACCATTCATTTTAAATCCATTGGGTTCAATTAGCAAAAGTGCTAACTCCCTCATCAACTTCTATATTAAACTTAACAAAGTTAATCTCCTAAAAATTCAACCTTTTTACCCCCATCCTATTGTAATAGTATCATCAACAGAATCAGTTATAAATCAAATTCATGAATACAACCCTTAAATCACAGTTGCCCCCTACTACAATTAGTTCTATAATTACCTCCATCACTCTCGGTTAACAAGTATGCTGACCTACAATCATTTACAACCATTTCAATTGGGGATTTAAACACAGCCGGCTCAATCCATCGACCGACAACCCTCCCACCGTTCAATACTCTAGGCAGGCAACAATTTATGCAACGACAATTGGAAAAGGGATGATCTACAGCTATACCTGCACTTGGATCCCGCTGAAATGTTTTCTCCCGACCAGCCCTGTTCGCCGGCCAAAAACCACCGTTACCCTAGCTTCGACAACCAAACTAATCCTACAGTGACAACATCCAGTAGATAACACCTCAAGCAATTTCTACCAACAAGGAATTCACAGACAACAAGAATCGATCTTGCTTACCTGGTGTTGAATCCCGTCGGCAACACTCCCTTGTTTGCCGACCCACCTCTTGCCCAAATCCAACCTAATGAAGAAACGACCACCACCCCTCAGAACTTTCATGAAAACAGATCAGTGATGAAGGATGGCTTTGACCTACCCAATTCCGACGATGATCCCCCTGTTCATCGGTGAACTTAGCGCCCTATTCACTGACGCACTGATCGCCATTGGCTCGTCTGTGGAGAAGGTTGGGGGTTGTTCCTCTCGCTTCAACTTGCAGAAAAGAAGAAGAGGCGAGAGAAAGAGGCTCACCGACCATATTTCTTGGAGAAGGCAGAGATAGCCGTCGCCCCTGCTTGTCGTTCCAACTCGTCTGTGTGGTTGTCGTGGACGTCGGCCGCCGCTATGGGGTTGTCGCGGGCGCTGGCCGTCGCTCTGGGGCTATCGGGAACGCTGACCGCCACTCGCAGCGAAGTTGACAAGCTAGGATGGGGAGATCGAAGAGATCCCGGCGGGGAAGGTGATCGACACTGTGGTCGCGGAGCATCCAAAAAGGGGATAAAGATTGCGGCTGGGAAAGGCAGTGCCGGGCGGCAGAGTCGGCGACGATTTACTGTGCGAAACGCTCGCGCGAGGAAACTGCGTCGGCGAGAAATGGAAGGGAGGAAGCTTTTAATGGGTTAACTGGTCGGGTGGTTTTTCTTTTAATGGGTTGGGCTTTAAACCCAATAAACCATTAACCCTAAATTTAATTAAATCTAAGTTTAATTAAACTGATTAAATTCCTTATGCTAGGTTAGATGTAATTAACTCCTAACCATACTTTTTTTTTTCTGGTATTTTACATTCTCCCCCACTTATTAAAATTTGGTCCCCAAATTTCGTACTTAAATGCAAAAATTAATTCAAGCATATTATGAAATAACCACATACCTCAGGTAAACAGATGAGGGTATCGAGCTCGGATAGTATCCTCCAGCTCTCATGTAGCCTCCTCATCCGTATGATCCTGCCATCCTACCTTTACGAGTCGGATGGTTTTGTTCCGCAACTGCCGCTCCTTGTGACCAAGAATCCGCACCGGAGTCTCCTCATAAGTCGTATTCGCCTGGAGCGGAATCGGAACTTCTTTCAGAACATGGTCAGATTGCGGCACGTATTTCCTCAGCATAGATACATGGAATACGTTGTGAACACCCGCAAGTGTCGGAGGTAAAGCCAACCGATAAGCTACACCTCCAATCTGCTCTAATATCTCAAATGGACCAATGTAACGTGTAGGTAATTTCCCTTTTAGCCCAAATCTCTTGACTCCCTTGGTGGGTGACACTCGTAAGAATACATGGTCCCCAACTGAGAATTCCAGAGGCCTTCGCCTCCGGTCCGCATAACTCTTACATACATCACGTGCCTCGGATAGCAGTCGTCGATCACTCGTACCAACTCTCTGCATCATGCTAGATACTCACGAGGCCCCCAATATCATGCGTTCCCCAACCTCCTCCCATAACACGGGAGATCTGCGAGTCTGTGTATAATGCCTCGAAAGGAGCCATCTGGATAGAAGAGTGGTAGCTGTTGTTGTAGGCAAACTCCACTAAAGGAATGTGATCCTCCCAACTGCCACAGAAATCCATGACGCAAGATCTCAATAGATCCTCCAGAGTCTGAATGGTACGTTCGGACTATCCATCCGTCTGTGGATGAAAGGCTGTACTGAGTCGAAGCTCTGTGCCCATGGCCTGCTGTAGACTCTGCCAGAATCGCGAAGTAAATCACGGATCTCTATCAGATATGATACTCAATGGTACACCATGTAATCTGATGATCTCTCGGCAGTACAATTCCGCTAGACGATCCAATGAGTCCATCTCACGTATCGGAAGGAAGTGAGCGGATTTGGTTAATCGATCCATGATCACCCAAATCACAGTATGTCCTTTACGGGTTTTGGGTAATCCCGTAACAAAATCCATCGTAATGTTTTCCCATTTCCATTCCAGGATCGGAATTTCCTGAAGTAAGCCAGCAGGTTTCTGATGTTCGGCCTTCACTTGCTGGCATACTAGACATCGTGCAACAAAGTCCGTGATATCTCGTTTCATACCGTTCCACCAGTATAAGCGCTTCAAATCCCGGTACATCCGAGTACCACCAGGATGTATAGCAAATCTCGACTGATGTGCTTCCTGTAGTAATTCTTCCTTAACTGGGTGTGTGTCCGAAACACATAGTCATCCTCGGAAACGAAGTACACCACTCTCGTCACTCGAGAAATCCATCTGACGCTCTGAGTCTATCGTGCTGCTCAAGAACTGCAGATGTTGGTCACTAACTTGTGCTTCCTTGATCCTCTCAGCAATGGCGGATTGGGTAACCATAGAAACTAATATCCCTCGGGATGTTTGACCGTGTTCAGACAATCCCAACTCTGAGAACTATCGAACTAGGTCGATCGCCGGATAGTGGCCAGAACTCCACGAGACTTTCTGCTCAGAGCATCTGCTACCACATTAGCCTTCCCTGGATGATACTAGATGGTGCAATCGTAATCTTTCAGATATTCCATCCACCGTCTTTGTCTCAGATTCAACTCTTCCTGTGTGAACAGATACTTCTGACTTTTATGGTCTGTGTAGATCTCAAAGGTAATCCCATACAAGTAGTGCCTCCATATCTTCAATGCGAAAATAATGGCGGCTAACTCCAGATCATGCACTGGGTAATTTCTCTCGTGATCTTTTAGTTGACGGGAGGCATAAGATACCACACGGTTGGACTGCATCAGAACTGCTCCCAACCCTTCGATAGAAGCATCCGTATAGAGAACCATCCCATCAACACCAAAAGGAATCACTAAGATAGGTGCAGAAACTAGCCGTCGCTTAAGCTCCTGGAAGCTAGTTTCACAGGCCTCTGACCAGGTGAACTTGACCCCTTTCCGAGTCAGACGAGTGAGTGGCATGGCGATACTCGAGAATCCCTCCATGAATCTCCGATAATACCCAGCAAGACCAAGGAAACTACGAACCTCCTGCACTGATTTTGGCTGCTCCCAACTGGTAATCGCCTCAATCTTCTGGGGATCTACAGAAATACCTCTATTGGACACCACATGTCCAAGAAAACCCACTGAGGATAACCAGAATGCACACTTGCTAAATTTGGAATCCAACTGCTCCTGTCGTAATGTCTCTAATACTATCTGTAGATGTTGTTCATGCTCTTGCTCTGATCGAGAATAAATCAATATGTCATCGATGAACACTATCATGAACTGGTCTATATACCTCAGGAATACCCGATTCATTAAGTCCATAAATGCAGCTGGGGCATTCGTGAGACCGAAAGGCATCACTAGAAACTCGTAATGCCCATAACGGGAGCAGAAAGCTATTTTCTGAACATCCTCATCTCTTATCCGAAGCTGGTGATATCCTGAACGCAGATCAATTTTAGAATATACACATGTATCCTTAAGCTGATCGAAAAAATCTTCTATCCTCGACAGTGGATATTTATTCTTAACTATGACTGCATTCAGTTGCCGATAGTCAATACATAACCGTAACGATCCGTCCTTCTTTTTAACAAAGAGTACCGATGCTCCCCAAGGTGAAACACTAGGTCGGATGAATCCATTATCCAGCAACTCCTGCAGTTGAACTTTAAGTTCATTCAACTCCTTTGGCACCATCCGATAAGGAGGTTTCGATATAGGTGCGGTTCCTGGAATCACCTCTATCGCAAATTCCACTTGCCTAGGAGGTGGCAAGCCTGGAAGTTCATCGGAAAATACATCTGGATATTCTCGGACTACTTGCACATCAGAGAGTGGTGGTAGTCCTTCGTTCTCAACTTTGACTAGAGATAACAGATAACCTTGACAACTCTGAGCCAATAGCTTCTGAGCCTGTAAAGCCGATATAATAGATAATCCATCGTCTCTAGTACCAACAAATTCCCAAGCTGGTTGATCTGGTGGTCGGAATGTCACCACTCTTGCTCTACAATCCACTGTAGCGTGATAAGCGGCCAACCAGTCCATACCGAGAATAATATCGAACTCTATCATTTCCAACACCTGAAGGTCCACTGTAAGGATATGCCCGTCAAAGTCTAATGGGCAACCCTTGATTTCTTGGTGGCTAGTTAGCACCTCTCCTGATGGCAAGGATACTGCTAACCCACAAGAACGAACCCTTGGGATTCTTCCAACTCTACTCAGAAATACTCTAGATACGAATGAATGAGAACTACCGGTATCAATCAACGTATCAGCATATATAGAATAAACTGAAACCATACCGCGTATGACTGATCCCTCAGCCCGCTGTGCCTCATCTCTAGTGATGGCAAAAACTCGTCCAGTCTCGATATTCGTCGGCTGCATCCCTGACGAAGTAGTAGTGTGCCTCCACTCCGGCTGGATCTGGCTCTGTGGTACTGGAGGCTGAGTAGCTGGTGTCGGCATAAGATATCCCTGAGAGCTGGCTGGTAAGAACTGCTGCGGTGCGGATACTCCTGGATAGTAGATCACCGGAGATGCAGGATACTGGATCGCTGTCGGCATCACTGTATGGGCACCTCCCTGCATCTGATACAAGTGTGCTGGTGGAGGTACTGGCTGCCTCTGTCCATATGTCTGAGTCCGCGGTGCTGTCCTCTGCTGCCGCTGCTGGGTAGACTTCTTCCCCTTGTTGGAGCTATCAGGAAACTCCAACTGTGCTTTCAGTGTACAATCACGGCTAGTATGACCCGGTTGTTTGCAATAATAGCAAACCGGCTGCTCCAACGGACACTCTGATACTCTGTGGCTTTCAGATCCACATTTATAGCATCCATTCCTGCCTCGGCCCTTACGGCTACTCTGAGATCCTCCAGAAAACTCTGATGCTGGACGCTTCCCCTTCTGTGATCTAGCTGACCCTTCTGCAGCACTTCGCGTAGTTCCTTTTTGCTCCCCTTTCTTCTGAGTCCCCTGAGCTGAACCCTGGTTCTGCTGCTTGCCCTTAGTCATCTGCTTCTCGATATCCTTCTCCCTGGAAATTTGCTGGGAAGTCATCTCGATGAAGAGGGCGCGGTCCAGTGCCTCCCTGTATGAGGTAATAATAGATCCTGACATCCGGCTCCGTATATAGATAGCGAGACCCTGGTGGTGGTACATCCGATCTGCATCCTGTGCTACTAGGTGAGAGCAGAACTCTGATAGTCTGGTAAACTCTGCGTTGTACTCCATAACAGAACGATCACCTTGCTTCAGGCTTAGAAATTCCTGACGACGTGCTGTAGAAAACGCCGAAGGAAAGTACTGTCTCCAGAAAGCGTCTCGAAAGCTGGCCCAAGTAATCCCACGCTCCCCGGATAGAGTCTTCTGCAATTTCCACCAAGTGACAGCCTGATCTCTGAGATGATATGCAGCAAGGCCCACCTTCTCCACATCTGTACAGTTCATATACTCGAAGGTGTCTTCCATATTTTCCAGCCAAGATCGGGCAATCCATGGGTTGGACTCCCCTCGGAACAAGGTGAACTTCTCCTTGGCTTATCGTGCTAACACGAGTATCCGTGATTTATTATTGAGCCAACTGGACTCTGTGGGCTCTGGCGTAGTCAGTGGTACATCCGGATTCTGAGGCTCCGAATCACCAATAGGGGGTTGCTGAGATGGTGCTTGAGTAGCAGGCTCAGTCGCAATAGTATCTCGTCCCATCCCTCCGGCTGCTCGCCTGGATGGACGACCTCGACCACGAGTTTGCACAGGTGGCATAACTCTGACAGTATTCACCTGTTGAACAAGTCTAGATAAGAATCTAACTAAAGTATAAATTATCAGGAATACACACTTCGTGCTGCCTGGAGCCCATGCCGCGGTCAATCCCATCTCACAAAAACCAAAACCGAAAAATATACCGACTCCCGAGAATCCAAAACTCAAAAACAAAATCATAATATGGCATCGCAGAACCTTCGGCTATGATACCAATAAAGTTGTAACGCCCCGAGAGTATGCCGTGCCAAAAATCAAACGGACGACATCTCCCCTGTACGTGGCAACATTTTGGGTTAATACAAGGCCCGTAGGCGCACAACAACAACATAATATAACATACTAACAGCAGCGGAAAAATGAAAATCACATACCCACAACATAGATAGCAAAACATACAGGTGTACACCACCTGACAAGTCTACAGTAATAAAACCGTAAATAAAACAACGACATCACGACAAAGTTCATAACAAAACAAGGGTCCATGACATAGGACCAAAATCCATAACACATAAACAAGTCCAAGCCATAAGAGAGAAAAACAAAATGAACTCCTCGGGAGACATTGGAAAATGGAGATGGGATGGATTGGTCGGCGCAGCTCCAAGTCGTCACAAAGGCGTCTACCTGTTACCTGGGCTACAGAAAAACCCAGGGTCGGAGGTGGTGAGTAAAACTCAACAGGTAATCAGGGGAAACATGTAAATATATGTATCAATATCATATGTCATTCAACAGTTTAAATCTACTCGAACAATGGGTATACATCAGCATAACATGTATATATGCATGCATACACTAAATAAACTGAAGAACAATGATGCTGACATACCTGACAGTTATCTACTCTATCCTGATCCAACCTGGGCATATAACCACATCATAGGGTATAAAAGAATAATGCTAACTCACACAATAACCTGAATATGATCCAAGGGTATCACCGTGAATAACCAACAGGTATACAAGTACCAGCCTACTACCATACAGGAAATGCAGTATCATGTATTAATATGTACAAACAAATGCAACAAACATAGTACATACAATTGCATCATCAAAGTGAGTATACATATAGACGGTGTCTGTATGTATACTAATCACCATAATCCATGTATATATATATATATATACAAGCAAGTATGTATATATATATAACCATATGCAAAGCACCGTATGATACGACAATGCAGCATGCATGGTCATGCCTGCTCACCCCTACTCGCTACCACGACCCCAGTGTGGCCTAGGTGGCACGACATGACAACTGTCCCAACTCACACCAACCACTACTATAGAGTGGCCGAGTGGGCAGTATGATCAAGTAGCATATGAGCGTAAAGAGCTCGCTACACAACGGGGGTCCCTGCTGCTGGCTACTCTGACTGACACTACCAATGAGCGGTCGAGTGCCACGCACCCAGGACAACTGCACGCAACTCCAACAACCATCGTCATTAATGGTAGAGTGCGGCACAACAAATGCTATGCCCTCACACCAGTTACTCATCTGGAAGTAACTTGGGAGGCAGGATGACTGATGACTCTCTCTCAACCCCAAGGGGAGACGATGTCGTCAGTATGCATGCAATGACATGAGGATACTGTCTCACATACAAACATCTACCATAGACTCTCTGTTCAACAAAGAGTCACACCCAAATTGATCAGTACACTCTCTATCCTGTAGAGAGTCATACTCATCTGATCATGACAAGCTAGGACCATCGGTCTGTAGCGACACACTGTCCACGACTCACCTGACCATTCACACAACCCGTGGTTGGTGAATAAATGTGCAACATACAGGTATGGAGTAAGTCCTACATTTAAGGCCTTACTTATCCACGGAGGACCCTTTTTTCCAAATTTACAATTTAGGTCATCCTTCGTACTCTAACATCTACACCCTACTAAACAGTTAGACCTACTTACATCACATCTGTAACTCCTAGATCATGCTAGGGAATATGTGTTATCAATAATCAAGCACACACATATATCAACGATAAGTTCAAGCATACGATAAACAGAGCAGGATCAAGATAATATGAACACCTAGCATGCTCATATCTATGTTTAAATCTGAAAGTCATTACTTCTACCCGACCGGTAGAAAATTACCTACCCGCTGTCAATGCTCGTGGTAATAGAGTCCTCACGGCCGCGGACCCGTTTTGTATCCACGTCCTGCAAGTATCATCAATTATCATTCAGTGAAAGCATACAACAAACAATACAAATTAGCTACTACGTTATCCACATATCCGTATCCCTTATCGAATACGATTTAGAAGCCCCAATTAGCCAGACTTGACCATTCATTTTAAATCCATAGGGTTCAATTAGCAAAAGTGCTAACTCCCTCATCAACATCTATATTTGACTTAACAAAGTTAATCTCCTAAAGATTCAACCTTTTTACCCCCATCCTATTGTAATAGTATCATCAACAGAATCAGTTATAAATCAAATTCATGAATACAACCCTTAAATCACAGTTGCCCCCTACTACAATTAGTTCTATAATTACCTCCATCACTCTCGGTTAACAAGTATTTGTTGGTGAAGGGGCACCTAAGTCGAACCTATATTTTGATTATGGCAAAAGACAAAAAGTCAAGGATATGTCGTTATCTCACGAGCTGAATTGAGTGTGCAGAAGATTGCTATAGCTGGAGCTGAAGGCTAGCGTCACCCGGAGGAAGCCACGGTGGTCGGGCGACACTCGAGTGACTTCGGAGGGAGCCGAAGGAATCGAGTGGAAGGCCGAAAGCAAAATCAACACGTAAGTATCGAGGTAAGCTCGTGTGTACGAGCGTAAGTGAGGTCGTATCCTCTTTACGGGGATGACCTTAAGTGTAGATCCGACCAAAGACATCCTATAGATGGTCTAGGTCGAGATCGGACGGTCGGAGGCCGTCAAAATAATGTTTTTGTTAAGCTAACTTTGCCTTGCAGCTAGCATTAGTCATTGCAGAGGACTCATTGCCGTCAATCGATCTACTCTGGAGGTTAGCACTCGTGATCTTTGCCATCGATCGGATCTTGCCATCGATGTCGATCGATGATGGCCATCAGTCGACTGATGGTCAAAGGATCAGCTTCGAGGAGTCAAGGTTTATCACCAAATTTCAAGGGGAGTGGTGCTCAAATATGATTGGCTAAGGTTCTCTCGAAAAGGGGCTCAAAGGCTATAAAAGGAGGTCCTAACCTAGGGTTTTCTCATCAATTCTAAGTGCTCAAAAGCCTCCGCAATGCTGTGACTCTCCAACGACTCTACAACAACGAAGTGCTGCCAACAACCCTAGTTTAAGTCATATCTTCGAGTTGTTGGTATAATCTTAGTTTGTCATTTCTCTTAATCTTGCAATTAGTTTGTTAATCGAGGCTTTCTACCGTTGCATTTTATTTTAATAGAAGAGAGGGGTTGTCTCTCTATCTTTTTCTTCGAAGGCTTTTGTAATTGTAAAAATCCTACCTCCAACGAGGAGGAGTGTTTTAGTGAATTGCCCTCCGTACACGGTCTAGGATCGTTAGGGCCTTGGAGTAGTGGCCGAAGGCTACGAACCAAGTAAAAAAACTATTTGTCTCATTTAGTTTTTATTTACATTTCCGCTGCATTTAATTGTCTACCGAACGATTTAAAAGAAAAAGTGTTTATCGCTATTCACCCCCCCTCTAGCGAACCACCTCGATCCAACAGTATGCTGACCTACAATCGTTTACAACCATTTCAATTGGGGATTTAAACACAGCCGGCTCAATCCATCGACCGACAACCCTCCCACCGTTCAATACCCTAGGCAGGCAACAATTTACGCAACGACAATTGGAAAAGGGATGATCAACAGCTATACTTGCACTTGGATCCCGCTGAAATGTTTTCTTCCAACCAACCCTGTTCTCCGGCCAAAAACCACCGTTGCCCTAGCTTCGACAACCAAACTAATCCTACAGTGACAACATCCAGTAGATAACACCTCAAGCAATTTCTACCAACAAGGAATTCACAGACAACAAGAATCGATCTTGCTTACCTGGTGTTGAATCCCGTCGGCAACACTCCCTTGTTTGCCGACCCACCTCTTGCCCAAATCCAACCTAATGAAGAAACGACCACCACCCCTCAGAACTTTCACGAAAACAGATCACTAATGAAGGATGGCTTTGACCTACCCAATTCCGACGACGATCCCCGCATTTGCACGAACTCGGCCTATACTGTTCGACGATGCGCCGCCATCGTCTGTGGAGAAGGTTGGGGGTTGTTCCTCTCGCTGCCACTTGCAGAAAAGAAGAAGAGGCGAGAGAAAGAGGCTCGCCGACCGTAGTTCTCGGAGAAGGCAGAGACAGCCGTCGCCCCTGCTTGCCGTTCCAACTCGTCTGTGGGGTTGACCGCCGCTATGGGGCTGTCGCGGGCACTGGCCGCCGCTCTGGGGCTATCGGGGACGCTGACCGCCGCTCGCAGCGAAGTCGACAAGCTAGGATGGGGAGATCGGAGAGATCGCGGCGGGGAAGGTGATCGGCGCTGTGGTCGCGGAGCATCCAAAAAGGGGATAAAGATTGCGGCTGGGAAAGGCAGCGCCGGGCGGCAGAGTCGGCGGTGATTTACTGCGCGAAATGCTCGCGCGAGGAAACTGCGTCGGCGAGAAACGGAAGGGAGGAAGCTTTTAATGGGTTAACGGGTCGGGTGGTTTTTCTTTTAACGGGTTGGGCTTTAAAACCAATAAACCATTAACCCTAAATTTAATTAAATCTAAGTTTAATTAAACTGATAAAATTCCTTAAGCTAGGTTAGATGTAATTAACTCCTAACCATACTTTTTTTTTTCTGGTATTTTACAAAATTATCTCTCTCCGCAAGATTGTTGAATGTTAAAGTTGAGCATAATGTGTCCGAAGAATGTTTTAATGATTTTGTTCAAGTTATTGGAGAAGTATTGCCGCGTGATCACATAATGCCGAACGATTTTTATAGTATGAAAAAACTTGTGAAAGATTTGGGTCTCCCGGTGCAAAGAATTGATGTTTGTAGGATGGTTGTATGCTATATTGGGGAGATAATACAGATTTAGAGGCTTGTAAATTCTACAGTCAATGTAGGTACAAGAGTACCACGAGATCAAATCTTAATAAGCGATTAAAATCATTCAGACAAATGTTCTATTTGCCTTTAACTCCTAGATTGCAAAGGATTTATGCTTCAAAGGTCACTGCTGAATACATGACTTGGCATGCAAATCATGAAACACAGAATGGGCTAATGTGTCATCCATCAGATGCAGAGGCGTGAAAAAATTTTGACAAAACATATCCTGAGTTTGTGAATGAGACTCGAAACATCAGGTTGAGTCTATGTGCTGATGGATTTGCTCCATTTGGCAAATCAGAAAGAACTTATTCTTGTTGGCCAATTATCGTAACTCCGTACAATCTTCCACCCGGTATGTGTATGAAAACACCTTATATGTTTTTAACATTGATTGCACCTGGCCCTCATAATCCAAAGAAGTTAATAGATGTTTACATGCAACCGTTGATTGCCGAGTTGATCCAACTATGGGACGTGGGTGTTTCCACATATGATGTCCATACTAATCAAATGTTCACAATGAGAGCTGCACTTCTTTGGATCATAAATGATTTTCCTGCTTATGGGATGTTATCAAGCTGGAGTACTGCGGGGATTTTAGGATGTCCAATATGTATGGAGAGATCAAAGTCATTCAGATTGAAACACGGAAAGAAACCGAGTTATTTTGATTGTCATAGACAATTTTTACTGCCAAATCATAAATTTAGAAGAAATAAAGAAAATTTTACTAAGAATACAATTGAAAGAACACCTCCACCATTGAGATTCACCGATCAAATTTTATGGCAAAGAGTGCTTAACTTTCCATCTGTTATTGAAAAACCAAATGTTACAACATATGACTATGGAATTACACATAAATGGATAAAACAGAGTATATTTTGGGATTTACCATATTGGCAGAGTAATTTGATTCATCAGAATCTTGATTTAATGCATATTGAGAAGAATGTTTTTGATAATCTGATAAATACGGTGATGGATATTACCGAAAAAATAAAAGACAATCTGAATGCAAGAAAAGATTTGTGTCTCATATGTAAATGACCTACCCTTGATGTTGATGATATAGTAGGGGACCAAAATCGAAAGCAGTTTATACATTGAATAAGGATCAGAGACGGACTGTTTGTGAATGATTGAAATCATTGAGATTTTTTGATGGTTATGTCTCTAATCTTGGCAAATGCGTTGATTTGAAGAAATACAAATTGATTGATTTAAAAAGTCATGACTGTCATATATTCATGAAAAGATTAATTCCTATTGCTTTGAAGGAACTGTTACTAAATTTTATCTGGGGTGCAATTATGAAATTAAGCATTTTCTTTCATGATATCTGCTCGACAGTATTGAGTCGTTCACACATGGAGACATTAGAGAGAGACATTCCAATCATTTTGTGTAACTTAGAAAGGATATTTCCACTGGTATTTTTTGATTCAATGGAACATGTTTTAGTTCACTTACCATATGAGGCTAAAGTTGGAGGTCCTGTTCAATTTCGATGGATGTATCCATTTGAAAGGTGAATTTTTTGATTTTTTTTTATCATTGTTCTTTCATTTTATCAAATTTAGTATAATTAATTTTCTAATAAATTTTATTGTATTACTCTTAGATTCCTCTATCACTTGAAAAAAAGTGAAAAATAAGGCTCATGTTGAAGCTTCTATTATTAATGCATATATTGTGGAGGAAGTTACAACTTTTGCATCATATTATTTTGAACCTCACATTCAATGCAAGAGTCAGAAAGCAGGAAGAAACGATGAGGGTCCCATTGATCCAAATTTGAGGGCATTCTCAATTTTTAACTACCTTGGTCGACCAAGTGGATCTTCTTCAAGTAGATACTTAACTGGTCAGGAGTGGTGAGCAGCCCACACATATTTTATTGAACTATCCAGAAGTAACGCCGTATTTCGAGTAAGTATATACATTTAATATATCGTAAATTATTGTTCATATTATATTTAATGTTATGGTAGGATTTTTCAAACTCAATATTCGGAGCTTCCAGAGCATGAGTTTAATAATTTCTGTGATGAAGAATTTACACAATGGTTCAAAAATTATGTAAGTAGTCTTAGTTAATAAATTTGATAAATCTTAACTTTAACACATATTTATTTGACATTAGGTTCTTGATAATCACGGTCACATTGAGCAAGCCCTAATAAAATATCTGTCATAGGGTCCAAATTCAATGGTGAAAACTTGGCCGACATATTTCATAAATGGATATAATTTTTACACTCAAGATTATGGAACTGGGAAAACTACAATGAATAGCGGAGTTTGTGTTCAGTCATCTAATGATGGGGGTGCAAGGAATGAATTTTACGACTTATTAGATGAAATTTTAGAGGTAGCGTACCCAGGCTCAGATTTACGAGTTATTTTATTTATGTGTCGTTGGTTTGACCCTATCAAAGACATGAGGGTGCATCCACAGTTTAATTTGGTTGAAATTAATTACAAAAATATATACAAGAGGTACGAACCATTTGTGTTAGCACAATAAGTTATTCAAGTATTTTATGCTTCATATCCTAGTCTGAGACGAGACAAAAGTGATTGGTGGGCTATTTGTAAAAAAAAAAGCACGTAATAAAATTGAGGAACATTGGGAAGACATAACATATCAACAAGATGAAGTTGTCAATACATTTCATATCAAAGAATATAATATTTCAACGTTACGAGATCCGAGCGGCGTAGTAATAGACATTGATGCAAGTGAACTGAATGAGTATGAAGATGAGGATTTTAATGATGAGGATGAGGATGAGGATGACGATAATGATGACGATGATGATTAGATGCATGACCATGCTGAAAATTATAATGCGGGCTTTGATTTCTAATTGTGGGTAACTTTTTATTGAGTATCAATTATGTTTTAATTCACTGTGTAATTCAAAATTTCATATATTTGATATACTAATGAACTCTTTTTTTTAGGGTCATCCAGTTGCTATGAATATGGTAATATTTTCATATTATTCCTATTAAAAATTCGATATGCAAATGTATTTTTTTTACTGTTATATTCTTCTAATAATCATAATTGTTAGTTTCGACATGGTGGTCATAGACGTAGTAGTGATGGAAGATCACAGTCTTCCTCTGCTTCAGCCCCTGCACATTCTGATGCTCTTGCAGGAAATGTGCCCTCCACCTCTTCCCCAGTTGCAAGATCTTCTGATTCTCAGCAGATACCTACTAATGTATCTTCCCCAGTACAACAATCACTCATGGAGAGGGAAGATACGAGAGAGTTTATATCTCCGCGCGGAGATTCGTAAGTATTCAAGTTTTAGAATATCTATATTTAATTTTTAATACGATATGTATTTTTATAAGTATCTAACGGGGTTTGTTTTTATTTTATGTTAGATTTACAAATTTTGTACATGTTATTCACGAGGTGAATAAAATAGTGAATAACCATTGGGGCGGCGCTTCTATGAATTATATGAGCACGCCGAAAGAAATAAAAGTACTATGGTGGAATGAGTTCAAGGTAACTTATTTAAATCATTTTATATATGAAATTATAGTTAATATAATGAAATTTAATTTTTCTCTACTGCAGCAGGTATTTACTTGGGAGGAGAGTCAAACGCTAGAGATTAGGAGAATTTTTAAGAAAAAGTGTGGTGATTATATGAGAAACATACTAAATCATGCGAAAACTAGAAATAAGAAACCACACTGTACAACCCAGGAGAATTGGAATAAAATTGTTGCACATTGGGGATCTGAGGAAAGCAAACGGAGGAGCGAACAGAATAAGCAAAATCAGCATTGTAATTCTGGCGTTATGTCTGCCACGTACGTATGCGGGAGGATCAATAAATATCGATGAGCATAGACATCGATTAGTGAGTGTTTTCAAATTATAATTTTGTAATCTAATACTCACTAATTTATAAATTTTAACTGTTTATTTTGTTTAGGCCAAGGAGACGGGGACTAAGCCATTATTTATAGACACTTTCACTCGTATATTTCAAAAGAAAGATAAGACATGGAGTGAGGAAAGAGCTAGAACAATGAAGGGTTGTAATTATAAAAATTTAATTTCTTATGTTAGTATTTAATTTTTTTTCTTTCACAATAGGAGAAATATGATGAACTTTCACAAAGAAATTCGAGTGCAAGCGTTGATGCAGTCGAATCTGAGCCATATGTTAGCAATATAAATTTATGGCTTGAAGCAACTGGAGGACTGAAAAGTGGAAGAATAATTGGACTCGACTCTTTGAGCCGATCCTATAGAGTCCTTAGTGTTTCTTCTTCATCCTCCCCAGCATCAAAAGCACAAGTAATTCAATTAACCGAAGAGGTTAATCATTTGAGAGAGTTACTAGCGCAGAAGAAAACTGAATCAAGAGAAAACGCTCAAAAAGTACAAGACTTAAATTAAAAGATGAACGAATTTCAAAGGCAACAAATATTTATTATGCAACATCTTCAGTTAATGTCTAGCTCAAATCAACTTCCTCCTTCTAGATCTGCTCCTCCTCCTCCTGATCCCTCTCATGGAGACAATGATGATGTATTTTTTGATGATAATGGTGATGATGGTGGTTATCTTTGACTGTATTTATTGTATTTAAATGCTAGCTACTTGACTTATGACATATATGATATTTATGTTTTTGTAAGTTTGTTGTATTTAAATGCTACTTGATGATGATGGTAATTAGTAAATACCTTTGAATGTATTTGTTATATATATATTAATTCCGTATTAATGTTTAATGTCTAAATTTGTTAATATTGTTGTGTGTTTGTTGTAAAACAAGGAAAAAAGAATAATCTATAAAAATAATTTTTTTCTAGATTTGCAACGAAAATACAATTTTCATTGTAAAAAATAGATGTATCAGTTGAGTGATACTTGAGAAACTGTGGCTTCCAAATATATTTTCAACATCAATCGACTGATAAACATTATCAGTCAACTGATGTTACTGTAGCAGCTTATCGAACATTTCGTAGTCGACTGAGCAGTCGACTACTCACATGGCAGTCGACTGATGAATATGACCAGTCGACTGCCATACTGTAGCATTTCACAGAACCTTTGGTAGTGGACCGATCAATCCAACTAGTTGTATGTTCAATCGACTGATGTATTCATCAGTTGACTGATATTGAAAATTTTGGCGACGAATTTTTCTTTTCGTCGCCAAATTTACAATTAAAAATAAATTCGTCGCCAAATTTAATTTTATTCGTTAAAATATGTTTATTAGATTTTTGTGATGAATATATTTTTCATCGCAAATTTGGCGACGAATATATTTTTCGTCGCAAAATTTTATTTTATTTGTTGGAGTATGTGTGTGAGAGTTTTGCCACGAATAAATGTTTCGACTCAAATTTGGCGACGAAAAAAATTTTTCATCGCAAATTTAGCGTCGAAAGTATAATTCGTCGCTAAATTCAGCGACAAAAAGATTTATTCGTCACCACATTTGGCGACAAAAATTTATATTCGTCGCAAAATTTGGACGAATCTTGCTTTTCGTCGTCAAATTTGTGATGAAAAATTTATTCGTTGTCAAATTTGATGACGAATTTTGCAACGAAAATATTATTCCTTGCAATTTTGCAACGAATTTTTATTTTTTGTTGCAGAATTTAGCGGCGAATTATTTGCAACAAAAAAAATTTGGTTGAAAAAAAATTTTACAATGAATTTTTTTGCAAAATTTGTCGTCAAATATACTTGTTTTTGTAGTGGGAACCCATTGAACCAACACTTCATACCTCTTTTTCTGCACATACCACCCAATAATGTGAAGATATGACTTATGGCCATCAATGTTAATTCAAAAGTTAGCAAGATAGCATGGAAAGTTAGTTATATTAATTATGCTCTTGGAATGTTATCTGAGTGAATTACGTGTTGTCATCATTAAGGCAAAAGGAACTATCCAATTGGTTGATTGACTCTTATATATTTCCTATCACATATGAGATAAATTAGTTTCCTTTTTTTACATTATTGGTACTGTATTTAATATATTCTTTTTCATTAGTACCGATCTAATTTAAGCATCGAAGTATCATCGCCGGATAAGCCAACGACAGTTTAACACGTGTTAATTTTTTCAGGATAAATTTACTTATGCGGTCGAAGAGAATCCCTTCCTCGATGACACTAAATTGAGGAGAAAAAAATATGTGCCACATCAATTCCCATGAACATACTATTAACCTTGTATATAACATAATTCTGACAACTACACAACCAGATCCAGCTTAGGATATTGAATCAAACAAGAAAACTGACATTTCCAATAGTTTTCTGCACAACAACAACTCTCTGAATGTTCTCTTAGATTTACAGTTCTCACACGAAGCTTGAGGTCGTCTTCCTCCCGTTAGATATTAGAAGATGCAGATCTTCAGGTAGAGAATTAACCTAAGGCATTGTGGTTTGAGATCGCCAGATGAGATGACGTGGCAGAGTACTTACGCCCGAAATAAGAAATCGGCTGAGTACAAGTCAAGATGACTTCTTCATCTGAATCAGTTGTTGGAGTCACAGGGATCTGGACCCAAATCGTTGTCGGAGCTGTCGCTGGGATCGGAACCTAAGGAGACTCACGGACGGATGAGAAATGGTGGGCTGAGAGGGACCTTGACCAGGCCCCTCCGACGCTCAAGTTAGAATGTGGAGAATATGGAGAAAGCTACTTAAAGAAACAAAGTTGAAGATTAGAGATTATCGGAGAGTCCATTTTTCTCCTCCTTATTACCTTAGTGGCGTGACTCCTGATGGGAACATGACTTCGCAGAGGAGATCTTGGGAGACATGCCTTTATTATGATGGAGATATGATTATATGGAGGGGATCTTGGGAGACATAACCTCATTATGATCGAGATACAACTATACGAAGGGGATCTTATGAGGCATGACATCATTATAATGGAGTGGAGCGGTATCTCCCGGACAGAGACAGAAATATCTAACTGACGAACTGAGCTGATTTGATAGGCGGAGCTAAGACATCAGGATAATATAGTCTACTGAGGTAGAGATATAGGAGTATAGTAGCTTGTCGAGGTAGGGACATAGGAGTGTCTACTAAGACAGAGACATAGGAGTGTCTACTAAGGCAGAGACATAGGAGTGAAGTAGCCTACTAAGATAGACGCATAGGAGTGTATTAGTCTGCCGAAGTAGAGACATATGAGTGTCTGCTGAGGCAGAGACATAAGAGTGAAGTGGTCTTCCGAGGTAGAGACATAAGAGTGTAGTAGTCTGTTGAGGTAGAGACATATGAGTGTCTGCCGAGGCAAAGACATAGGAGTGAAATAATCTGTCGAGGTAGAGGCATAAGAGTAGTAGTCTGCTGAGGTAAAGACATGGGAGTGTCTGCCCAGGCAGAGACAGGAGTGAAGTAGTCTGCTGAGGTAGAGATATAGGAGTGTCTGTCGAGGTAGAGACATAGGAGTGAAGTAGTGTGTCGAGGTAGAGACATAGGAGTGTCTGCCAAGGCAGAGACATAGGAATGAAGTAGTCTGCCAAGGTAGAGACATAGGAGTGTTTGCCGAGGCAGAGACATAGGAGTGAAGTAGTCTGCAGAGGTAGAAACATAGGAGTGTCGGTCAAGGCAGAGACATAGAAGTGAAGTAGTGTGTCGAGGTAGAGATATATTAGTGTTTGTTGAGGCAGAGACAATAGGAGTGAAGTAGTCTACTGAAGTAGAGACATTAGAGTGTCTACTGAGGCAAAGATATAGGAGTGTAGTGGTCTGTGAGGTAGCTGAAGTAAGCTGCCAAGGTGGTCGAGGTAAGCTATGGTCAAGTCGAGACATTTTTTTTCCGAGCCGAGATAAAGCTAATACTTGGCCGAGCCAAGGTAAAGTTGCAGTTCTGAGTCGACTTATGTTTGCTTTGATCGAATTCAACCTTCGATTCCACTTGAGCTTGACTACTGACCCAACTCTTCCATATGAGAAGGGATATTTTCACCACATCGTAGGTATCCCACACTAGTCTAATCAAAGGAGACGTAAGTCTGATTTACTAGACTTGTGTTGAACATGAACACAGAGCTAACCTCTATTACCAAGGTGAAGATTATTAAAGATGCCAAAGTGGATATCAGAGAGGATTATCGATAGAGAAAATACCAAGACACTTTATATGCATGATGCCTTGGTGCAAGACCAAGGAAATATATTGACGGACATCTTAGTTTAGATTAAGGAAATAGTAGATTGTATCGAACTGACGACTTTGTTGATGGACACCTTAGTTCGATTGACTACGAGAATATAATTCCTCGAACGATGGCTTTGCTAATGGACACCTTAGTCCAAGACTAAGCGAATATAGTGCTTCGAATGGAGGCTTTGTTGTTGGATGTCTTAGTCTGAGATCAAGGAAATATAATGTGCCAAACGGCAGCTTTACTATTGAATGCCTTAGTACGAGACTAAGGGATTATAATGTGACGAACGTCAACTTTACTGATGGATGCCTTGGTCCGAGACCGGAGGGAATAGACGGCATTGCGAGGGTGACTTTGTTGATGGACTCCTGAGTCCGAGACTAGAGGGAATAAATGGCTCTGCGAGGGTGACTTTGCTAATTGTTGCCTCGATCTGAGACCAGAGGGAATAGACGGCGCAGAGAAGGGGACTTTGCTAATGGACGTCTCAGTCCGAGACTAGAGGAAATAGACGGTGTTGTGGGGGGGGGGGGAGGGCACTTTATATATATAAATATTTTAAATTTGACCAAGTAATGTAGTAGTACAAAACATAAATGGACAAGAAAAAAGTAAAGCAAAAAATCTAGCTAACTTGGAAAGATCCAACTTCGACAAATCTAACTTGAAAAGAGCTATCTTTGGAAGCTCGGGAAGAGCTAACTTTGGAAGAGTTCGGGAATAGATAACTTTTGAAGAGCTCGGAAAGAGATAACTTCGGAAGAGCTAACTTTGAGAAGAGCTCGAAAGAGCTAACTTTGGAATAGCTCGGGAAGAGCTAGCTTTGGGATAGTTTCGGAAGAGCTAACTTTTGAAGAGATCTGTAAAAGAACTTTGAAAGAGATAACTTTGGGAAGAGCTTTGGAAGAGATATCTTCAGACGAGATAGCTTCGAGAAGAGATAACTTTGGAAGAGCTCTTGGAAGAAACATCTTCAAAGAGCTTTCGAAGAGCTCTTGGATGAGACATCTTTGAAGATCTCTGGAAGAATCATCTTTGGTAGAGAACTTCAGAAGAGAACTTTGAGAAGAGCTCTAGAAGAGATATCTTTGGAAGAGATAGCTTTGGGAAGAGAACTTTGGAAGAGATAACTTGGGAAGAGCTCTGGGAGAGACATCTTCGGCAAAGAACTTTAAGAAGAGCTAACTTGGGAATATCTCTAGAAGAGACATCTTAGGAAGAGAACTTTGAGACGAACTCGGAAGAGCTAACTTGGGAAGAGCTATGGAAGAGACATCTTTGGAAGAGAACTTTGAGACAAGCTCGGGAAGAGCTAACTTCGGGAAAATCTAACTTCAGAAGAGCTCTAGACCATCTTGGATTAAGGCGCCCCCCCATCTCAACATCTTAGCTTCGATGTTTCCCACAGACAACATCATTTATGTTGCGGTCTGAGATTGTCAGATGGGATGATGTGGTAGAGTACTCACGACCGTGGTGAGAGGTCGACTGAGCACAAGTTGAGATGGCTTCTTCTTCATCATGATCAGTTATCGGAGTCACAGGGATCTGGACCCAAATCGTCCTCGGAGACGTCATCGGAGTCATCGCCAAGATCGGAACTTGAGGAGACTCACGGACGGGTGAGAAAGGGGGGCGAGGGGGACCTCGACCAAGCCCCTCTGAACCCAAGTTAGAACGTGGAGAATATGGAAAAAGCTACTTAAATAAGCAAAGCTGAAGATTAGAGATTATCGGAGAGTCCATTTTTTCTCCTCCTTATTACTTTTATATAGACAATGAAACAAGAGATGTCTGGTGACGTGGCTCCTGATGGGCACATGACTTCGTAGATGAGATATTGGGAGGCATGCCCTCATTATGATGGAGATGTGTAATACATCGAAAAAAATAAATTAAATAAAATTTTGAAATTATATAATAATAATATAATTTAAAATGAGATAAATAAAATAAATTTATTTATTTATTATAAAGAAATTAGTTATTTATTAGTATTTTAATTGATAATTTCGGAATAAGATTTTATTAGATTGGACTAAGTCTAACTATTATTAATCACAGAGTTGATTAATTCAAGTAGGTCTAATTATCTTTACCCAATCTAGAGATTTACCAATTGTTTTGGGGAATTAACTGTCGCTAGAGGGGGGGGGGGTGAATAGCAATTTCATAGACGTTAATGGAATTCATTCATGTGCTTGCCTATGATCGTTAGTATGCAACGAAATATAGAAATGATACAAACAGATATACAACACAATCACAAGTACATGAGATATAATGTGATTCAGAACCTCAAGGTTCCTACTCCACGGGGTGAGCTCAAATGAGCTCAAGCGATGCAACCAACACCACTAATCAGTAATACTCCTTCTCGACAACATGTCGGAGGTGGAGAAATCTCATACAAATGATTACACAAAGTAATACATCAAATACAAGTATGAAATATAATACAAGTAAAGAAAAATACTTTACAAGAGATCTTTGATTGTTTACGTTTGGTTGCTTGAGAATGGCCTTAAAGGTCTGGATTGCAACAGCAAATCCCTCCAAATTGCCTCAAGAAACCTTAGCCAAATCCTTCTCCACGAGCTACTTTTATAACATGCATTCAGGCTGGATTTTGCCTATCAGTCAAATGATCGAGACCATCAGTCGACTGCTCCTGTAGCCGTTGTCTCACAATGACCCGAGCCTCGTTAGATAAGTTCCAACGGATAGACCATCAGTTGATTGATCATGCCCATCAGTCGACTAATTGAGTCATCACTCGGCTGTCAAACCCTAACAATCGACTCGGAAACATTCTTTTCTCGAAAACTCGACCATCAGTCGACTGGCCTACATATCAATCGATTGATCAGGCCATCAGTCAATTGCCCAATGTTGGCAGTCGATTGCTAGGCCATTTCTTGCAGTCGAACACCAGTCGACTCACATCAGTCGACTGATCATAATATTAGTCGACTGATAACCTCATCCATGAGGTTTTAACACCAAGTATGATGCCCTCATACTTGCTAGACCACCCTTAGCCTAGACTTAAGCCTTCTAGCCACCTCCGTCAGTATCACGCCTATCGGATCTCTCCAAGTTATCCATTACTTCTTTATCTATACGCTAGCCTTCAGGTGCTTCCATCAGCTATTGTCATTCTAATGTGGTTTACACCTCCAAGGCACATTAAGCTTACACTGCCAAGACTCTCGCTTGGACTTTACGCTGCCAATGTCACGCCCCGAGAGTATGCCGAACTGAAAATCAAACGGACAACATCTCCCCTCTATGTGGCAACATATCCTGTTTATACAAGGCCCTTGGGCCCACAATAATAATAACATATACAAATGTAAACATAACAACATAACAAAGCACAACATAACTAACACAACTACAATACAAACCACACACCATGCATACCGGTATGACTAACACCAAACTAAGAAAATGCCGTAACAAAACCAGAAAGAACGGTACAACAACAATAGTATCCAACACTACAAATCATCACATAAAACCAAAGACATATCGAAACACCAACGATAAACCCAAAAGCTCGGACTCTTGGAGTTGAGATGAGACGATGCAAGCCAACGATGCTCCAAGCCGTCACGAAGACTTCTACCTATTACCTGGGCGACAGAAAAACCCAGGGTCTGTGGTGGTGAGTATAACTCAGCAGTAATAGGAAAGAACATGGATATAACAAATATCACATGTAATTCAACAATATTCATGTACATCAGGTAAACACCAACATAATAAACATATACATGCATATACCGTTTAACCAATTAAACAACGTAAAATACAAACATACCTGAAAGTCCGCTACGCTACTCTGATCCAACCTAAGCGTATATCCATAATATATAGTAGGAAATCTAGTCTAACTCATACTACATCATGAATACTGATCAAAGAATGCAATAGTCTAACCAACTCATACGCGGTATCCCATACACTATCATATAGGAGATGCAGTAGCATGTATGATGATGTACAAACAAATACAGCAAGCATAGTACAAACAAATGCAACATCACAGTAAGCATATATACATATAGACTGCATCTATATATATGCTAATCACAATCATCCATATATATATATACATGCATATATGTATATGTATGGTAATATGCAAAATGCCATAAGACATGGCAATGCAACATGCATGGTCATGTCGACTCACCCTAAAGCTACCACGGACCCAGTGTGGCCTCGGTGGCTCGACATGACAACTGTCCCAACTCAACACCAACAACTACTCTCGAGTGGCTGAGTGGGCAGTATGATCGAGTAGCATATAAGCGTAAAAAGCAAGATACACGATGGGAGTCCCTACTGTTGGCCACTCCGACAGTCACTACCCATGAGTAGTCGAGTGCCACACATGCAGGACAACGACACACAAATCCAACTACCACCATCTATAGTGGTAGAGTGCGGCACCACAAATGCTCTACCCTCACATCGGTTACTCCTCCTATGAGTAACCATGAAGGCAGGATGACTGACAACCCTCTCAACCATAAGGGAGACCACGTCGTTAGCATGCATGCAAATGACATGAATGCACAATCACACATACAGACATCCACCACAGAAACTCTATTCTACAGAGAGTCATCCCAATCTGATCAACGATCTCTCTATCCTACAGAGAGTCATACTAAACTGATCATAACACTCTCTATCCTGTAGAGAGTCATACCAATTTGATCGACGCACTCTCTATATTGCATAGAGTCGTACTCAACTGATCATAATACTCTCTATCCAGTAGAGAGTCATACCAATCTGATCGACGCACTCTCTATCCTACAGAGAGTCTTACTCAACTAATCACAACAAGCTAGGACCATCGGTCACACATACAAACATCCACCACAGACACTCTATTCTACAGAGAGTCATTCCAATTTGATCAACGATCTCTCTATCCTACAGAGAGTCAAACTAAACTAATCATAACACTCTCTATCCTATAGAGAGTCATACCAATTTGATCGAGGCACTCTCTATATTGCAGAGAGTCATACTCAACTGATCATAATATTCTCTATCCTGTAGAGAGTCATACCAATCTGATCGACGTACTCTCTATCCTGCAGAGAGTCGTACTCAACTAATCACAACAAGCTAAGACCATCGGTCCGTAGTGACACACTAATCACAATTTACTTGACCATTTACACACCACATGATTGGTAGTAACCAAGCAACATAAGGGTATTGATATCAATCCTACGTTCAGAATATTACCTACTTACAGATGACCTCTTTCCCAATTTACAAATCAAGTCATCATCCGTACTCCACTATTTACACATAACTAAGCATTTATAGATTTACCTACATCACATCTGTAACTCCTAATCATGATGAAGGAAATGTGATAACAACAATAGAGCATATAGGGCAAAGGCAAAGTATTAAGCACAAGAATAAATAAGAGTAGAGTCAAGGTGATATGATCATATAATATGATAATATATCTAAATCTGTATGCAACAACAACTACCTGACTAGGGTAGGAAATTACCCACCTTCTTAGAAGCTCGTAATAATAATATCTTCACGGTTGCGGTCCTATCTTGCATCCACGTCCTGCACATATCAAACATTATGATTAAGTACAAATGTACAATGAATGATCAAATCAAATCCTACATCGACTTCGTATCCCGATCAACTAGATTGATCTAGTTATCCAATTAACTTAATCAATCCTCCACATTAATCCCTATCAACCATTAGGCCACTTAACAACCTATTATGCATTTATAACCACCCATATATGAACTTACCAACCTTATCTACACTTGCACAACTTCTTGAACTCAAGTGGAGATATCACATCCAACCATTCACAGCCCCTTGTTGCCACCACGACAGAGCCATTCCCAGATCGACATTCATCCATGCTAAACATAGCAACACAATCACAAAATACCCCTATTCACAGCCATTACATCAGCCATTCCAGATCTACAAGTTAAATCACTCACAACTAACCTACTCTATCCATAGCTGAATTCCAATGATTCCACAGCTGATTCAACCCACAAATCTGCCATCAACAAAACAGAACAAATCCATATTAGCTTAACATCAAAAACTGATCACATACCACCAATTCCATAACTCACCGTCCATTCATATAGCATAACTATTACAACCATCCCAAACAAAATAGCATACCATATCCCATGACCAAATCACCATGAGCAACCCCTGCTACAGCATAAACAATATGACAAAATCATCGATCAATACCACCTTACCTCAAACTCAATCTACCCCTCTGTTACACACTGCCACCGACCCATTCCACCCAAGATCTGGCACCTACAATCACCAGACATGAAATGGACAGAAGAGAAAAGGGAAAACCAAGAGATATACCTGCAATTGAATCTCTATCGGTGGTACTCCCCAATTTCTCTATTCATCGAAAAGTATTGCCCGCAACACAAGATCACCGACTGTTGCAGCAGATCTCTGCAGCGGCGACCATGTCGCTGATCATCTCGCATGAAGGAGTCGACGAGTGCCAAGGAGGAGGGAATCGGCTAATCAACGACATGAGCAACCAGCTAGGGTGGCACCGTTGTCAGATTGCCCACTCAAAGAGGTCGACACTTGAGGGAGCAAAGAGATGCGACATAAGAACAAAGGAGGGGCATCGCAATCGAAAATTGACTGTGGCAGCAATTGAGCTGAGCAAGCGGTCATCTCGGAAGAGATCTCCAGCGATGAGCAATCAAGATAAATGAAATGGAAACGAGAAGAGCTAGGGATCGGGTGGCTGCAACCTCGCGGAAGAAGAAGAAGACGCGAGGGTAGAGAAGAGAGAAACAGGGAGAAATCACGAATGAGAAGGAAAAGTCACGATCGGGAAAAATAAGGAAGAAGTCGATCAGGAAGAGAAAATAATGGAAATTGGGTTCGAGCATTTTTTTTAAACTATCCAATTGATTGAGCTAGCTCAAGTCTAACCCAATCACCTATTTAAACCTAATCTTCCTTCTAATCAATTATATGAACTCCATTCAATTTCAGAAAAATTTCTAAAAACTCCTGAAAAATTCCACAAGATAATTTCTTAATTAACAAGGAATATTTTATTATTATCTTTTTTTTTATATCTCACAGCCAACCATTGGACTTATGTTGCCAAGACTCCCATTTGGACTTTACGCCGCTAATATCATCACCCCTTGGACTTACCTTGCCAACTCATCTTGGAGTTTCTAATTGCCAAGAATCAAGCTTGGACTTTCCCTTGTCAAGACCCATGCTTGGACTTTCTATGCCAACCCATGTTGGACTTTCCCATCATATGGTCAACCCCATGTCAACCATATAGTCAAACAATGGCCAAACCATCGTCAAACATCCAATATACCACTCGAGTCAAACTCAAGTCTGGTCAATCATGACCCGGGTCGATTGCACCAATAATCTCTTCAAACCATTATCAAACATCAAAATACTACTAGAGTCCAACTCGAGTCTGGTCAATCATGACCTAGGTCGATTGCACCAACAATCTTCTCCTTTTTGATGTTTGACAAAAACCACAAAAAAACATTGAGTTAGGCCACCTAACTCAAATCTCCTTACCAATTCTCGCAAATTGGTAATCACAAATTCTCCCATAACTTCTCCCACTTTTTGACATACATCGAAAAGGTTCTCCCCAAGGAGGTAAATGTCTCATATCCTAATGAGATCTTACAATCTCCCCCTTAGTCTAAAAATATCTATGATGCCTTCACTCTTCCTAGTGATAAGTCCCATATCACTTAAGAGATGCTTCCTATAAACTCTCCCAATTTTTAAATTGGGCATCTCACATTCCAATTTCTCTCCCTCATGAGGAAGAAAACATCCATCATCCCATGATGGATACCTCCTCCTAAAGGCTTGCTCCCCCTTGACCATTGCACCAACAATGTCCTTGGAGAGTCTCTAAGCCAATAAGAACACTAAACCATCAAAATTAAGGTCAAAAGTTTAAATTTAAACTTTCAGACACCTTAAAAGTGATACACACCCTAAACAACTCTCCTAATCCATATCCAATAGATTTTCACCCTTTCCAATGCTTTCCAAAGCATATCCTAGGGTTAGGTGCAGTTAGGGTAGCCTAACATAGCTGAAACATGAGCTAAACATCCTTGTTTATCCGAAATTAGCTTTGGCAATCGACTCTGACAGTAATCAGTCGACTGTCCTATGCATTAATCGACTTCCATCAAGCAACAGTCGATTGATATATGCAAAATGCAGAAATCATAAACAGAAAATGAATTTTAGAAATTCATAAGTAAATGTACATATTTTGAAAAATCATGAAACATCGTACGTATAATACTTATGTCAAATACAATGGGTGAAAAATATTTAAAAAATAATTTACCCACAAAATAGTGAAATTGATACAAAGTTTAAAAATGAGAAAAACTTCATTGTTTTGAGCTCACTTTGTATCAATATCATCAATGGTGACTTCTATCAAAAGATATACTACACCAAGGTTTTTAAAAATGATTTTGAAATAATTTTAAAAACCTTAAAGATGAATTTTAAAAACCTCATGGGCTTAATGCACATGACTTGTACATAAGCTTTCCTCATGATTCATTCATGGTATAAGATGAGTTTGAGTTCATCTAGATGCAAAAACTATGCATCTTGAACTTAACTCATTTCCTAGCATCTCACATGTGTCTAGGGTGTTTGAAAATACACACATGTCAATTTGATGTGAGATGTGAGTTTTGTTTATCTTAAACTAAGGTTTAATGCATATTTCTAAAGCAACATTACTTGATTCCCTTATACATGGGACTTCAAGTCATGCTATTGTCCTTAAATGAATTTTAATTAATGCATGAATGATCATGGCATAAATGATAACATAAATAAGCATGACCAATGATCATGATGTCATGACATATGATATAACATAAGCATACATGACATTGAAATTAAAACCTAAGCATGATCATGACATATAAATGATAAAAATAAATATAATGTCTTGACATGTTATATGAGGAATCAATCATGGAAAATAAAATATAAAGGTATATAATACCTAAATTTTAATATTAATTGTCATTTGTTAAGGTTAAATCTATTTTGTCATATTATCACTTTTCTCCCAAGTGTGCCAAAAACCCAAAATGGCACACTATGACCTCTAAATCTAATTTGTGCCAATTTGATTGATTTTTCATAATCTTCAAAAATATATTGGCACATCCTAAAAGCCTTTAGGATTCTGATCAAACCACATTTCCAAGGTACCCATAACCTTGAAAATGACCTAAAGTGCCACCATGGTTAGGTTAACTACCCATCCATTTAAAGTTGGCACAACCTAACCCATTTATCATGAGTCGATCACGCTCCAAGGAATACAAAATCTATTTGAGCTCCTTAGGTTTACTAGGTATTCCTTAGGGATGACCTCCCTAGATACCCTCCTAGGCTTGGTAGCCTTGATCATTATGGTCTTGCCTAGGTTAGTTTTAGGGGTGACTCCCCTTGTAACCTTCTTAGTGACCTCCCTAGGTTTCTTCGAAAACCTAGCCACTAGACACATACCTTGGTTACCCTTAGGGATGACTTCCCTATTAACCATGACCTTCCTAGACCTAGATTTAGTTCTATAATAAAATGGAACATTATGATAAGTCTTCTTGGGCTTAGGTTTGTGACCTAAACCTTTCTTGCCCCTTGAAGGTTCTTGTTTCCTAGGCCTTTAATTTTGACCATTTGACCCTTTAATTGAATTTTGTATCCTTGCAAGGGTCTTCTCCATTTTCTCAAGCCTTGACCTCAAGGCTTAGTTCTTTAACTTTAATTTCTCTAATTTGGTGGACCCATTATTTCTTTGCTCATTTTTGCCCTTCCTAGGCATATGTCTAGATTTCTTTGAATTAAAGCCTAAATAGTCTTCTATTTTTCTAATACTTGCCTTAGGTAGAATTGTTTTAGGGACATTAATCCCAAAATTTTCCTTATTTCTAAAATGGCAAGACTTTCCACCTAAGCAATAAAGTTTATTATTTCTAGCATGTCTTTCATGAACAATATCAAGTGAATTAAAAACATGCTTTTTAATGTTAAAACTAGAAGATGCATTATTAAAATATACCTTAGGGTTATCTTTAGAAGCTCCCTCTACATGTGATGATCCTTCTTTTCTCCTAGGGCATTGGCTTCTATAGTGCCCCTTTTGATGACACTTGAAGCACACTATGTTCTTCTTTCTCTTTCTCATGGGGACACCGACATCCTTGACTTTTTCATTGACTTTTGGTGCCGGAGGAGCCTTCTTGACTCTTTTCGGGCACTTACTCTTTTAATGCCCGGATTCCCTACACTCAAAGCATATAATATGAATTTTATTTTTAAACGAAATGCTTGAGTTACCTAGGGTGGTGGTGAGGGACTCTTGAGCTTCTTCATCATTTCTCTCGGAAGTAGATGGCTCTCCATGCTTTTGCCCTTGCTCCGGAGTAGATCTAACTTCCTCCCCCTCATTCCTAGAGATGGAGGCTTCTTTCACATCCTCTTCTTCCTCAGATGTCAAATACTCCTCGGCCTCCGAATCCTCACTTTCTTGTGAGGAAGAGCTTTCTTCTTCTTGTGTTGGTTTGGATTTTTCGTGAAGCATTGCCAATTTTCTCCATAGATCCTTGACATCTTGAAATTCACCTATTTTGGATAGTAACTCGTTAGGTATTAAATCAACTACCATAATGATTACCTTGTCATTTGTCTTAGATTTTTGGAGTTGATCTTGAGTCCATCTCTTCTTCTTGAGATATCCTCCCTTCAGTCCTCTTAGCAATTCAAAGCCTTCCATCAAGGCGGACCATAGCTCAATGTCTATCATCATCATGAAGTCCTCCATTCATGTCTTCCATTGCTCAAACCCTTCTTGTCCATAGAAGGTGTATGGAATTGGGGTGTTGATGTCCCATCCAACTTATTCTTTAAATTCCATCTTGTTCCTCTAGCGGTGCTCTCTTAGTTGTTAAACCTTGAATAGCGGCCTCACTCTGATACCACTTATTGGGGAATTGACCGTCGCTAGAGGGGGGTGAATAGCGATTTCGTAGACGTTGATGGAATTTGTTTGTATGCTTGCCTATGATCGTTAGTACGCAGGGGAATATAGAAATGATACAAACAGATATACAACACAATCACAAGTACACAAGATATAATGTGGTTCAGAACCTCAAGGATCCTACTCCACGGGGTGAGCTCAAATGAGCTCTAGTGATGCAACCAACACCACTAATCAGTAATACTTCTTCTCGACAACATGTCGAAGGTGGAGAAACCTCGTACAAGAAATTATACAAAGTAATACAACAAATTCAAGCAAATACAAGTATGAAATACAATACAAGTAAAGAAAAACACTTTACAAAAGATCTTTGATTGCTTGCGTTTTGTTGCTTGAGAATGACCTTGAAGGTTTAGATTGCAGTAGCAAATCCCCTCCAAATCGCCTTAAGAAACCTTAGCCAAATCCTTCTCCATGAGCTACTTTTATAACCTGCATTCGGGATGAATTTTGCCTATCAGTCAACTAATTGAGACCATCAGTTGACTGCTCCTGTAGTCATTGTCTCACAACAGCTTGAGCCACATTGGATAAGTTCTAATGGATAGACCATCAGTCGACTGATGTCATCACTCGACTGTCAAACCCTAATAGTTGACTTGGAAACATTATGTTCCCAAAAATTCGACCATCAGTCGACTGCCCTACATATCAGTCGACTGATCAGGTCATCAGTCGACTGCCCAATGCTGACAATTGACTGCTAGGCCATTTTTTACAGTCGAACACCAGTCGACTCACATCAATCGATTGACCATAATATCAATTGATTGATAACCTCATCCATAAGGTTTTAATACCAAGTATGATGCCCTCATACTTGCTAGACCATCCTTAGCCTAAACCTAAGCTTTCTATCCACCTCCGTCAGCCTCACGTCTATCGGATCCCTCCAAGTCATCCATTACTTGTTCTTCCATATGCTAGCCTTCAGGTGCTTTAATCAGATATTGTCATGGTAATGTGGTCTACACCGCCAAGGCACATTGGGTTTATGCAGCCAAGACTCCCGCTTGGACTTTACGCCGCCAACCATTGGACTTATGATGCCAAGACTCTCGCTTGGACTTTACGTCGCCAATATCACCCCTTGGACTTTCCTTGCCAACCCATGTTAGAATTTCCAATTGCCAAGACTCAAGCTTAGACTTTCCCTTGCCAAGACCCATGCTTGGACTTTCCATGCCAACACATGTTGGAATTTCCCATCATATAGTCAATTCCATGTCAACCATATAGTCAAACAATGGTCAAACCATCGTTAAACATCCAAAATACCATTCGAGTCAAACTCGAGTCATGTCAATCATGACCTGAGTCGATTGCACCAACAATCTCTTCAAACTATTGTCAAATATCAAAACACTGCTCGAGTCACACTCGAGTCTGGTCAATCATGACCTGGGCCGATTACACCAACAAATTCAATTAACCCTAAGTTATATATAGATAGGCCTAAGTTTAGGGATTTAATTCCCTTTTTCCCTATTCTCGTCGGGTCACTGATAAGATGGTGAATTGGTGTCATGGTACCATTACAAAATTATTTACCGAACCCCCCAACTACACTAATGCACTGACTCAGATCGTCTCCCAACGAACCTAATGGCTGGACATTTGTTTTTAAATAGAAGTAAACACTGGGGGTTTTTACAATTATCAAAACAATTAAAATGCAAAATCAAAAGCAAACATGAGAATTAAACATGCAAAAAGTAAACCTAACTACCAATTATTAATTCCCGGGAAGCTAACCTAATGTGCAAAAGTAAGTAATCACGTACCACACTGTCACTATATGGTACAATGATCAAGAAATAAATGTGAACAATCCAACAAAGCACCGCACTGTCACTATACGACACAGTGATCAAACAGTCACTAAAAAACTAAACTAACAGACATAAAATAATTCAACCAAGCACCGCACTGTCACTATACAGCACAGTGGTCGAAGACTAACTAAAAACTAAATGCAAGGGAAGTAAGCAATTCAACCAGGCACCACACTGTCACTATACGGTACACTGGCCAAATGTAAATGAAATCTAAACTAATAACGAAAGAAATTCAACCAAGCACTGCACTATCACTATACGGTACATTGGTCAAATGTAAATGAAAACTAAACTAACAACTAAAGGAAACATAATAGACAAAACTAAACATGATAAACATAACATAACAAATTAACAGTAAGCAAACAAACATAGTAAAACAAACTATCCAATTAAATGGACTGAATTCAAATATAAGCAATCGGTAACCCCACGATGGTGACAATAACCCGAACAACCCTCTCCGGTGATGAATGCGATGCTGCCCCAATCAGCGCAGCAGGAAGGAAGGATAAATGGAGGAATGCGATCACTGTTCTGGCGACTCTGGATTGCGGAACAGTGGAGGGAATCTTCATCGGCGGATGGCCTTCGGAGCTGTCCAATCGACGCAGCCGGTGGGTGACTCCGGCGAGATGGAACAACTTATCCCAGTCACCGGAATGGAGTGGAATGCCGGTGAAGGATGAACTCGCCGGAATCCTGCCTCACCCCGCTTATGATCAGCTGCCCAATCAGCGCATATGGATCTACCGTCGAGGATCGTATGGGATCGTCGCCGCTTGTCGAAGGGAAGGTCACCGGAAAGAAGCTGTCGGATTGTCGCCGCCGCTCGTGGGGAAGAAGACCACTCTGTCGTGGGTGAAAAAGGGAAAAAAATGCCTCGACTCGAGTTGCGCTACTCTTCGCGATGTTGAAGGAACTCCTTCTGCGCATCACCGGCGACTTATGTGCGATCCCACCACAGCTCGCGCGGAAGCAGAAGAGGTCGCCACCGTCGCTTGCGAGGAAGAGAACGCCGATACTCGTGAAGTTTATGCGCTTTCTTCACGATGTTGAGGATCTTCTTCCTGCTTCTCCGCCGGCTGCCTGTGCGATCCCGCCGCTGCTCGCGCAGAAGTGGAAGAGGACACCATCGTCGCTCGCGAGGAAGAAGACCCGATGTCATTTGTCGCGATTTCTTCTGCTGCACCGATTCTCTGTCTCTGTCGAAGATGGGTTGATTAAATGAAAAACCTTAACCGTCCGATCACACACCCATTGATCTCAGCCATCCATTTGAAACTAGGGCTTGATTAAGTTGATTAATCCATTAAGAAGGCTGTGAACCAACGGCTGTAATTCCTTCGATTTTGAATGGATGGATCTGATCCATCTGAAGGGATAATTATGATCGGTCGAATCTGGAGGAAGGGCTCAGATGTTCCGATCGAAATGTATGGACTGGATCTCTCCTGATCTGAATAGATGGCTCAAAATAAGCTACATTCATCAGACGGTCCATAATGCTCAGATTTGATCCGGATCGACGACTGCGATTGCTCCAATTAGACCCTCATTATATGTTTCCTACAAAATCACATGAAATTCATGAAAAATACTGAAATTATAGGAATTAATGCAATTAATCGCAAATAGGCTCAATATGTAAAAACATCCCGAATAACAAATAATTATCCCATCAAAGAGCCTAAAATATCTAATTCACAAGTAAAAATAGCGGAAAAAAATAATGCAGCTATCAAATTCTCCCACACTTATTTTTGCGCGTCCCGTGCAATAACAAAAACAAAGACACACTAACTCCCTCACTCATTCCCCAAACAATGCCCAGATCAATAATTCAGAGACAGGAAAAATAAGTTACTTAGGATCACCAAATAGGTCCGAATCTAGGGTAGTCAAAAGATCCAACTCCTACAACAGTCAACATGTATGATGATTTACAATCAAATCAAGTAGACTAAGCCTAATACAAAACCTCCCAAAATGGATAAATGTACTAATGCTCACATAATAAACGTAGGAGTGGGGCGCCCTCAAAACATCATGTAATCCTGTACTACCATATGCTTCCTTATCATCTACTTCTCTACTGCTATCAATACATCTCATACATGAATCAAAAGGATTTATCAAGAATCATAATGAGATCAAAAGTAGACCACAGATAAAGTATACGAAGAAAAGTACAAGTCAAAGGTATAATGAACAGGAAACAATAGAAGAATTGGAGAAATAAACCTGATGAGTTGGTATGTGAAATGCTCAGTAACCAGCAATATGGGAAGAGACTAGGACAATTGGAAACTTTAGAATTGGATTCAGGATCAAATGGCTCTATCCAACACTTTGCAATTCCATTTGCCTGTATTACAATTGCACTTTTTTTTCATTCTTTTTTTTTAACAAAAGAAACATCAATATCATGTTTTTTGCGTGTGCAGAAACTCAAGTACTAATCACAGACAAATAAATCTCAGGACCAATGACCTCTGAAAACTATGCTTTCCATATCATGTTTCCAACAAAAATAATATAGCACCTCCCCCACACTTAAAAATTTTGTCCGTCTCGGACAATAGAACCCATCAAACTAGTCCTCCAACATGGAAAACAATAGATATACAAAAGATAATCCACAAAGATACAAAAGCAATGGATAACAAATGAAGAGATAAGACAAGTGAGACATGGAAGATGAAAGTATCAAGTGGATTAGACAATTAAACCAAGTTAGAAAAGAGTCAAGAATGAAATCCTTCATCATATTCATGCAAGTAAATGTTACCGTAGTTTTGAAAAGACTCAAAGCAAGTTCTAGAGTAACAAGAATCACATGTGTTATCACACAAAAGTGGGTAGATGATAAGAATGACTTATAACCTCACTAGGTGAATAAAACATCAAGCTTAGTCTATCAATAAAAAGTTCACCATCATAACAAGTGACTACATGCAGTTGAAGACTCTTATCATACACAAAAACCCACAATTTGATTATCAAACTTAACTAATTTTTACCACCTCTGAAATGATACTAAGGCATGCATAAGGAATATTATTTGACTCAACAATAACAAACAAACCCAGGTAAACAGGCAAACAAGCAATCAACCCATACAAATTATTTCGAACATGAATGGAAGAAAATAAATGCATTAAATAAAAGAACACACTCCCCTTTCAAGTCGGAGAAGAAGCATCATCATGTTTGGCCCCATCGTATTCTCTAGTATAGACTTGATCTCTCTGTTCGACACTTCATGAGTCTATTGCAAAAGTGAGACCCTTGATCACTAATGATCACCCTGGGTACTCCAAATCTGCAAAATATGTGAGACCTAACAAAATCCACAACAACTAGAGAATCATCAGTCCTGGTGGGGATGACCTCCACCCATTAGAAACATAATCAACTGCCAAAAGAATATATGAAAAACCAAAAGATACAGGAAACAAACCCATAAAATCAATACCCCAAACATAAAAAATCTCACAGAATAATAAGGATTGATGAGGCATTTCATTTCTACCTCCTATGTTCCCTGTTCGTTGACATCGCTCACAAGACTTATAAAATTCAGAGGCATCATGAAATAGGGTGGCCAATACAAACCAGACTCTAAAACTTTCCTAGCAGTCCTTTGGGATCCAAAATGCTCCCCACAAGCCAGAGAATAACAAAAAGTAAGTATGGAATGAAACTCATAATCAGGTACAAGTCATCTAATGATCTGATCACTATAAAATTTCCAAAGATAAAAATCATCCCATACATAATACTTAGCATTACTTTTCAATTTCTAGACTCGTGCATGAGTAAAAAAAATGAAGGTATAGTACGACAACTAAATAAATAGCAAGATCTGTATACCATGGTGTCTTACCCTACATGTGAAAAAAAAATTGCTCATCTAGAAAAGAATCTGCTATGGGGGTGGGCTCGATCTCCATCACAATCCTAGTCAAACTGAAATACCACCTCCTTCTGCAACAAGTTGGTCAAGGGTAGGGCAATCTTACTGATGTCTCTGATAAAGAAAAGCATGACCTAGAAAAGCATGAACTTCCCGCACAGAAGCGGGGTAAGATAAAGAATATATAGCATGAATTTTAGCAGGATCTACTTCAATACCATACACAAAGATAATATGACCTAAGACTATCCCATGCTCGACCATGAAATAACATTTCTCACAAACATCTGATGGAAGTGATCCTTGGGGCATCACCTGAACAGCGCAAGTCCCTACATGTTCCATATCTCTGTCTACATAAAAGGGCCCACAGATAGGTCCTAACAACAAATCATCATCAACATCAGAATCAATAAAATCACAACAAAATATAAAAGGTGCAAAGATATCCAAATGAAAAAAATAGACTGAGAAATAAAGTTCATGCAGTTCAGCTCATCAGCTATATCCACGCTAAGAATATAATGATTCTCCATTGGGTACCTCATAGCGTCCAAAATACTGAACCGAACAACAGTATTTCCTACCTCCATAGAAAGAGTACAACTTCTAGTGAACACACAGATCTTTAAAAAAAAACTTGGCATACTTGGGAATCTGTTAGCTCTTGGAATTCCCTAGCCTTTTCTTCAACAACCCCCTTCCTAGGCTAGGCCTTTGAGGGAAGAGAAAAACTGCTGCATAAAACTCAAGTAGATTATCACCTGAAGACCTAGTCATCCACACAAACAAATACAATGAGAAATAAATAAAAATGATAAGAAATATAGTAATAACAAAAGAAAAGAAAACAAACAAACAAACTACAGTTTAAAGACAAACGAATGCCAATAGAGTCCTCGGAAACGGTGCCAAAATTTTGATATGCACGGTGATTTAGTGTCGTGGTACCATTACAAAATTATTTACCGAACCCCCCAACTACACTAATGCAGTATAGGACTGACTCGGATCGTCTCCCAACGAACCTAATGGCTGGAAGTTTGTTTTTAAACAGAAGTAAACACTGGAGGTTTTTACAATTATCAAAACAATTAAAATGCAAAATCAAAAGCAAACATGAGAATTAAACATGCAAAAAGTAAACCTAACTACCAATTATTAATTCCCAGGAAGCTAACCTAATGTGCAAAAGTAAGTAATCACATACTGCACTGTCACTATACAGTACAATGATCAAGAAACAAATGTGAACAATCCAACTAAGCACCGCACTGTCATTATACAGTATAGTGATCAAACAGTCACTAAAAAACTAAACAAACAGACATAAAATAATTCAATCAAGCACCACACTATCACTATACGACACAGTGGTCGAAGACTAACTAAAAACTAAATGCAAGGGAAGTAAGCAATTCAACTAGGCACCACACTGTCACTATACGGTACACTGGCCAAATGTAAATGAAATCTAAACTAATAACGAAAGCAATTCAACCAATGACCACACTGTCACTATATGGTACATTGGTCAAATGTAAATGAAAACTAAATTAACAACTAAAGCAAACATAATAGACAAAACTAAACATGATAAACATAACATAACAAATTAACCGTAAGCAAACAAACATAGCAAAACAAACTATCCAATTAAATGGACTGAATTAAAATATAAGCAATCGGTAACCCCACGATGGTGACAATAACCCGAACAACCCTCTCCGGCGGTGAATGCGAAGCTGCCCCAATCAGCACAGCAGGAAGGAAGGATAAATGGAGGAATGCAATAACTGTTCCGGTGACTCTAGATTGCCGGACAGTGGAGGGATTCTTCACCGGCGATGGAGATGGAGCTGTCATAATCTCGGCACCGCTTGTGGGTGACTCCGATGAGATGGAATGGCCTAACCCAATCACCGAAATGGAGTGGAATGTCCGTGAAGGATGAACTCGCCGGAATCCTACCTCGGCCCGCTTCTGATCAGCTGCCCCAATCAGCGCATCTGGATCTGTCATCGAGGATCGGATGGGATCGCCATTGGCTGTCAGAGGGAAGGTCACCGGAAAGAAGTTGCCGGACTGTCGCCGCCGCTCGTGGGGAAGAAGACCACTTTGCCACGCGTGAAAAAGGGGGAAAAAATGTCTCGGCTCGAGTTGCGCTGCTCTTCGTGATATTGAAGGACTCCTTCTGCGCATCGCCGGCGACTCCTGTGCAATCCCCGCCGCCGCTAGCGCGGAAGCAGAAGAGGTCACCGCCGTCGCTCGCGAGGAAGAGAACACCGCTACTCGTGAAGTTTCTGCGCTTTCTTTGCGATGTTGAGGATCTTCTTCCTGCTTCGCTGCCGGTTGCCTGTGCGATCCCACCGCCGCTCGCGCGGAAGCGGAAGAGGACGCCGCCGTCGCTCGTGAGGAAGAAGACCCAATGTCGTTTGTCGTGATTTCTTCTGCTGCGTCGATTCTCTGTCTCTGTCGAAGATGGGTTGATTAAATGAAAAACCTTAGCCGTCCGATCGTACGCCTGTTGGGTTTCCAGCACCGCGGTGAGTGTGTGTTCGAACATGTTTCGTAAACATGTGCACAACGGAAGGAATAAAATAATAAATCTAATTTATTACAATACACACATCACACGCATGCATAGTAAAATATGTGTAAATATAACGATAAATTCAAATTTTGCAATAAAAGAAAATTTATACTACGTATACCGGACGTATCACGTGTAGCGGGAGAGGCATCAACTGGAACGATTCTCGCTAGAATCGTCTCTATCCGTATCCACGCCGAGTATCTTCGGGATGACTTCACAAAGTCATGAGCCTCGTCTTCGTACGGGTTACTAGCCTCGTGTTAAAGACGATGTGATTGAGAGAAGATCACGATCCAAATCAAAATTCGGATCCAAAATGAGTCCTCAAAAACTCGCTTCTCCGGAGAGGTATTCATCAACCATTTGACGAATACTTCGTCCTCCACCTATGAGGATTACCGGAGATCGAATCCCCAGCAAGGCTACCGCTATCGGATCTCCAAACGTCGTCCAAACGATGCTCCGACAAGAAGGAAACAAGCTGTCCAGAAAACTGGACAGCTTTGGTGGAGGAATTGGGGTCGGCCAAAAAGGAAGGTTGAAGCTCACCTTGTTGCCGAACCCAAAGGAGATCACCGGAGCTCCTCCGGTAGCAGCTCGACACCGGCAAGGGGAGAGGACGGCAGCTGCTGGACGCCGGCAAGGAGATTGGGTGGTGGTGGGCGGCGGAAAGGGGGTTGGCGCCGACTACACCAAGGAGAAGTGGGCGGCAAAAATTAGGGTTGCAAGGATTTGGATTAGAGCTTAACAAAAACCCTTAAGCCCTATTTTATAGAGAACAAATTCTCTTAATGGTTATCGGATCATAACCAAATGCCCGCTAACCCGCTCTATTAATTTAAGTTAAAATAAACCAAACCATGATAGTTTATTTTAAGTTAAAACGAACCGAACCAACATTGGTTCATTCGTTTAAAACAAACAAAACCCCTTTGGTTTATTCTCCTCCATTGGATTAGAACCAAACCAATTTGGTTCATCCATCATGTCTTCATAAGACATGACCCGTCCACGCTTCCATAGCGACTGAAATGATTTCATGCTCGCTTCATTGTTTGGTCCAACCAAACCTAGTTTCTCTCGGTCTGAGAATCTCATTCTCAAGCTCATTTTAAATCCTTCAGATTACGCTCATTGTACGTGTGACCAAATAGTTTCTCGGTTTATGTTGGCTGTCTATAATTAACCATTAATTATAGAACGATCATGAGTGGCACCTAGTAGTGCATCATGATCCCCAATTAACCGAAAAGATCAACGGTTGATCCAGAACTATTTCTGCAATTCTTCAGCAGCTCGAATGAATTGTGCCCCATTCCCTTCACTCATCTTATACCCACTTGGTTAAGGACATGGTCTATAGAGTTATTCCCCACTAGGTTGACTACGTCACACCTAGCCCAAGTATCATTTTCTCATCCTACGGATTCTAGTTACTGCACATGTATCGAAGAGTACCTTACTCTAAACATGTAATGCTTTGGCCAAAGACTTTAGTAACAATCCGACGAGAGGCCATGGGTATACATCTCCTCGCAAGGAGTGGTGAATCCTTTATAGGCTATTAAAACACCTTCGATCACTTCGACTTATACCCAATCATCCCGGGTCCACATCTCCTTAGAGATGCTTGCTTAAGATGTCAAAGCATAAGTCTTTATGATCAAGATGACTTGAATACCACAAGTCAAAGGAACATCACACTTAAGCTGCAATAAGAACTTCATTGACATATCTATATATGCAGAGAACCATATGAAGTCTTACGGCTGGTCACTCCAATGAACTAGTTACCATAACTAGCATACACGATTAACTCCGAACATCACAATGTCTCCAGCCAGTGAGAATCAGCTACTTGGATACACCAAGGAGTATGCCTCGTGCTAGTCTCGACAGAATCAATGGTGTCCAAATCCATCAATTCATCGACTAGGGATAATTTCGATACATCACAATTACACATGTAGAGATACTCACTAGTTGTGATCCAATAACAAATTCTCTCATGCTGTGAATCATATCGTGGACATTCAGTAAATGAGTTTAAGATCTAATCAAATATATGAAAACATGTATACTCAAATAGTGAATCTTCATTTATCATATAAATGGTTCAAACATAAGGCGATTGCCTTAGGACATCTCTCATATATCACTAACAAACTCTCACGTGGCCTAATGCCAATCGTTACGGTATCCAATACCATAAGCTCTAACATGACCCTCAAACTTACTTTGAGGTAATGCCTTAGTCAAAGGATTCGCTAAGTTCCTTTCAGTGGGGATTTTCTCGATTTGTATTTCCTTCCTACTAATGATCTCTCTGATCAGATGATAGCGGCGAAGCACATGTTTGGATCGTTGATGAGACCTTGGCTCTTTCGCATATACAATTGCTCTATTTTTGTCACAGTAGACCGGTATTGCTTCAACAATGGCTAGAACCACACCAAGTTAATAAATGAACTTCTTGATCCAAACCGCTTCCTTTGCTGCTTCCGAAGCTGCAATGTATTCTGCCTCAATGGTAGAATCCGCTACAATGTCTTGTTTGGAACTTTTCAACTCACTGCGCCCCCATTCAAAGTGAACACGTATCCAGACTGAGACATAGAATCATCCTTGTCTGTCTGGAAGTTGGCATCCGTATACCCGCGTATCACCATGTCCCCTTCTCCATATATTAGGAACACATCCTTAGTTCTTCTAAAGTACTTAAGGATTGTCTTAACATCCACCCAATGATCCATTCCTAGATCAGATTGGTATCTACTAGTGACACTCAGAGCATACAATACATCGGGCCTCGTACATAACATAGCATACATGATAGATCCTATTGCGGATGCATAGGGAATCTTACTCATGCAAATCCTCTCGTCTTCTGTGCGCGGACACATAAACTTCGAAAGGTGTATCCCATGCCTAATGGGTAGGAAACCTTTCTTGGATTCTGACATGCTAAACCTCTTTAGCACTCGGTCTATATATGTAGACTGTAAAAGACCAAGCAACTGTTTCGATCTATCTCTATAGATCTTAATCCCGAGGATGTAGGTTGCTTCTCCCAGGTCTTTCATGGAGAATGTCTTGGATAACCAAATCTTAACTGACTGTAAGACTGAAACATCGTCTCCTATAAGTAATATGTCATCGACATACAATACTAGGAATACTACTACACTCCCACTAACCTTCTTGTGCACACAAGGTTCGTCTGGATTTTGTGAGAAATCAAACTTTTTGATTGTCTCATCAAAACAGATATTCCATCTCCTGGATGCTTGCTTCAATCCATATATGGACCGTCGCAATTTGCATACCTTGGTTTTATCAACCGATGTGAAACCCTCAGGTTGTATCATATACACGTCCTCGAGTAGGTTTCCATTAAGGAAAGCTATTTTCACATCCATTTTCCATATCTCATAATCATAATGAGCCGCTATGGCCAGGAGCATCCGAATGGATTTAAGCATAGCTACAGCTGAATAGGTTTCTTCATAATCAACACCTTGTTTTTGACGATATCCTTTCGCCACTAATCTAGCCTTATAGGTAATCACATTACCATCCATGTCGGTTTTCTTCTTGAAAGCCCACTTGCACCCTATAGGCTTTATGCCTTCAGGTGGGTCAACCAAGTTCCAAACTTGGTTTTCATACATGGAATCCATTTCTGACTTCATGGCTTCAAGCCACTTATCCCTTTCTGAACTTTTCAGAACTTCTTCATAAATGGTAGGCTCCTCATCATCAATGAGTAACACGTCATTCGATTCACTTACGAGAAATCTATATCTCTCAGGAATGTTGCGTGTTCTACCAGATCTACGAAGATATGGTGTTTCAATAGGTCCAGCCGATTGCTCATCACTATGAGTTATCGGTTGTTGTGCTTCACCAGGTATCTCATCAATGTCTATTTGAGTCTCTCGAGCCTCCTCAAGCTCGACGACACTTCCACTATTTTCTTGCAAGAGAAACTCTTTCTCTAGAAACACAACATGCCTTGAAACAAACACCTTTTGTTCCACAGGATGATAGAATTGGTAACCCCTTATTTCCTTAGGGAATCCAATAAATAGACATTTATCAGACTTAGCATCCAATTTGTCTGATACAGTCCGCTTCACATAAGCAAGTCAACCCCATATCTTCAAGTAATATACATGAGGTTTCTTACTATTCCATATCTCATATGGAGTAGTAGAGACTACATTGGTTGGCATTCTATTTAACAAGTAAACAGCTATCTGAAGTGCATAGCCCCAAAAGGACTTGGGAAGATTCGCATGATTCATCATTGACCTGACCATGTCCAACAAGGTCCGGTTATGCCTCTCAGATACATCATTATGCTCTGGTATATATGGCGGAGCCCATTGAGACAATATACCATTGTCTCTTAGATAATCAAGAAACTCTTGACTTAAGTATTCACCACCTCGATCCGATCGAAGTATTTTAATACTCTTGTCATGTTGTTTCTCTACTTCATTTCTGAATTCTTTGAACCTTTCAAAGGCTTCAGACTTGTGTTTCATCAAGAACATATACCCAAACCGTGAGTGATCATCGGTGAAGGTAATGAAGTAGCTATAGCCTTCTAAAGCTTGAGTTGACATAGGTCCACATACATCAGTATGTATTAGACCTAGCAACTCTCCCACTCGTTCACCTTTTCCTGTAAAAGATAACTTAGTCATCTTGCCGTTTAAGCATGATTCACATGTATCGTATGAATCCAATTCAAATGATTCCAGAATTCCACATTGGTGTAATACGGACATGCGTTTCTTGCTTGCATGGACAAGACGACAATGCCACATGTAGGAGTCTAATTGATTATCCTTTCGAGCACACTTGTTGCTCACTTTGATATTAAAAATGTCACTAGATACGTCCAACATATAAATGCCATTGCTTAAAGTTCCAGTTCCATAAAGTACGCCATTCAAAGTTATATAACAACAATTGTTACTAAACGTCAAATGGTAACCATTTCTATTTAAATAGGAAATAGAAACAATGTTCTTTATTAGTTCTAAGACTAGTCCGCTAGGAGTTTCAACAAATAAGTTAGATGGCGAAAAGAACCTTTGCTCCATTGCCAACTCGCAAATTTGACACCCCTCTGACGAGTCTTCTTATATTCCTTAGCCCATGTATGTCATTACATATATGTGAGCCACACCCAGTATCCAATACCCATGTGTTTGAGGAAATAGAATGACAATCAATAACAAAGATATCTGAAGAAGATGAGGAATCCGATGCCTTATTCTTCTTCACGAACTCAAGATAAATCTTGCAATTTCTTCGCCAATGGCCCTCCTTGCCATAATGATGGCAAGTGCCCTTTTGAGTTGGTTCTGCCTTTTTAGCCTTTTTCTTCCTCTTCTGCTATTCCTTTGACTTCCTCTTAGAACCTTTCTTCGAGGAATCAACTTACAGCACCATCCCCTGCTCATGCTTCATAGAAGACTCCATAGTCTTCAGCATGTTGAGCAATACCACAAATGAACCTTCTTGCATCTTAGAGGTGAATAGGAGCTTGGAGACTTCGAACCTTTCGAATCTCACTTGCTCATTACCAACTCATAAAGATGAAAGACTATTGTATGAGCATCCATATGCTTATGCTGCTTCCGCAGCTCAAGTACCATCATGGCTAGCATGATGCAACTCGCCATTTCAAAATCAGTCACATGTTTCTGATAGGCCAACAATTGGTCCAAAGTTGCATTGTCACTAGGACGGGTGGGAAGAGGCGCTTCGAGGACATTTGCAAGCTTTTCAACATTGAGAATAATTCTCAAGTTTCTAAGCCAGTGAAAGAAGTTCGACCCAGCCAATTTATTCAAATCCAAAATGGAACGCAAATTCAAAGACATCATGATCAATCTTAGAAATAAAAAACGAGCATATATGAGAAAGATGATTTAAAATGCATCAACATACATTTATAAATCCCATTCATTTTTCGAATTTCAAAAACCCCAAAATCACTTCGGGAGATCGTAGGTCCATCTCCGAATGGGCTGATATCCAACATAGATATGAACAACCTTGGAGAGAGTCCAACAAGACATTCATAACTACGATGGTAGGTCTCAAATATACCGATTGCATATCCCGTATATGCAACTATCACAATGTGCTATCAACTAATTGAATGTTCACACATACATCGGGTTGTTAACACATTAACAAGTATACATCATATGCATAGCACCCAACTTCACCTCCCTTTACATCGACCTTGGAGAGAGTCTAACAAGCCGATGCTCCAGGTTAAAGCCAACCCATTAATCGAAAAATAGTTTTGATATGGTTAGAGCGCATTCAACCAATTAGCCCGGCTTAGAGAGAGTCCAATAACCAAAGCTAACGATTGACCTCTGACTCTTACCATATTGGTATTAAACTATTCCATGGTTTGAACATGTTCGGGTTCGAGCCGGGCTTGGAGAGAGTCCAACAACCCAAACAAGAAATGGAACTCTGGTTCTAACCATATTAATGGAAGGTGTAGGCTTTAATATTGAGTAAAGGTTTTTTATGTCTCATCCTCTTTGCATGCAAATAACTATTATCTACATGGCATGACATACATGTCATACATCTACATGTCACGACACGCATGACATAATGATATGCATCTAATGTAATTACATGACATACAATTATGACATGCATAAAGTTTCCTTATATGTCATAACTATTTATGGAAATAAAATATGTTTAAGATTTGATTCTCCAAATCAAATCATGATTAAATTAGGAAACAAATTTCCAAATCTAATCACATATTTTATTTGTGGAAATAGTTGATTAAGATAAGTCAATTTAGGAAACCAATTTCCTAAATCATCAAAACTACTTATAGAAATAAAATATTTTAAGATTTGATTTCCCAAATCAAATAATGATTAAATTAGGAAACAAATTTCCAAAATCTAATCAAATATTTTATTTATATAAAATTTCAATTTCTATAAATACTTCCAACTTTCCAAAAGTAGAAGATTTCCATAAATACTTCTAGACTTTCCAAAATTAAAAATTTCCATAAATACTTTTAACTTTCCAAAAGTAGAAAATTTCTAGAAATATCATTATGACCATTGCAAAACAATTTTACGATTATGTTGAAACACAACCTGGGCTCTGATACCACTGTTGGGTTTCCGGCACCGCGACGAGTGTGTGTTCGAATATGTTTCATAAACATGTGCACAGCGGAAGGAATAAAATAATAAATCTAATTTATTACAACACACACGTCATACGCATGCATAGTAAAATATGTGTAGACATAACCGTAAATTCAAATTTTACAATAAAAGGAAATTTATACTACGTATACCTGACGTATCACGTGTAGCGGGAAAGACATCAACTGGAACGATTCTCGCTAGAATCGTCTCTATCCGTATCCACACCGAGTATCTTCGGGATGAATTCACAAAGTCACGAGCCTCGTCTTTGTACGGGTTACTAGTCTCGTGTTGAAGACGATGTGATCGAGAGAAGATCATGATCCGAATCAAAATTCGGATCCAAAACGAGTCCTCAAAAACTCGCTTCTCCGGAGAGGTATTCGTCAACCGTTTGACGAATCCTTCGTCCTCCACCTATGAGGATTACTGGAGATCGAATCCCCGGCAAGGATACAGCTGTCGGAGCTCCAAACATCGTCCAAATGATGCTCCGACAAACAGGAAACAAGCTGTCGAGAAAACTGGACAGCTTTGGTTGAGGAATAGGGGTCGGCCAAAAAGGAAGGTTGAAGCTAACGAGGGAAGGATCAGCTTCCGACGCAGCTGGACCAAAGGGGCAAATGGCCAGGTTGGGCGCAAAACCACAGAGGAGAGGAGAAGTGGGCGGCAACAATTAGGGTTGCAAGGATTTGGATTAGGGCTTAACAAAAACCCTTAAGCCCTATTTTATAGAGAACAAATTCACTTAATGGTTATCAGATCATAACCAAAAGCCCGCTAACCCGCTCCAATAATTTAAGTTAAAATAAACCAAACCATGATGGTTTATTTTAAGTTAAAACGAACCGAACCAACTTTGGTTCATTCGTTTAAAACAAACCAAACCCCTTTGGTTTATTCTCCTCCATTGGATTAGAACCAAACCAATTTGGTTCGTCCATCATGTCTTCATAAGACACGGCCCATCCACGCTTCCATTGCGACTGAAATGATTTCATGCTTGCTTCATTGTTTGGTCCAACCAAACCTAGTTTCTCTCGGTCTGAGAATCTCATTCTCAAGCTCATTTTAAATCCTTCGGATTATGCTCGTTGTGCGTGTGACTAAATAGGTTCTTGGTTTATGTTGGCCATCTATAATTAACCATTAATTATAGAATGATGATGAGTGGCACCTAGTAGTACATCATGATCCCCAATTAACCGAAAAGATGAACGGTTGATCCAGAACTATTTCTGAAACTCTTCAGCAGCTCGAATGAATCATGCCCCATTCCCTTCACTCATCTTATACCCACTTAGTTCAGGACATGGCCTATAGTGTTAGTCCCCACTAGGTTGACTACGTCACACCAAGTCCAAGTATCATTTCCTCATCCTACGGATTCTAGTTAGTGCACATGTATCGAAGAGTACCATACTCTAAACATGTAATGCTTTGGCCAAAGACTTTAGTAACAATCCGACGAGAGGCCATGGATATACATCTCCTCGTAAGGAGTGGTGAATCCTTTATAGGCTATTAAAACACCTTCGATCTCTTCGACTTATATCCAATCATCCCGGGTTCACATCTCCTCAGAGATGCTTGCTTAAGATGTCAAAGCATAAGTCTTCATGTCCAAGATGACTTGAATACCGCAAGTCAAAGGAACATCGCACTTAAGCTGCAGTAAGAACTTCATTGACATATCCATATATGGAGAGAACCATATGAAGTCTTACAACTGGTCACTCTAATTAACTAGTTACCATAACTAGCATCCACGATTAACTCCGGACATCACAATGTCTCCAGCCAATGAGAATCAGCTGCTTGGATACATCAAGGAGTATACCTCGTGTTAGTCTCGACAGAATCAATGGTGTCCAAATCCATCAATTCATCGACTAGGGATAATTCCGATACATCACAATTACACATGTAGAGATACTCACTAGTTGTGATCCAATCACAAATTCTCTCATGCTGTGAATTGTATCGTGGACATTTAGTAAATGAGTTTAAGATCTAATCAAATACATGAAAACATGTATACTCAAATAGTGAATCTTCATTTATCATATAAATGGTTCAAACATAAGGTGATTGCCTTGGGTGGAGAACTAAGGATGTGTTCCTTATGTATGAACCATTTATATGATAAATGAAGATTCACTATTTTAGTATACATGTTTTATGTATTTGATTGGATCTTAATCTCATTTACTGAATGTCCACGATACGATTCACAACATGAGAGAATTTGTGATTAGATCACAACTAGTGAGTATCTCTACATGTGTAATTGTGATGTATCGGAATTATCCCTAGTCGATGAATTGATGGATTTGGACACCATCAATTCTGTCGAGACTAGCACGAGGTATACTCCTTGGTGTATTCAAGCAGCTGATTCTCACTGGCTGGAGACATTGTGATGTCCGGTGTTAATCGTGGATGCTAGTTATGATAACTAGTTCATTGGAGTGACCAGCCGTAAGACTTCATATGGTTCTCTGCATATATAGATATGTCAATGAAGTTCTTACTGTAGCTTAAGTGCGATGTTCCTTTGACTTGCGGTATTCAAGTCATCTTGATCATGGAGACTTATGCTTTGACATCTTAAGCAAACATCTCCGAGGAGATGTGGACCCGGGATGATTGGGTATAAGTCGAAGTGATCGAAGGTGTTTGAATAGCCTATAAAGGATTCACCACTCCTTGCGAGGAGATGTATACCCATGGCCTCTCGTCGGATTGTAACTAAAGTCTTTGGCCAAAGCATTACATGTTTAGAGTAAAGTACTCTTCGATACATGTGCAATAACTAGAATCCGTAGGACGAGGAAATGATACTTGGGCTAGGTGTGACGTAGTCAGCCTAGTGGGGACTGACACAATAGACCATGTCCTGAACCAAGTGGGTATAAGATGAGTGAAGGGAATGGGGCATGAATCATTCGAGCTACTGAAGGGTTTCAGAAATAGTTCTGGATCAACCGTTGATCTTTTCGGTTAATTGGGGATCATGATGTACTACTAGGTGCCACTCATGATCGTTCTATAATTAATGGTTAATTATAGACGACCAACATAAACCGAGAACCTATTTGGTCACACGCACAACGAGCGTAATCCAAAGGATTTAAAACGAGCTTGAGAATGGGATTCTCAGACCGAGAGAAACTAGGTTTGGTTGGACCAAACAAGGAGCGAGCATTAAATCGTTTCAGTCGCAATGGAAGCGTGGATAGGCCGTGTTTTATGAAGACATAATGGATGAACCAAAATGGTTTGGTTCTAATCCAATGGAGGATAATAAACCAAAGGGTTTGGTTTATTTTAAACGAATGAACCAAAAGTTGGTTCGGTTCGTTTTAACTTAAAATAAACCATCATGGTTTGGTTTATTTTAACTTATCTTAATGGAGCGGGTTAATGGGCCTAATGGTTATGATCCAATAACCATTAAGAGAATTAGTTCTCTATAAAAGAGGGCTTAAGGGATAATTAAGCCCTAACCCAAAACCCTAGCAAAGGTTGCCGCCCACCTCTCCTTGGAGACTCTCGGCGCCAACCCTAGCTTGCCGCCCAGCCCCTTGTGCCGCCGTCCAGCTCCTTGCCGGCATCCAAGCTTCAGCCGGTGATCCTCCGGCGACCCTCCGGTGATCTTCCTAGGCTTCGGTGAAAAGGTGAGCACTTGGCTTCCTTTGTTGGCCGGCGCCTATCTCCTCCACCAAAGCTGTCCAGTTTTTCTGGACAGCTTGTTCTCCTCTCGTCGGAGCATCGTTTGGACGACGGTTAGAGCTCCGACAGTGGCTAACTTACCGGGGATTCGATCTCCGGTAATCCTCTGAGGTGGAGGACGAAGGATTCGTCAAACGGTTGACGAATACCTCTCCGGAGAAGCGAGTTTTGAGGACTCGTCTAAGGATCCGAATTTGGATTCGGATCGTGATCATCTCTCGATCACGTCGTCTTCAACACGAGGCTAGTAACCCGTACGAAGACGAAGCTCGTGGCTTAGCGAAGTCATCCTAAGGATACTCGGCGTGGATACGGATAGAGACGATTCTAGCGAGGATCGTTCTGGTTGATGTCGTTCCCGCTACACGTAATACGAAAGGTATAACGTAGTTAAATTTCCTTTTATTGCAAATTTAAATTTATGGTTATATCTACACTTGTTGTACTATGCATGCGTGTGTTGTGTGTGTTGTAATAAATATAGATTTATTATTTTTATTGCTTCCGCTGTGCTCATGTTTACGAAACGTGATCGAACACACACACGCCGCGGTGCCGGCTACCCAACACTCCACGCATCCAACTCAGCAACGTCATCGCAATGCCCGATCGACACTATCACCGGGCTTCCCCCTCAGTGGTTGCTCTTTCCGATGCCTAGCTTGGTTAGCCAGCCTTCTCCACTGCGATCTACTCCTCTCTACGACTAGCTCGACGCCCGTGGTCTCTATGCCTACGTCGCCCTTTGTTGCACCGCCGCTCTCGCTTTGCTGACAATGAACAAGCATCACATCAGCTACCAGCTTGTCTAGCTTTTAACTGTCAACGCTGCCAACGGCCAGGGCCATTGCTAGGCCACCGACAAAAATTGGCTTGCATCGACAACGTTGAATTTTTGGTAAGGTTACTATAGCTACACAAAAAGGGAAGTTTAATCCTTTAATTAATCTAAGGTTTCGATTAATTAAATTGGTTTAAATGATTAATTAACTTTAGGATAATTAATCTGTATTAATTGATTTATTTTTAGACTAATTAAAAATGAGTTTAATTGGTTAAGATTAATTGACTTGGATTATAATTGTTTGATTAATCTGATAAATAAGGTGATTAATTTAGTAATATGATTAATTAATTGATCCAATTAAATTGGTTAAGTTAGGTAGGAAGACTTACACTAGAGTAGATAATCAATTTCTATATTTGCTGATGATTAAGTTAATAATAAATTAATTATAACACAGCTGAGAGCTGAAGCATCTTCAAGTTAAACGATAGCTAGGATGCTCCGCAGTCAAAGGTGGGCGGTTCCTTCTTTGACCTCTTTAGATCTTACCGCATGATTATTTTTGTCACGTTGTTTACTTAGGTTATATTATCTTTCCACTCTATGTTTTTTCTAGTATTGCTTTGACCTTATAATTGCTTGACCTTTTATACTTTACTTGATTTCTTGGTTGCTTCTCATTATTAACATGTGGTTATTTATTCTAGTGTTTGATTGACATTACGGTTATGTGCTTATTTATTGCTTCGGTATAAATTGGTAGATGCTACTGGTATATGCTTATCTATTTCTTATTTCGATTGATATTTTGATTAGACTAATAGAGATAGTATAATTAAGATGAGATTAATTCTCAGAAGGAATATAACGTTTCTTATATATCGATTGCTAACTATGTCTCTCATTCGTGGTTGAGAGAGTCTACAATAGGGTTTTCTTAATTTCGAATCATGGTTGCATTTGTATACTTGTGGTTGATTATGTCTCTCATTCGTGGTTGAGAGAATCTACTGTACAATTATACTCTTAGACTACCCATTCGGAGTTAGTGAAACTTGGTTTCATGTGTCGTCTGTAGCTAGATAGCTACCTTACATCTTAACTGCCCACGAGATCCATTCATGGTAGCATGTTGTTGTGTGCATGATTAAACTGGTAGAAATAATATAATTTAGACGAGATTATTCCTTAGAAGGGAATGTAAGGAATGAAACAATATTTATGGAACACATGCATATTAGTAGATTTATTATCTTTATCGACCTTGATAGGCATTTGATGTTAGATGTGTTTGAACCCTAGGCTTAATCAACCTGATGTGCTTATTAGTAGATTGATTATCTTTATCATCCTTGATAGACGGTTCATGCTAGACGTGTTGGATAACCCTAGGCTTAACAACTTAGGGTAATCGACTTCCCACGAGACTCATTCGTGGTAGCATGTTGTTGCGTGCAGTCGATAACTAGATAGTTATATACTCTGACTGCCCATGAGACCCATTCATGGTAGCATATTTTGCGTGCAGTCAATAGCTAGATAGCTATATACTCTGTTTGCCTACGAGACCCATTCGTGGTAGCATGTCGTTGCCCGCAGACATTGAGTCTTTATATTTCCTGTCTATCCACGAGATCCATTCGTGGTCACGTATGATTGCGCATAGACAGTGCTCTATATATTGCCTATCTGCTCACGAGTCTCGTTCATGGTAGCATGTTGTTTCCTGCAGATAGTGCCCCTTTGTATTACCTCGAGAGCTACGAGGATTTATCATGGTATCTTGATGTGTATTTCTTGTAGATTTGCAGTTGGTTGTGCATGTTGTAGGTGCATTTATTATATTGTTGACCAGGTTAGTTGTAGACTGATAATGGTACTCTGAGGTTTGGGTTACTCGAGTTTACTTCCTTTGACCTCTATTATGTTTATATTATCAAGCACTATCTTCTATATACCCACTGAGGGATTTATACTCACTCCCTCTTTTCTTTGGCCTCCAGGTTAGATGATAGAGGGTGTGTCCTGTTGACCTACTTCGCATCGCTCAGAGAGTCCCTTGCCATGCTGGTCCCACTGCATCATCAAGATGTCAATTTGTTTTCATTATTGTTATCATATTTTGTTTATGCATTTTGGATTTTGTCGCAATTTGATTTGGTGTCATAAATCTATTTTATTTTTAATTGATTTATATTTTAATCGTGCATGCATGCAATTAATAAGATAATTGTATTTTATATTTTTTATTATTTCAAAGTTTTTACCATATCTAGTTCCAGTATTGTATTTATGAATATTGTCACTAAGGGGCCCCTCCGTCATTTGGATGGTGAATATGCCCTCGGGGCGTGACAATTTTATTGGTATCATAGCTTAGGTTTGCAATTTTGATTTGTGGGTCTTGTGTTTCGAGTTTTCTTTTCCTTTGTTTTTGAAGTTCTTATGTTTTGGGATCAGGCAAGCTGAATGACATCTCTGAGCTATAGGAAAAGTGTCTTTAGTGGTCACAGTACTTTTCTTATGTAATGGGAAGTTATCATTATGCTTTTTGCTAGATATATATTTACATATTTGGTCATAGTAGGAAATGCTACCTAGTGAGACTACCCGTACACATGGTCATGGATGAGGTCAACCTCGAAAATGACATGTTGACACTGCGACACCTAACCCTGATATCGGAAATGTACTCTTTGGAGGTGTCAACTGATGTTGAGTTAGGAATCCAGGGTTAGGCCCGCTAGCCACCCATTCGGAGGTCAAGGATTAACCCCTCAGAGAGTACTAGTCCCTACCACTACAAATTAAGTCATGGACAAGGCGCGTATACCTACACTAACCAAGATGATGAAAGATCGTTTTACCTCATTTCAGGAGGATATCGATCCATGGATTTCTAATGCATAGATGGGTAATCTTGAAAACTTGTTTGGGTACATGACTTGCATGGATGAAGAGAAGGTGGAGCTTGCTAAGTATCACTTACGAGGCTAGATCATCACATGGTGGAAAATGTAGCGGACGATTTTTGGAGAATAGAGTATCACTTGGAAACTATTCCAAGAGGCTTTTGAGAGAGTATTTTCAGATGTCTTTCAGTATAAGTTATCATCAGGAGTTTCTAAATATTATGTAAGGCGATCAAAGCGTCATGGATTACACTGTAGAATTTAGTCGAATTGTAAAATTATACTCCACTTAGGAGCCTACGACTTTGATCGTATGCTCCAGTTTGTCCAATATCTTATAGCCTATATCCGGATTACAATGTCTAAATATCTCATTGAAAAGTGTTAGATCAAGCCATACTGATCGAGATGACCTAACAACAAGTAACTCAGAAGAAGGAATCAGAGAGACAGATATTGCAAATAGTCTCAGATAGAGGATAAGAAACTCGGTGGTAAGAAAGCGCAAAGTCCTACTTAAAGGTCATGATCTAGCACTGGAGGAGCCTCTCAACTAGTGAAGTTTGCTCAAACATCCTCCAAGTCGACTAGCAGAAGCGATCATAGGACATTTGTTAAATACTGAAATTTGAAATACTAAATTTAATGGCCAAAATTTAGTAAAATAATCCTAGGAATTATTTTGGGATTTTTGGGGAATTTTAGGAATTTTTCTGGATTTAAACGGAGCTTGTATAGGGTAGTTACGGGGACAAGAAAAACAGGCTTTTAAAAGGCCTGTTTGGATTTTCTGACATAAGATTTTAAATGGAAAACCTAGAATTTTCTATTTCTTCTTTTTCCTTCCCGACACGCCGCTCGGTTGGTTTCTCCTCGTGGTAACTCCTCTCCTTGCGCGCCGCATCCCCTTTCCCAAGACCCTACTTTCTCACGTCGCCACCCACAGCACCGCCGGCGCTTCGCCCCAATCTCGCAAGTTCGAACCGCCGGAGCCCGCTGTTCTTCTCACGCAAGCATCGCTGTCGCCCTGCCCTCTAGTTCCCAATCCGCTCACCGGCCCTTGTCTTTCGCCCAATCGTCGCTCCGTGCGTCGCACGCACGCGACCAACAGCTGCGACCTCCGCGTGCTTGCCGCCCCATCTACAGGCAGCCTCCGCCTGGCTCTGCCATCAACGTCGCTGCCTTTCCTGTGCCCTCATTTTTTCTTTTCGTCGCGTGGCCATCGTTGTGTGTCCACATATGGTTACCCAGTCGCTTTCTGGCGAGCTACTACCGTGGTTTCCAATCGCTACTCCAGGTTTCGCCGCCCACCACCTCTTCTTCCTCAACTAAATCCAAACATGTTCTTCGCTAATCAGGTCCAATTAATGTACTTTAATGTAGCCACTCTGATATTGAGGGAGGCTTCTCGAATTGTTTTTGAAGAAGGTCTTCGAGCAATTTGGAAAGGGAAATTAGTGACAATTGCTTACGGTTTGTCATTTTCCTCTATAAGTTTTTATGCTTATGAGCAATACAAGAGTTAGTGGCAAATGATTCCTGGGTTAGATAATTATAGAGATTATGTTGCTGTAGATGTTTTTGTAATATTGTTGCTGGCGGTTTGGCTGGAATAACGGTTGCATTCAGCTACATATCCGTTGGATCTGAGATGAGGGTATGTGAGGCTTAATTAGGATGGCAAACATATTAAGAAGTTGGGCAGAGTGGAATCGACGTGAGGACCTTGATTCGGAATAGTATTCTGGCCATGGAGATTTATTTGGAAATTCTACAGTTCAGGTTTCAGTCACGAGACAGGTCCACGAGCATGAAGGTTTCACTTTTCGAGCATTATATCAGACGGATATTTTAACTTATCTCTTAGATATAGTCATATTGATATGCTAGTTAGTATAGCTTGCAATAATTTTCATGTTTATATGCCTAGTACATTATTGTGCCTACTTGATACATGCATTGGATCAGTTTATAGTTATATCTTCCCTGTTTTACTCGGATCATTGATATGTACTTATTGGTTGTGCATATTATTACGAATATGTATTTTAGTTGGATTTACATGCTTTAGTATCATACACCATCTTGTTTTTTATAGGAGCCCATGGCAGTACATGGTTTGCTGCACACGCCACTCATGGGTTAGTGGTACATTAGAAGGGTGTGTGCAGTTGCTCTGTCAGGCTCCGCTGGTCCGCACATGGGTAGCGTTGAGTCAGCGTGGTAGCGGGCAGGGATCCCTCCTCTGGTCTACGACACCGGGAGATGAGATCTTTGCTCCCCCACTCTATTTGGGACAGGAGGATAGGTGTACTCCGACAGCATCCTGTCCACTCAGTCACTCAGGAGCAGTGATGGCAGAGTGCACAGTTGTCATAGCCCTACCCACTCAGCTTCACCATTGCGTGTGAGGCGGCTGATTGGCGTCAGGGGTGACCATGTCATTTGCACGACATGCATTTTTCATGGATAGCATTTGTATTGTGTTTGATGCATTTTTATTGCTGCCTTGGATGTTGCATATGATTGTCATGCATACTGGATACATATTTGTATATGGTGATGACTTTATTTCTTCTAGTATGGCACATGCTCCTATATCAGGGTAGGAGATTCAGGTATGTACAATCCTTTTTGTATTTCTTTCTTGCAGACCCTATATATATGAGACTATACTGGCATGATTGTTATTGTTAGCTATTTCTTACCTTGCATATCGACTATATCCGTTGAGTTCTTTGAACTTACCCCATTGATTTATATCTATTTCAGGATGAAGCTGTAAGGAGAGTCCAGCTGCCAAACCTCCACGTTATGATAGTTTTATTGGTTATTTGTTTTATGGATTTGGATTTTTATTAGAAGATATGTTTAGGACTGGAGTTGGATTTATGTTCTTGTGGATGTTTTGGTATGTCTTTATGGACCTCTGTTTGGAGTTTTATTTTGGATTGGATTTAGATGAGTATTCCTGCCCAGATGGCAGAAGGGGTAAGTCAAGAGGTGATAGATTTTATTTATTTACTTTGATTGATGGCCTGAGGCCTAATTATTACCTGCGTGGGTTGTTTGGATTCCGGTCGTGTTGATCGATGTATAGTGGTCGTGTAGGCCTTGTATGAAAAATTGGTATTGTCACCCGTACAGGGGAGATGCCGTTGGATTTTTATCTAGCGGAGACTCCCCCGGGGCGTGACAACATTAGTTTGGTAAGATGTAATTATTGTAGATTAGTTATAATGACACTATCAAGGAAGACTCTAACATCCCGCTACAAAGTAATAGAGTTGCCCTTAGATTTTGGTAGTCATATCTTGACATGAGATTAGACTACCTTCCACTTAGAGTAAGAGATTCTGATATATAAAACTCAACCCAAATGCACTAGATATCACATTTGTTGAAGATGAGAAGACTAGTAACCAATTTACGATATGGATCAGAGTGGCGCGGCGAAAGCATGGTGGGCCCATACCCCACAGAGAAGTTTACACTCCAATAATTTTAGAATGTTAAGATATTAAAATAAACTAGATGAGTGATAAAACACTTAGGATTACCTAACTGTAGAAGTACATAATATCTTTCATATATGGGAGTATGTACTCAAAATTTTTACATTGTGAAGGTTTAAAATGAGCTAAAAGAGTAACATAAGAATTAGGGTTAACTAACCATAGAAGTACATAAGGACTTTCATATTTCATTAATATGGAAGTATGTACTTAACTTATTTACATTGTGAAGGTTATAGATGGAGTTTCAGATCATATTTTAGATATAAAGAATGTTGATTATGAAACAAGATCATCTGTTGGATAGATATTAGATGGTAACGAGATTCTGATGAAGAAACTAATTAGAGTAGAAGAACGATATGTACATAGGATATCTTTATTAAGGTATATCAAGTAGGAAATTTGGGAATCAAATTTTTATTAGTGGGGGAGAATGTAATACATTGAAAAAAATAAATTAAATAAAAATTAAAAATAAAATAATTTAAAACGAGATAAATAAAATAAATTTATTTATTTATTAAAAAAAATAGTTATTTATTAGTATTTTAATTGATAATTTCGGGATAAGATTTTATTAGATTGGACTAAGTCAAACTATTATTAATCATAGGGTTGATTAATTCAAGCAGGCCTAATTATCTTTACCAAATCTAGGGATTTAAAAATTCAATTAATCCTAAGTTATATATAGATAGGCCTAAGTTTAGGGATTTAATTCCCTTTTTCCCTATTCTCGTCACGTCACCCACCTGCAGCGCCGCCTCCTTGCCGCTACTCGCCCAAGTCGCACTTGCCTTTGGTCAGGCCACCACGGTTGCTCCCGTTTCGTCATCGTCGCATCACGCTCACAATGTCGGCTTTTGTCACCTCGGGGGGCCTCACACGCAACCGAGTTTTGTTGTCGCCCCCTTCGTGCGATCCAGCTCAGTGACATCGTCGCAATGTCCGATCGACACTATCACCAGGCTTCGCCCTCAATGGCTGCTCTTTTCGATGCCTAGCTCGATCGGCCAGCCTTCACCACAGTGATCCACTCCTCTCTGTGACTAGCTCGATGCCCGTGGTCTCTACGCCTACGTCGCCCTTCGCCACACCGCCGCTCTTACATTGCCGACAACGAACAAGCATCACACCAACTACCAGCCCAGTTAGCTTTCAACTGTCGATGCTGCCAGCAGCCAGGGCCACTGCTAGGCCACCGATGAAAATCGGTCAACGTTGACAACGTTGTCGGTAAGGTTACTGTAGCTACACAAAAAGGGAAGTTTAATCCTTTAATTAATCATAGGTTTCGATTAATTAAAAGGTTTAATTGACTTATTTGCATTAGATTAATTAAATTGGTTTAAATGATTAATTAATTTTAGGATAATTACTCTCGATTAATGAATTTATTTTTTGACTAATTAAAACTTAAGTTTAATTGGTTAAGATTAATTGAGTTTGATTAATCTGATAAATAAGGTGATTAAGTTAGTAATCTGATTAATTAATTAATTGATCCAATTAAATTGGTTAAGTTAGGTAGGAAGACTTACACTAGAGTATATAATCAATTTATAGATTTGTTGATGATTGAGTTAAAAAAAAACTAATTAAAACAGAGCTAAGAGCTGAAGCATCTTCGGGTTGATTGATAGCTAGGACGCTCTATAGTCAAAGGTAGGTGGTTCCTTCTGTTGGGTTTCCGGCACCGCGGTGAGTGTGTGTTCGAACATGTTTCGTAAACATGTGCACAGTGGAAGAATTAAAAAGAAATAAATCTAATTTATTACAACACACATCACATTCATGCATAGTACAACATGTGTAGACATAATTGTAGTTTCAAATTTTGCAATAAAAAGAAATTACTCTAGTTATACCTGAAAACATCACTAGATACGTCCAACATATAAATACCATTGCTTAAAGTTCCAGTCCCATAAAGAACTCCATTCAAAGTTATGTAATAACAATTGTTACTAAAAGTTTAATGGTACCCATTTCTATTTAAACAATAAATAGAAATGATGTTCTTTATCAACGAAGAAACATAAAAACAATTGTCTAGTTCTAAGACAAGTCCTGTAGGGAGTCTCAACAAATACGTTCCGATGGCAAGTGCAACAACCTTTGCTCCATTCCCAACACGTAAATTTGACTCTCCCTTGATGAGTCTTCTTCTATTCCTTAGCCCATGTATATCATTACATATATGTGAGCCACACCTAGTATCTAATACCCAATTGTTTAAGGAAATAGAATGACAATTAATAACGAAGATATTTAAAGAAGATGGGGCATCCGATGCCCTATTCTTCTTCATGGACTCAAGATAAATCTTGCAATTTCTTCGCCAATGGCTCTCCTTGCCACAATGATGGCAAGTGCCCTTTTGTGCTGGTTCTGCCTTCTTTGCCTTCTTGTTCTTCCCTTTCTTCTGTTCCTTTGCCTTCCTCTTAAAACCTTTCTTTGAGGAATCAACTAACAGAATCGCCTTCTCCTCATGCTTCACAGAAGGCTCCACAGTCTTCAACATGTTGAGAAGTACCACAGATGAACCTTCTTGCATCTCAGAGGTGAAGAGGAGCTTGGAGACGTCGAACCTTTCGAATCTCACTTGCTCATCAACCAACTCATAAAGATAAAAGATTATGGTATGAGCATCCATATGCTCATGCTGCTTCCGCATCTCACGTATCATTGTGGCAAGCAGGATGCAACTCGCCATTTCAGAATCAATCACAAGTTTCTGATAGGCCAACAATTAGTCCGGAGTTGCATTGTCACTAGGAAGAGCGGGAAGAGGCACTTCGAGGACATTCACAAGCTTTTCAACCTTGAGAATAATTCTCAGGTTAAATCCAAAAGTCAGTCCAAGAAGTTCGACCCAGTCAATTTATTTGAATCCAAAATAGAGTGCAAATTCATAGACATCATGATCAATCAATTAACCCTGAAATACAAATCAAGCATATATGAGAAAATGGTTTTAAATGCATCAATATACATTCATAAATCCCATTCATTTTTCGAATTTCAAAAACCCCAAAAATCACTTCGGGAGATCGTAGGTCCATCTCCGAATGGACTGATATCCAACTAGATATGAACAACCTTGGAGAGAGTCCAACAAGCCATTCATAACTACGATGGTAGGTATCAAATATACCAATTGCATATCACATATATGCAACTATTACAATGTGCTATCAACTAATTAAATGTTCACACATACATCGGGTTGTTAACACATTAACAAGTATGCATCATATGCATAGCACCCAACTTCACCACCCTTTACATCGACCTTTGAGAGAGTCCAACAAGCCGATGCTCTAGGTTAAAGCTAACCCATTAATCAAGAAATAATTTTAATATGGTTAGACCGCATTCAACCAAATAGCCCGACTTGGAGAGAGTCCAACAACCAAAGCTAATGATTGACCTCTGACTCTTACCATATTAATATTAAACTATTCCATGGTTTTAACATGTTTGGGTTCGAGCCGGGCTTGGAGAGAGTCCAACAACCCAAACAGGAAATAGAACTCTGGTTCTAACTATATTAATGGAAGATGTAGGCTTTAATATTGAGTAAGAGGTTTTATGTCTCATCCTCTTTGCATGCAAATAACTATTATCTACATGGCATGACATACATGACATACATCTACTTGTCACGACACGCATGACATAATGATATGCATCTAATGCAATTACATGACATACAATTATGGCATGTACAAAAAATCTCCTTATATGTCATAACTATTTATTGAAATAAAATATGTTTTAGATTTGATTCTCCAAATCAAATCATGATTAAATTAAGAAACAAATTTCTAAATCTAATCACATATTTCTTTATGGAAAGTGTTGATAAAGGAAAGTCAAATTCAATTTAGGAAACAAATTTCCTAAATTGTCAAAATTATTTATGAAAATAAAATATATTTTAGATTTGATTTCCCAAATCAAATAATAATTAAATTAGGAAATAAATTTCCAAATCTAATCAAATATTTTATTTTTGGAAAGTGCTAATTTCCATAAATACTTCTAACTTTCCAAAAGTAGAAGATTTCCATAAAAACTTCTAAATTTTTCAAAATTAGAAAATTTACATAAATACATCTAAATTTCAAAAATTACAAAATTTCTATAAATACAATTACGACTATCACAAATTTTTTTTACAATTATGTCGAAACACAACCTGGGCTCTGATACCACTATTGGGTTTCTGGCACCGCGGCGAGTGTGTGTTCGAACATGTTTCATAAACATGTGCACAGCGGAAGAATTAAAAAGTAATAAATCTAATTTATTACAACACACACATCACACGCATACATAGTACAACATGTGTACACATAATCGTAGTTTCAAATTTTACAATAAAAGAAAATTACTCTAGTTATATCTGACGTATCACGTGCAGCGGGAATGACATCAACCAGAGTGACTCTCGCTAGAATCGCCTCTATCCGTATCCACGCCGAGTATCGTCGGGATGGATTCACAAAGCCACAAGCTTCGTTTTCGTAAGAGTCACTAGCCTCGTGTCGAAGATGATGTGATCGAGAGAAGATCACAATCCGAATCAAAATTCGGATTCGAAAATGAGTCCCCAAAACTCGCTTCTCTAGAGAGGCATTTATCAACCGATTGACGAATCCTTCGTCCTCCACCTATGAGGATTACCGGAGATCGAATCCTTGGTAAAGTAGCCGCTATCGGAGCTCCAAATGTCATCCAAACAATGCTCCGACACAAAAGAAAGAAGCTGTCCAGAAAATTGGACAGCTTGGTGGAGGAGTTGCGTCGGCCCAAAGAAGGATGGCCGGCTGCACCTTGGTCACCGGAGCCAAGGGAAGTGGCCGGAGGGTCATCGGAGGATCGCTGGCAGAAGCTTGGACGTTGGCAGTGTTGGTGCAGTGGGCACCAAAGTCGAACCGGTATTTTGATTATGGCAAAAGGCTCAATAGTTAAGGGTATATTTGTTATCTTACGAGCTCAATTAAGTGTGCAGAAATGCTAAAGTTGAGCGGAAGGTCTGCGACACCCGGTGGGAACCGAGGTGGTCGGGCAATGCCAGAGGGACTTCGGAGGAAGCCGAGGTACTCGGGTGAAGACCGGAAGCGAGGCTACAAGGTAAGCTCGTGTGAAAGCGAAGCAAGGTCGTTAAGCGTAGATCCGACCCAATACCTCCAATGGAAGGTCTAGGTCGAGATCAGATGGTTAGAACCATCGTACTTTATATTTTAAGCTAACTTGTACTGTAGTCCAAAACCCTTTGACTACAGTCAACTGCTAGTCAAGTTCCAGCCTCGAGAAGAGCTCGAATTTCAAGGGGGTGAATTTGGACTTGACTCGTGTTTTGGTACAAAGGGTGATGTGGCATCAAGGTGGACATCCAAACCATCACCAAGCTTCCTTGTGGTGGGCGCCCAAGATAAGGTGAGTTGGCACAAGATGGTTGGCTCCCATGATGTGGCACAAGTTGAATGGCTCCAACAAGTTGGCGCCCAAGGAGGTTGGAGGTGGCACAAGGTGGTTGGATGAAACACCTCATCCTCCAGTTGGCGCCCAAGGAGGTTGGAGGTGGCACAAGGTGGTTGGATGAAACACCTCATCCTCAAGTTGGCGCCCAAGGAGGTTGGAGGTGGCACAAGGTGGTTGGATGAAACACCTCATCCTTGAGTTGGCGCACAAGGAGGTTGGAGGTGGCACAAGGTGGTTGGATGAAACACCTCATCCTTGAGTTGGCGCAAAGGATGTGGATGAACAAGTCTTGGGGGATAAGAACCTCACCTTGGACACTACCTATGTCTAAATTCATAGATCAATATCCATAAATAGACATGTTCAAGCCAAGCAAATGACAAGAATTCAAGAGCTCTCAACACGCCGTCGTAACGCCGCTACTACTACTCACATTTGCTACGACGAAGTGCCGCCGACAACGAAAGCTACATCTTCTACTTATAAGAGTTGTCGGTATATTTATTTAAGTTCTACTTCTTTAAATTGTCTTTGTGCTTTAATCGTAACAAGGAAAGGGGGAGTGTCCCTTTGCCTTGATTTCTTTTTGTAATCGTTGCTCCTACCTCCAACGAGGAGGAGTGGTTTTAGTGAATTGACCTCCGTACGTGATCAAGGATCACTAGGGCCGTGGATTAGCAATCGAAAGATTGTGAACCACGTAAAAATATCTTGTCTACTTTATATTTCCGCTGTGCATTCTCTACTTGCGTTTTACTTATTGCAAAAGTTTTTAACGACACCGTATCGCTATTCACCCCCCCCTCTAGCGACACTTTCGATCCAACAATTGGTATCAGAGCCGGGGGCGCTAAGATTCGGTGAAACCACCAATCTAGCTTTGTTTTTCTTTTTTTTACAGATTATTTATTTATTTATTTCTGTTTTCGTATAATTATTTCACTTGCTTATCTTCTCCTACATATAGAATTGCATTAGAGGCTTTAGGATCCGGATAAGGTTGTCCTTCGGGTTAGATCCCGAGTAAGGTTGTCCTCGGAACTTCAGCGACATTCGCATTTGATTGTTTATTTCTTTTTGCAAGTTACATTTTATATATCTTTTTACTTCCCTACTAATCCAAGCGAAAGTCTTGGAATATTCTTTCGTGTGTGTTTTGCAAGATTCTTTTAAATCGTTCTTCTTCTTGTTTTTAAATGGCCCATCTCGAAGGGTTTAGCACCCGACCCCCGTTTTACAACGGTAATGACTTTCTTTATTGGAAGGGTCGGATGGAATGCTTTCTTAAAACCCAATCGAGATGTGGATCGTAATCAAACCGGTTTCACACTTCCTATTAATGAAGATGGTGAATCTTTGGGTTACGATCAATGGTCAAATTCCATGAAAAACAAGTAGAAGCCGATGCCAAGGCAACTCAAATCTTGCAATGTGGGTTGTCAAGGAAGAGCTCAACCGTCGGCCCCTTCATTAGTGCAAAGGACTTATGGACCAAGCTAGTGGAACTACACGAAGGCACCCAGCGACACAAAGGTATGTAAAAGAGATTTACTTTTAAATAAATTGTATAACTTGAAAATGCAGGAAAACGAGACCGCAACTCAACTACATGCTCGTATCCAAGACATCGTCAACCAACTCCATGCCATCGGACAAAAGGTCGAGAATCGCGACCTTATCGTATTCTCTTAACTCGTTTCCTAGGACCACCTTGTGGGCATCCATGTCGATGCCTACAAGGTCTCCAAGGACCTTTCTAAAATTAGGTTAGGCAATTGTTTTGAACTTGAATTACATGAGCAAACTAACGTGGTCGGGCCGAGAAGAGTATTGCGTTAGTTGCAGTTCCAAGAAGAAGAAGCCCGCAAGCAAGCCACCCCGAAGGAAGAAGGCGAGTCGAATCGGAAGTAGACTCCGAAATAGAATCCGAACTAGTCAATCTAGTTGGAAGATGATCAAGAGACGAAACGACCAACAACTCAAGGTAAGCCTAAACCTAATTCAAATACTTCTAATTTTAGATGCTATGAGTGCAAGCGAGTTCGGTCACATCAAGTCCAGTGCCCAAAGCTAAAGAATAACGCATCAAAGACCAGAAAGCGCTAAGCGCTACTTGGGAGGAGTTATCGGAGGAAGAAGACGATATCCAAGCTCTAATGGCCAAGCCGACCGAGCACGACTCGAAACCGAAGAAGAGTCGAAGTCCGATGATGAGCTTCCATTCAAGACAAGCCACGGATCCGTATCCGGTTCAAAAGAATCATTAAGGGTAAGTCGGTCGTTACTTAATACTTTGTATGGTGCAATCAAATTTTTAAATAAGAAACTAGCTAAGTCCGAGTCCAAGGTCGAGACCCTAATTGAGGAGGTTAACCTTCTCAAACATGAGGTCTCCCTAACCTCTTCGACTACTCGTATTCAAGAGGAGGACTCAACTCAAGTTGAAAAGCTTGAAGTTGAGAACTCGCTTTTGAAAACACAAGTCAAAGACCTTAGGAACACGTTGGAAAGGTTCACTTTGGGATCCAAGGGACTTGACCTCTTACTTGGATCACAAAGGGCCGTGTACAACAAGGCCGGACTCGGGTTTAACTCAAATACAACCAATAAGTCATATATGTCTATAGTAAACCAACATAAGAAAAATGTCCAAGCATGGGTCCCTAAGACCACTTTGATTTCAACTTTAGGATCTAACATGTATTGGGTTCCCAGGACCAAATTCACTATGTGAATAGACCCACTCGATTCAATGGTCGAGGAGCCAATACAAAATGTATTTTGTTAAGTCTTAGAAATTGCATGCTTAGTTTTTCCTTTATTTTTAGAATGGTTAGATAGGACTCATAACCAACTAAAATCCTGCGAAAGATTGAGCCTCGGGAGCCTCTTTTCAAAAATAAACCAACTAAAATCCTACGAAAGATTGAGCCTCGGGAGCCTCTTTTCAAAAATAACTAGTTAGACCAAGGCGTAGTCTCAAGTAAGTCGAGTTATCAATTTCTTGAAATTAGCTTTGTCTAAGGAAGTGGTCGTTGTTCCGATCAAAGAAGGCCTCGTGCCTCGCCACGACTGAAGCTAATCTCTTGAAAAGATTACTTGATGAGCTTAGACTAAATCGAATCTAACCTAATGTTGGTTAATTTAAATTCATTAAAATTAATCAAGTAAAATTGAAAGTCATCTCACAATAACACATAGGAATAACATGTTTTGATCATGTAGATATTGGTGAGATGATTTAGGTTTAAAAACTTACAAACAACCCTTTAGCAATTCCAATATCCGATCCAACTACCTTATGTGTAGGATCAATGGATGTTGGACAGTGGTTGCTCTCGACACATGACCGGGGATCAACTCAAATTTTCGAAACTTCGATTCAAACGACAAAGATCGGTAGCCTTCAAATAGCGGCAAGCTCAAAATCATCGGATCGGTGATATTGAGCTCAACTCTAACTTTACAATTCAAAATGTCTTATTAGTAGAAAACTTTCAATATAATTTACTTAGTGTAAGCCAATTGTGTGATAACAATTATAAGGTCATATTTCTAGAAAATGAATCGTAATCAAAATAAATGCAACATCTAAAATAATACTTAAAGGAACTAGGAGTAGCAACATCTACACAATAAATTTACCCAACTCCTCAACCAAGTGTCTTATGACACGAAGAGGAATCTTGGTTATGGCACAGACTGGACACTCACCCAAGACTCGTCCACAAGATGAGTCAGTGGCGTTATAGGTTTGCCTAAACTAAACAACTTGGATAATAAAATATGTAATGCTTGTCAACAAGGTAAACAATCTAGGACACAACATCAATTAACTAATCAGAGCAGACCAAAAGTGTTCTTGAGCTCCTACACATGGATCTATTTGATTCACATGGAGCTAAGTCACTCAATGGTAGTCAATTTTGCTTAGTCATAATTGGCGACTATTCTAGATTTACTTGGGTTAGGTTTATCAAACATAAAAATGATACCTAGACCAACTAATCAATCTTTGTAGGTTAATAAAATCAAAAGAACCTTAAGATTAAAAAGACTTAGAAGCGATCATGGTGGTGAATTGAAAACCACGAGGTTTACAGATTTACGTAACCTAAGCGGATACCACCATGAGTTTTCATGTCCTAGAACCCACAACAAAATGGGTTAGTCGAGCGGAAAAATAGAACCCTACAAGAAGCCGCTAGGACAATGTTAAGCAGTATAACCTGCAGATAGATTTTGAGGCGAAGGCGTTAGTGCGACTTGCTATGTCCAAAATAGGATCCTTATGGTAAGAGGCACCAAAAGACCTCAAATGCGAGATTTATCACGATAAAATACCGAACATCAAGTACTTTAGGGTATTTGGATGCAAGGTACATATCTTAAACACTAAGGATTACCTAGGAAATTCAAATCCAAAACCTCTCTTTGGAACCTTTCTAGGATACTCAACCACCATAGAGCTTATAGGGTATACAATCACGACACTCTTAGAGTCGAAGAAACCATTAATATAGTTTTCGACGAAGGACACGAACCCGTTCAATCCTTAACAAAACCAACTAGCAAATCAACTTATAGCGAACCCGACTGATCTTGAACTTGAATCTCGTCCTAACCCAAGTCATCCTATCGACCAAGTGATAGATGACTCTAACCCAAGTCAAACTAGAACTCACCCAAGTCATCCTATCGACCAAGTGATAGATGACCCTAACAGTCACACTAAGACTCAAACAAATCATCCTATCAATCAAGTTATAGGTGATCCAAATTTAGGGGTTGAACTAGAGCTTCATATCGAAACCTTAGTCAAATCTCGTTAATTTCCAAAATCAGAACCCAAAACTATTGAACAAGCACTTCTTGATCCCATTTGGATTATTGCTATGCAAGAAGAGCTAGCTCAATTCACTAGAAATGAAGTGCAGGAATTAGTACCACCACCTAAAGAAAAATCAATTATTGGAACAAGGTGGGTATTTGAAATAAACTTGATGATAAAGGTGAAGTAGTTAGAAATAAAGCTAGGTTAGTCGCAAAGGGTTTAGTCAAGTCGAAGGTTTAGATTACGATGAGACCTCGCCCCGTAGCGGACTAGAGTCCATCCAGAATGTTGTTAGCATATCTTTGCACATCGAGGTTTTAAATTGTTTCAAATGGATGTCAAGTCAGCATTTTTGAATGGATACATTAAGGAAGAAGTTTCGTCGTCAACCTCCGGATTGAAAATCTAGATAAACTGTCCTTAGACTTAAGAAAGCCCTATATGGACTCAAACAAGCCCCAAGAGCTTGGTACGAAAGGCTTTCGATCTATCTTAAGTCCAAAGGATTCAACCAAGGTTTAGTCGACCCAACCTTATTCGTAAAAACCGTAGGAAAAGAAATCTTTATAGCCCAAATCTATGTAGATGATATAATTTTTGGAACTACCAACTCGATCCTGCTAAACGAATTCATCTCACTTATGGAAAGTGAATTTGAAATGAATTTAGTGGGAGAGTTAAGTTTCTTCTTAGGTTTACAAATTAAACAACCTAAAGATGGAATATATTTACATCAACAAAAATATACTAAGGACTTAATAAATCGATTTGGAATGCAAGATGCTAAAATAATCAATACAACTATGGCAACTAATGTTAATATAAACGAAGATGTAGAAGGAAAACCCGTTGACCTAAAATACTATAGAGCGCAATAGGAAGTCTCCTATACTTAACCGTGAGCCGACCGACATTTTATTCGGTAAGTATGTGCGCAAGGTTACAAACTGTGCCAAGGAGTCTCACCTAACCCTAGTCAAGCGTATCCTTAGATATCTAAAGGGCACGCTAAGCGTAGGTATTTGGTACCTAGATCTACGAGTTTAATCTAATCGGCTACTCCGACTCCGACTATGCGGTAGTAAACTCGATAGAAAGAGCACAGTGGTTGTTGTCAAATCCGGCTCAAAGTCTAGTAAGTTAGTGCGAGGACATTGCGTTGCCTTATCTACCACCAGCCAGAATCGTTGCGATGGGTGAGTGTGTCTCTCGGCTCCTGTGGATGAAGCACACTCTCCAAGACTTTAGCTTAATCTTTAACAACATTAAAACCTACATAGATAACATTAGTTCAATTAACTTAACTAAAAATCCAATATGTCATTCTAGGACAAAACATATAGAAGTTAAACACCACTTCATTAGGGAACATGTAACTAATGGAACTATACAACTAGAGTATGTTGAGTCCAAATCAAACCTAGCGGACATCTTCACCAAACCACTACCCAGCCGAATTTAGTTTATTAAGGCGAAAGTTAGGTATGTGCGTAAAAGAGTAGGATTTAAATTTTTCTATATATGTACTCTACTTTTGCTTCTTTTTATGAAATTAGCCTAAGTCTTACCTTAGAAATCATATACCTATAGATTTAAGGAGCCAACACATCTCACAACACATAGGACTAATGTGTTTGTGTACTTAGCCACGTGAAGGCGTGAGATGTTAGGACCTTACTCACAGTTCGGATGTAGATTCGGTGCATCGACATGAACCATGGAGTATGATTATTTAAAATTAATCAACTCCTTCAAGACTTATTGATCATTCTATATCAATCAAGTCCAACCGAGTTGTACATTTTAGATGAACATATTTTCAAGCTTATTATTATTTTAAAAAAATATATATATATTTATATTGGGAACTTGCTTGGACTTACAAACCTAAAATATATTTACAAACTTTTTGAGTTAAGGCAAAGGGAGAAAGTCACAAAAGTAAGGAAGAAAGTAAACAAAATTATTACCTTTTATATTAAGTAATTCCGTTTACTTAAGCAACTATTAAGGGGAGTAAAAATTATTTTCAAGAACTCACCTTGGTCGAGGGAGGTTACCTCAAAGGGAGAACTTGAAACAATAATATTTCTCACTCATGCTTAATCTTTATGCTAGCTCACTCATGCTTAATCTTTATGCTAGCTCATTCATACTTAATCATTATGCTAGCTCATTCATATTTAATCATTATGCTAGCTCATTCATATTTAATCTTTATGCTAGCTCATTCATATTTAATCTTTATGCTAGCTCATTCATATTTAATCTTTATGCTAGCTCATTCATGCTTAATCATTATGCTAGCTTCTTTGTTATGCTTAATTTTCCTTAACTTTTGTCGGTTTGCCATGAATCAAAAAGGGGGAGATTGTTGGTGCAGTGGGCACCAAAGTCGAACCGGTATTTTGATTATGGCAAAAGGCTCAATAGTTAAGGGTATATTTGTTATCTTACGAGCTCAATTAAGTGTGCAGAAATACTAAAGTTGAGCGGAAGGTCTGCGACACCCGGTGGGAACCGAGGTGGTCGAACGCCGAGGACTTGGAGGAAGCCGAGGTACTCGGGTGAAGACCGAGCGAGGCTACAAGGTAAGCTCGTGTGAAAGCGAAGCAAGGTCGTTAGCGTAGATCAGGCCAATACCTCCAATGGAAGGTCTAGGTCGAGATCAAATGGTTAGAACCATCGTACTTTATATTTTAAGCTAACTTGTACTGCAGTCCAAAACCCTTTGACTACAGTCAACTGCTAGTCAAGTTCCAGCCTCGAGAAGAGCTCGAATTTCAAGGGGGTGAATTTGGACTTGACTCGTGTTTTGGTACAAAGGGTGATGTGGCATCAAGGTGGACATCAAACCATCACCAAGCTTCCTTGTGGTGGGCGCCCAAAATAAGGTGAGTTGGCACAAGATGGTTGGCTCCCATGATGTGGCACAAGTTGAATGGCTCCAACAAGTTGGCGCCCAAGGAGGTTGGAGGTGGCACAAGGTGGTTGGATGAAACACCTCATCCTCAAGTTGGCGCCCAAGGAGGTTGGAGGTGGCACAAGGTGGTTGGATGAAACACCTCATCCTCAAGTTGGCGCCCAAGGAGGTTGGAGGTGGCACAAGGTGGTTGGATGAAACACCTCATCCTTGAGTTGGCGCACAAGGAGGTTGGAGGTGGCACAAGGTGGTTGGATGAAACACCTCATCCTTGAGTTGGCGCAAGGATGTGGATGAACAAGTCTTGGGGATAAGAACCTCACCTTGGACACTACCTATGTCTAAATTCATAGATCAATATCCATAAATAGACATGTTCAAGCCAAGCAAATGACAAGAATTCAAGAGCTCTCAACACGCCGTCGTAACGCCGCTACTACTACTCACATTTGCTACGACGAAGTGCCGCCGACAACGAAAGCTACATCTTCTACTTATAAGAGTTGTCGGTATATTTATTTAAGTTCTACTTCTTTAAATTGTCTTTGTGCTTTAATCGTAACAAGGAAAGGGGGAGTGTCCCTTTGCCTTGATTTCTTTTTGTAATCGTTGCTCCTACTTCCAACGAAGAGGAGTGGTTTTAGTGAATTGCCCTCCGTACGTGATCAAGGATCACTAGGGCCGTGGATTAGCAATCGAAAGATTGTGAACCACGTAAAAATATCTTGTCTACTTTATATTTCCGCTGTGCATTCTCTACTTGCTTTTTACTTATTGCAAAAGTTTTTAACGACACCGTATCGCTATTCACCCCCCCCTCTAGCGACACTTTCGATCCAACAGGCAGCAAGGTGGACGGTGGCACAAGAGCTAGCGGCGTGGGCTGCTTGGGCGGCGGCAAGGAGAAGAGAGGGAGAGGGTGGCTATGTTTTCCAACACACAAGTTATACATGAAAAACCCTTAAGTCATGTTTTTATAGAGAACAAATTCTCCTAACGGTTATTGGTTCATAACCAAAATCCATTAACCCGCTCCAATAACTTAAGTTAAAATAAACCTGTTAGTGAAAACCCTAGAGTCAATCATGTGATGATTGTTGTATGGACTTTATTGTATCATATTCCTATTTATAAAGGCATGGTTATTATATTTACTTGTATTGGTGCCAAATAACTAAATATAATAATGTCCCTGAGTAGTAGGTTCTTATCTATATCAATCGATTGGTTGAATCGATAATGAGATGATATAGAGAACACTACTCTTAATCATTCCTAGTCGAGTATTAACATTCAGGGACAATGTTAATGCGTAGAGACTAGCATGTAGGTCAACATGATGACTTGATCTCACAAGTCATGGATATGAGATATCAAGTTGACACATGGGTATGCATTGGAGAATGTATATTGAATGACTCGCCATGAGAAAATATCATGGATCGTTATATGAGTGTCATATACTTTCTCATGTGACTATTAGTATGACTATTAGTCCTTAGACCTGAAGTCACCATGGTTCCCTACATAAGGAGTTGCATACTTTGGCCTCTTCAAACTTCACCCGTAAATGGGTGGACTATGAAGGCGATTACTGGGTATGTAATAAATTATACAGAGGGATGTGAGTGATGTAGATGGGATCTATCCCTCCTATATGACAGGAGTGACATCGATATTCTTGATAGAGTGAGACCACGAAGTGCATGGCCATGCCCAAATGAGTCAATATGAGATATTGAACTCATTTGATTAGAGTGAGTCTACTTGGAGTTCAAGATTTAGATTGTACCGATGATGACACGGTCTATGCCTCGATTGGTCAATCTAGATGTCAAGGATAGAGGGACATTGTCACATATTGTGAGAGTCACGATTAGTAGTCACAAAGGTGATGTTGGAGCTCAACATTCTTGTAACTTGGGTAGCAATGATGTGTTGCTAGATACCGCTCATTGCTTATGTTCCTAAATCGGTTTAGGGACATTGCCAACATTACAAGAACCTATAGGGTCACACACATAAGAGCAATTAGATGGAGATTAGGTTTATATGATGAACCATGAGGATTAGGTTCATGGGATGAACCAAATTGGATTAAGAGTAATCCAAATTAGACTAATTGAGTTAGACTCAAGTTGATTCAAGTGTTGAATGAGTCTAATTTAGATTTGATTCATCAAATCAATTTAAATTAATGAATAGAGATTCATTAAATTAAATTGACTTGAGTCAAGTGGTTAGATTTGATCAACCATGGGAGATTAGCGGTCAAGTTTGACTTGACTTGAGAGGGAAGATGAAAGGTCAAGTTTGACTTGACCAAATGCCATGTCATGATGATGACTTGGCATGGCCGGCCAATGATGATGCTTCACATCATCATTGACTTTGTCAATTGGTGCCACATCATGAGGGAGACCAAGAGGCATTGGAGTTACATGCATGCATGTAACCTCCCAAGCCATAATGTGGCCAACCAACACCATTAGAGAGGAATTCATTTTGGTGAGTTACTCATTCCATCATCTTCAACCTTGGATCATCTTCCCTCAAGCTCTCTACCTCTCCCAACCTCCTTTGCCGAGACCTTCTAGGAGTGCTAACACACTCAAGATTGTCTTTTCTGCACCTATTGCTTGTGTGGATACCAATAGAGGAGTGTGCACTTGACACTCTCGAGTTCCGGCGAACCTTTTGGACGAGCGGGATTTGCGAAGGGCATCGCATCGAGGGTAATGATCTCACCTCTTAGATCTAAGGTAGATCTAGGGTTTTTAGTAAGCACATACATGTTTTATTTTAATATATCTTCACACGGATCCATGGCCGGGGTTTCCGAGGTTTCCGCAACGCAAAAAGCGGTTTTTGCGGCTCGAAAAAACCCAACATTGCTATCAGAGCCACGTGCGAAGCATGTATGTGTTTCATTTTTGTAATTTTTGTATTAGATATAAAAATTACAGATTTATATGTTTCTGTAAATTTCCTATTTTTATAGAATTTTTGGGTATTTTTCTCGAAGAATCGAAGCAACGAGTGTTGGGACACTTGTAGGCTTCAACCGTTGAGAAAAACTCTCCGAAACGGCGAGTTCTCGCTTTAGGTTTTTGGGACAGCGACTTAAGTTGCTGTAATATCATTGTAGGGACACTCGAAAAGTTTATTTTGTGAGTAGGGGCGCTGCCCCTATCCCCGAAAGGGGCCTTGTCCCGCGATCGCGCCCGGAAACCGCTTAGCGGGACTGTTACGGAGAGATGACTCATAAAATTGAAAAAAAATAGGAAAAATTATAGAAATTTTCTGTAAAAATACATAATTTAGAATTATGTATAATTCTGTGATTGTCATGGCCCAATAATCCAATATGATTGGATGTGATGTGTTGTAATTCATAATACGGTCTGCGTGCCGTTTTGTGGTTGTGCGTGTTGTATAGTGTATGCGACCTGCGCATCGTACCTCTTCTTTTGATATTCTAGTTGTAAATAGTTTTAGACTCGAATGTAACTCGAGTTTCATATTTGTAATGTACAAAATGGAGCGGTGGAAAGTCCACTTGAAGACGAGATTACGAGAAGGGTGATGACGACACATGGCGGTCAAAGGAAGCGTTTGGAGAAGCCGCTAGCCTTAGGTTGACCGTCCGATCTTCTCATTGGCTTGAGAAGATCGTAGTAGGGCCATGACTACATCACATTTAATTATATATATATATATATATATATATATATATATATATATATATATATATATATGTTGATATATATATATTTATTTATTTAATTTTGCTTGTATGTATGTGATGCATGCTAGTAGAATAATGCTTGTATGTATATGATGCATGCTAGGATAATTTTCTTGTATGTATATGATGCATCCTAGAATAATGATTGTATGTATGTGATGCATGCTAATATAGGATAATAAAGGCCTAAATGCGTATAAGATACACATTACGATTAGATTAGATCATAATTGAATCAACTCGAAAATGCCTACTGAGCCTTGATACCCATCACTACCTCGATCATTTGTTGTTGTTGAATCTGCCAAAGTAGAGCAACGCATATTATCTTGGTAGGGTGCGGAGGGATAATCTTGGTCCCGTCTATCACGCTTGGGTTAGAGTAAGCTCAATTAGATTGAGCAAAACTAGTTAACTCAATTGGATCGAGTAGAACTATAGGCATATTCCAATCGTTGGAAAGATAGGGTAAGATCGCATTTACACTAAATCTTGGGCGATTTAGCCAAAGCTAACTCAAGGTCTTTTGTAAATGTGGGTCTTAATCCTATAAACAAGAGTTGCATAGAGATGTAATTGGTAATGTGTTACCCACCGATCGTACTAAGTCTTGGGTGATTTAGCCAAAGCTAACTCAAGGCTTAGTATGATGTGGATCTTGTCCAGCAAGAATTATAGCTAGTTTGTATGAATCTAGTAAATGTGGTTTGACCACATCCATAACTCGATTCTATAAAATTCCTATAATTCAGTGGGAGCATCATTTGATTAAAGGCTTAATTAAATGATAAAAGGAATATGAGAAAGGAAGTTGTGTCCTAGAGCAGCCCATTCCGAGGCACCTCCGGCACTCTCAGCCTATGAGCCGACAAAGATGCTTACAAGAAGCATCAAGATGATGCATTAGATGTGTCATGTCTAATGCTCACGACCATGAACTCTGAGCTTCAGAAGCAACATGAGTTCATGAATGCTTATGATATGGTTGGACATCTTCGTCAACTATATCAAGGACAAGCAAGACATGAGAGATATGAAGTCTCTAAGGCATTGTTTGGGTCTAAAATGCACGAAGGGACTCCCGTAGGTCAATATGTACTCAAGATGATTGGGTACGTAGAAAACCTACAAAGGCTGGGATTCCCACTTGGCCAAGAGCTGGCCACTGACCTGATCTTGCAATCTTTGCCACAAGCCTTCAATCAATTTGTCATGAATTATAACATGAATGAAATTGATAAGCCACTGCTTGAGATGCTCAGCATGTTGAGAACTGTTGAGCTTAACCTTAACAAGGGAAAATCTGACACCATTTTGATGGTGCACAAGAAGAAAGGCAAGGGCAAGCCTAAAGGTAAGGGAAAGTCCCAAGCCAAGGGCAAAGGCAAAGAACTTAAACCCAAAGGAGGGGTATCCAACGAAGGGGCTTGCTTCTACTGTAAGGAAGTAGGACACTAGAAGCGTAACTGCAAGGCATACCTGGAAGATCTTAAGAAGAAGAGAAGTGAGACTTCTACTTCAGGTATAAATGTTATAGAAGCCAATCTATCTATTTCTTTATCATGGGTATTAGATACCGGATGTGCATCTCACATTTGTACCAATGTGCAGGCGCTGAGAAATAGCAGGGCATTGACAAAGGGTGAGGTGGACCTACGAGTAGGCAATGGAGCAAGGGTTGCAGCTGTTGCTGTAGGAACTTATGATCTATCTCTGCCCTCTGGGCTTGTACTAGAATTAGATGAATGTTGTTATGTGCCTGCCTTAACTAAGAACATCATTTCAGTTTCTTGTTTGGACAAGAAAGGATTTTCATTTATAATAAAGAACAAATGTTGTTCAGTTTATTTAAATGATATGTTCTATTGTATTGCACCTCTAATGATATGGATATTCTATTTCTTTTAATGACAGAGTTGTTATAAGAAGGAATAGGGACATTATCTGTTCGGGTGCATTGATAGGAAATTTGTACACACTTGAACCAAAACCTCCCACGATGCAAATTGAAGTTAATAACTCATCTTCTAATTCCAATAAGAGAAAAGAACCTTCGAAGATGAACCAAACATATCTTTGGCATCTTAGGCTTGGTCACATTAACCAAAGCAGAATTCAAAGGTTGATAGTTGATGGACCTTTGGGTTCATTAGTGGTGGAGGATCTCCCAACCTGTGAATCTTGCTTGGAGGGTAAGATGACCAAGAGGCCTTTTAAGGCCAAGGGGTATAGAGCCAAAGATGTGTTAGAATTGGTTCATTCTGATTTGTGTGGTCCTATGTCTATCCAGGATAGAGGTGGTTTTGAGTATTTCGTCTCTTTTATAGACGATTACTCAAGATATGGAAACATTTACCTGATGTACCGCAAGTCTGAATGCTTTGACAAGTTCAAAGAATTCAAGGCTGATGTGGAGAAATGTCAAGGTAAAAGTATCAAGACACTACGATCTGATCGTGGTGGTGAGTACCTCTTGGGAGAGTTTAGGAACTACTTATCAGAGGTTGGGATTCAATCCTAATTGACTACACCTGGTACACCCCAGCAGAACGGTGTAGTAGAGCGAAGGAATAGGACTCTTATGGAGATGGTTAGATCGATGATGAGTTATTCTGACTTGCCAGATTCATTGTGGAGATATGCTCTAGATACGGCGGTGTACATTCTGAACTTGGTACCATCTAAATCAGTGCCTTCTACTCCCACAGAGTTATGGACTGGGCGAAAGCCAAGTCTAAGACATATTCAGATATGGGGGAGTCCAACACATGTGGTGAAGGCAGATGCTGGTAAGTTGGAACCTCGTACAGAAGTACACTTGTTCGTTGGCTATCCCAGGGGAACGAAAGGTGGTTTGTTTTATAGTCCTAGAGATCAGAGGGTGATCGTTAGCACGATCACCAGATTTCTAGAGGAAGACTATGTGATGAGCCACAAGCCCAAGAGTAAAATTATTCTAGAAGAGTTAAAAGGGGAAGTCACTTCTTTATTACTACCGGTACAAGAGGATATACCACATGTCACTGCACCGCGTGTCATAGAGGATACACAGGTGATACCTCATCGTAGTGGGAGGGTTGTGAGACACCCTGATAGATTCATGTTCTTGGGAGAATCTTCTGATTTGGTCTCTGGCGAACATGAACCTGATCCCTAGACATATGACGAGGCAATCCAAGATAAAGATGCAGTATCTTGGCAAAGTGTAATGAATGCTGAGATTGAATCTATGGATTCAAATCAAGTCTGGGAGCTAGTAGAACCACCCGATGGTGTTAAAACCATTTGATGCAAGTGGATCTACAAGAGAAAGAGATGAATAGACGGGAAGGTTGAGACCTTCAAAGTGAGGATTGTTGCGAAGGGGTATACTCAGAAAGAGGGTATCGATTATGTGGAGACCTTTTCGCCGGTAGCAATGCTTAAGTCTATCCGGATTCTCTTATGCATAGCAGCTCATATGGATTATGAGGTGTGACAGATGGATGTCAAGATAGCTTTCCTTAATGGAAGTCTTGAGGAAAACATCTACATGAATCAACCAGAGGGATTCATTGCTAAGGGAAAAGAGCATCTTGTATGTAAGCTTAATCGGTCCATTTATGGATTGAAACAAGCTTCGAGGTCTTGGAACATCCACTTTGATGAGGTGATCAAGTCTTATGGATTTTTTCAAAGTCTAGATGAGTCTTGTGTATACAAGAGATGTGACGGAAACGTAGTGATATTTCTTATACTATACGTAGATGACATTTTGTTGATTGACAACAATATCAAGGTGTTATCGGACGTAAGAGTATGGTTGTCCAAACAGTTTGATATATGGACTTGGGGAAGGTGGGACACATCCTTGGTATCAAGGTTATAAGGGATAGTAGGAAAAGGATGTTGTGCTTATCCCAAGATTCATACATAGACACGATTATGGATTATTTTAGCATGCAGAACTCAAAGAAGGGTTTTCTATCTTTCAGGCATGGAGTACCTTTATCTAAGGAGATGTGTCCTAGATCATCTGAGGAGATAGAGGAGATGAAGGCGGTTCCTTATGCTTCGGCAGTAGGAAGCCTCATGTATGCGATGTTCTGTACGAGACCAGATATCTGCTTTGCTGTGGGCATGGTCAACAGATATCATAGTAATCCAGGATATGGACATTGGACTGTGGTAAAGCATATATTGAAGTACCTGAGAAGGACTAGGGATTATATGCTGGTTTACCGGGCAGACCAATTACTCCCTATGGGTTACACAAATTCCGACTTCCAATCTGATAGGGATAACAGTAAGTCTACCTCAGGTTTTGTGTTTACTTTGGGAGGTGGAGCCATTGTATGGAGGAGTGTCAAGCAGAAGTGCGTGGCGGACTCCACCATGGAAGCTGAGTATGTGGCGGTCTTTGAGGCGCCCAAAGAAGTTGTATGGCTCAGGAACTTTCTGATGGACTTGGATGTGATTCCCGGTTTGCCCAGAACTATCACAATTTATTGTGATAATAGTGGTGCAGTTGCAAACTCGAAGGAACCACGAGCCAATAAGGCTAGTAAACACATAGAGCACAAGTACCACCTGATACGAGAAATCGTAAAGAGAGGAGAAGTTGCTGTGGCTAAGATTGCATCAGAGGATAACCTGGCAGATCCTTTCACTAAGGCCCTTCCGGCGAGAGCTTTTGATAGGCATGTGGAGGGAATGGGGATCAGATGTATGGCAGTTTGAAGACAACATAGTCTTTTAGTATAAGTGGGAGATTGTAGGGATGTATACTGAAAAGTCTATCTTTTGTATGAACATCTTTATTTTGAAATAAGAATCACATGATCATTGTTTGCATATTTTTATGGTTATGTAATATTTTCTAATACTTTACATTGTAGATAACATGGTGTATGGTGTCACACGGGAGATCATGTTATCGGCTCCTTGAAAAGTATAAGTAATGGCTCACAACCGAGATGGCTTTGGACAAACCATCAGAATAGTTGTAGTGTGATTTGGTTTGTCTTGACCATAGAATCACACTAGTGCACTTTGTGTGTATTGAGCAGGACCGCTATAGAGGTGATTCGATTTATTGCTGACTACATAATCGAATCGGACCTCAGATATTATTTAGTACATGCTCTTATTCTCGACATAATAATGGGCACATATACTTAGTACTCATCTCTTTGATTTACCAATGGGCGAGATTTATAGATTAAATCGATAGGCTCGGTAAGTTGGGAGATGATATTATTTATATGGTGTGTTGTTGATTATAGGAGGAAACCGTGTCCTATATATTAGGATGATGATGTTCCCTTGAGGAGCTCATAAGGTTCATCATGTAAACCCTGCAGGTGGACTTGGTCCGACATGATGAAAAGGTTGAGTGGTACTACTCAAGGAGTTAGATGTTGATTAATTAATGGTCAGTAAATTAATTAATCGACGAACATTCGAGATCTTAAACACGGGTAGAAAATGTACAAATAATATATGGAGCCCATATTATCATATGGGGGTTGGTGAGGTAGATCAATGTTGATCCTTTAGTGGATTGGATCATCATTAGTGGATCGGACTTTATGTGAGCTTGATCCATGGGTGGCCAAGATCCAACTCCTCCTCATGGTCCCTAATGTAGCCTATTAACACCTCATTAAGCTTAGATCCAATGGATAGAACCAAATCTCTAAGATCCATAGGTAGAGATTAAATCTCTAAGATCCGACGATTGAGATTAAATCTCTAGATCCGACGGTTGAGATTAAATCCCTAGAACCAATGGAGGAGATTAATTTATGACTTATCCCTAACTCTATAAATGGAGGGCATGGGAGTTGGCGTGAACTATCATCAAGAGAGCTAGGGTTTGGGCGGCAAGAGAAGGAATCCTAGTTGAGATAGGATTAGGGTTAGGGTTTGGAGGCTAGGGCGGCACCAAATAAGGAAGGTCATTGTTTCTTCTTCTTCCTTAATTGGGCAGCGTCCAGATTATTTTCTAGCCCTCTTCCAACCTTTGGGCAGCGGCCAAGCCTATCTTCTCTCTCTCCTTAGGTGGTGGAAACAAGATATAGGGGTTTCCTTGGTGTCTTGATTGTTTTCCATCATATTCTCCTCCTTCTAGTTGACCGACGGCAAGGAGTTTGTGTGCTCCTTGTTGGTTGGTTTTAGGGAGGAGAAAAAACTTGTTTCTATTCTTTCTCTTGCTTTGGAAGAGCAAGGAAGAAAGATTTGTGATCTAGGAGCTTCGACTTTTGGTAGAGTGTCGCCCACACGACGTCCAAAAGGAGGAAGGTCATACATTAGAAGATCAAGAGGTATATCTATTCTCTTTTCTCTTTTGTTTATTGCTTGTTTTTGTTTTTCAATTATAAGCATGTTATAAATCTGTAATTGGCTAAATAATACTTGGATCCCGAGCATAAACACGAAAATCGGTGATCCGGACATTGTCTATTCCGCGGCTACTCGTAGAATAGAGGATGGTCGCTTGAACAACTAGTTTGTTCAAGTGACCTCTCTAAACGAATAGCACGACAATGACTTGGTGGTTTGGGCAATCCCTTTTGTCGATGATTAAATTTTTTAATCCGGGGACATCGAAGGGATCACCATGGACAAGCTACCGAGGTGAAGTGGGAAGCGAAGTTTCCCCTCACGGACTCGATAAGCAAAACCCTTCAGCTATTGGAGGGAAATTGTTGCTGCATTCCAGTCCTTCAAGAGCCATCCAAAGCAATGTACAAGCAAAGGGTTCAAAGCAAGCGTTGTAAAGTGTTCTTTACGTGTATTTCGTATTTGTCTTTGTATTGCTTGTATTTCATTACTTAGTGTAATTGCTTGTGAGAGGTTTATCCACCTCCGACATGTTGTCGAGAAGGAGTGGTTTAGTTAGTGATGTGCGCATAACTAGACCTCGGTGAGCTCGCCCTTGGAGTATGAACCATTCGGTTCCGAACCACGTATATTGTCGTGTCTTGTCTGTGATTGTTTATTGTTGTTATTTCTATTGTTATTCCGCTGCGTATATTAACGACAATTGTAGACAAGCATGCAAGAACGAGCAAATTCCATCATCGTACGAAGAGGGCTATTCACCCCCCTCTAGCTGGCCAACCACATCGATCCCCTACAGGAAGACCTCTCCTCCCCCTCAATGCTAGAGGTGGAGGTTTCCACCAAGTCTTCCACATCTTCGAATGTAGATGGAGATTCTTCAACATCCTCAAATACAGATGTTGATGGTCATTCTTCCTCGACTTTCTTCTCTATTTGTGCCTGTTTGGGAATTTCGTGGAATTTTACTACCTTATCCCACAATTCCTTGGCATCCCCATATTCACCTATCTTACACAAGATATGGTTAGGTATTAATTTAATCAACATTTTTGTTACCTTAACCATTATCTTGAATTGTTGTCGTTTCTCATCGATCCATCTTGATTTTTCTAACGACTTGTTATCTTCATCCCTAGGTGCTTCAAAACAATTTCAATTGTTAGCATCATATCGAAATCGGTTTCGAAGTATACCTCCATCCATTTCTTCCACCAAGAGAAATCTCCATCGAATTTCAGTGGACGGATGTTGGAGCCGACCATCTTGTTGTTCTTGTGTTGGCGATGAGTCCGCGACAAGCTTCTCGCTCTGATACCACTTGTTGGAGGATTGGTGGCTGGCTAGAGGGTGGGTGAATAGCCCCAATTTGTGTGTACGGAATAATTTGATGTCGCTCGTCTCTACAATTCTTGTTAGCGCAGCGGAAATATGAAATACAACACAAATATGAAGATGAATACACAATCACACAAAATACACAAGCATATACGTGGTTCGGAACCTTGGGGTTCCTACTCTACGGGGTGAGCTCAACGAGATCGAGTTATGCGCACAACACTAACCAAACTCCTTCTCGACTACAAGTCAGAGGTGGAGAAACCTCGTACAAGGATTACACAAGTAATACAAATAAATACAAGCTAATACAAGAAAATAAACAAAACAATTAAAGAACACTTTACAATAATGCTTTGAACTCTTTGCTTGTAGCTTGCTTTGGTTTGGATCTTGAAGGTATGGAATACCGCAACAATTCCCCTCCAAAATCTCCCCAAAAACTCTTGTTGAAATCCTCCCCAAGCTCCTCCTTTTATGCTTGTCTCGGGTTGATTTCACGTCGATCACTCGACTGCTCGAGACCTTCAATTGACTGCTCCTGTAGTCATTATCTCACAACGGCCGAATCCATGTTGGCAAAAACCTAACGGATAACCATCAGTCGACTGATCATGCCCATTAGTCGACTGGTAACCCCATCAGTCGAGTGTTCGACGCGATCACTACACTGGAAAGCATTCTGTGCCTAGATTCACCCCGATCAATCGACTGATATTCCTTATCAGTCGACTGATCGTGTCGGCAGTCGACTGCCCTCACTCGACAGTCGACTATTCGGCTAGAACCTGGTTAGTCGAACACTGATCGAGTCCAATCGATCTAGAGTAGTCGACTGGTACCTATACCAGTCGACTGATGTTGGGTAAAACCTCAAACACTAAGTTTTTTGAGCATCCGACCGTTGGGTAAACCCTCAAACACCACATTTGAGCATCCGACACTCAGTCTTAGCCACTTGGCTAAGTCCACCTCATCCTCTCATGGAGTTCTCCACTGAAGCTCTCTTCCCTCGGCCTACGTCCCTCGGATGCACCAAGCGTACGACTTCGCAATGCCATCCTTTGCGTCTCTTGCCCTCGAAGTATATTTTCCTTGGACCTCACTCCATTCACTCCCCGTTCGACGATCCCTCGGATGCACCAAGCGCATGGCTTCGCAATGCCATCCTTCACCGACTCAAGGACCCTGAGCCTAGTGAACTTGCCATGTCCTCAAGACATCCCACACCAAGCCTTATGCTTGGATTTTCAATGCAAGCCCCATGCTTGGACTTTCACCACCAAGGCTACACACTTGGATTTACATGGCCAACCCATGTTGGACTTCCCATGACAATCCCATGTCATATATTTTGTCTAACATCAAAATATATTTCGAGTCAAACTCGAGTCCGGGCCAATTGCACCAACAGTTTTCTAGTTTGCTTCTCATCATTAACATGTAGTTATTTATTCTAGTGTTTGATTGATATTACAGTTATGTGCTTATTTATTGCTTTGGTATAAATTGGTAGATGCTACTGGTATATGCTTATATATTTCTGGTTTCAGTTGATATTATGATTGGACTAGTAGAGATAGTATAATTAAGATAAGATTATTCCTCATAAGGTATATAATTAATGTTTCTCATATATCGTCTGCTAAATATATCTCTCATTCATTGTTGATAGAGTTTGAAGTAAAATTTTCTTACTTTCAAATCATTGTTGCATTTGTATACCTATGGTCGATCATGTCTCTTATTCGTGGTTGAGAGAATCAACTGTAGAGTTATACTCTTGGATTACCCATTCGGAGTTAGTGATAGTTGGTTTCGTGTGTCGTCTGTAGCTAGATAGCTACCTTACATCTTAATTGCCCACGAGATCCGTTCGTAGTAACATGTTATTGCATGCATGATTGAACTGGTAAAAATAATATAATTTAGATGAGATTATTCCTTAGAAGGGAATATAAGGAATGAAACAACACTTATGGAACACGTGCTTATTAGTAGATTGATTATCTTTATCGATCTTGATAGAGGGTTCATGCTAAACGTGTTGGATAACCCTAGGCTTAACAACCTAGGGTAATCGATTGCCCACGAGACTCATTCGTGGTAGCATGTTATTGCATGTAGTCGATAACTAGATAGTTATATACTCTTATTGCCAACGAGACCCATTCATGGTAGCATGTTGTGGCGTGCAATCAATAGCTAGATAGTTATATACTCTATCAGTCCACGAGACTCATTAATGGTAACATATCGTTGTCCGCAGACATTGAGTCTTTACATGGCCTGTCTACTCACGAGTCCTTTTCGTGGTAGCATGTGGTTGCGCATAGTAGTGCTTTGTATATTGCCTATCTGCCCATGAGTCTCGTTCATGGTAGCATGTTGTTGTCTGCAGATAGTGCCCCTTTGTATTACCTCAAGAGCCACGAGGCTTTGTCACGGTATCTTGATGTGTATTCCTTGCAGGTTTGTAGTTGGTTGTGTATGTTGCAGGTGCATTTATTATATTGTTGACTAGGTTAGTTTCGAACTGATATTGGTACTTTGGGGTTTGGGTTACTCAGGATTACTGTCTTTTACCTCCATTATGTTTATATTATCATACACTATCTTTTATACACCCACTGAGTGATTTGTACTCACTCCCTCTTTTCTTTGGCCTCCAGGTTAGCTGATAGAGGATGTGGCATGTTGACCTACCTTCACATCACTTAGAGAGTCCCTTGTCGTGCTAGTCTCACTGCATCATCGAGATGCCGATTTGTTTTCATTATTGTTATCGTATTTTGTTTATGCATTTTGGATTTTGTCGCAATTTGATTCAGTGTCATAAAACTATTTTACTTTTAATTCATGTATATTTTAGTTGTGCATGCATGCAGTTAGTAAGATAATTGTATTTTATATTTCTGATTATTTCAAAGTTTTTACCATATCTGGTTCTAGTATTGTATTTATGAATATCGTAACTAAGGAGCTTCTCCGTCATTTGGATGGTGAATATGCCCCAGGGGCGTGACAAGATGTGACTGTACAGAGGGTATCTTGAGAGGCATGATCTCATTACAATGAAGTGGAGTGGTGTCTCCCGGACTGTGACACAAATATCTAACAGACGAACTGAGATGATGTGATAGGTCGAGCTGAGACATAGGAGTGTAGTAGCCTACCGAGGTAGAGACATAGGAGTGTCTGCTGAGCCAGAGACATAGGAGTGAAGTAATCTGCCAAGGTAGAGACATAGGAGTGTAGTAGTCTACTGAGGTAAAGACATAAGAGTGTCTGCTGAGGCAAAGGCATAGGAGTGAAGTAGTCTGCCGAGGTAGAGACATAGGAGTGTAGTAGTCTACCAAGGTAGAGACATAGGAGTGTCTGCCGAGGCAAAGATATTAGAGTGTAGTCTGTTGAGGCAATGACATAAGAGTAGTAGTCTGCTAAGGTAGAGACATAGGAGTGTCTATCGAGATAAAGATATAGGAGTGACGTAGTCTACCGAGGTAGAGACATAGGAGTGTCTGCCGAGACAGAGACATAGGAGTGAAGTAGTGTGCCGAGATAGAGACATAGGAGTATCTGTCGAGGTAGAGACGTAGAAGTGAAGTAGTCTGTCGAGGTAGAGACATAGGAGTGTTTGCCAAGGCAAAGACATAGGAGTGAAGTTGTCTGTCGAGGTAGAGACATAGGAGTGTAGTAGTCTACCGAGGTAGCCGAAGTAAGCTTCCGAGGTGGCCGAGGTCAGCAATAGACGAGCCGAGACAATGCTTTACCGAGCCAAGATAAAACTAATACTTGGCCAAGCTGAGGTAAAGTTGCATTTCTGAGTCGACTTATGTTTGCTTTGACCGAATTCAATCTTCAGTTCCACTTGAGCTTGATTGCTGACCCGACTCTGTGACATGACAAGGGATATTTCCACCACATCATAAGGCAACAAGAGAAAGAATATTGTATGCATGAACGTTATTTTTACCAATCTTTGAACAATTTCTTCACTCTAATAGCTTGTCTAAACAAGTTATAGAATGTGTTTGATTATTTGTCTCATCTTTTCTTGATGTCCTATGAAAGTAAAAGAAAAAAAGAAAGAGAATTTGTTCAACTGCTAAATGCATTCCTATGTTTCCAAAGAACCAATATACAACATAAAATTATAAAAATATACTAGGAAAACTTACTTTGAGAATTACTTCAAAGCCAACATCTTGGAACCTAAGTAATTCCATAGCATATCCAATAATAAAAATGGGAAAAATATGATCAAGATGATGCCAAACTCTCAGTGAACCACATCTAGTAAGCAAGATGAAGATGTTTAAGGGGAAAAAACACAATCACACTCACGGTGTGGCAATCTCAGCAATGTCAAATTTGGGATTATGACCCTTTGTATCCCATCAAGTATTGCAGAAATGATTCACAGTTAAATGAAAGTTTTGCATGCAAACAACACCAAATAAAATCATATTCCATTAATACAACACCTGAAAATCCTCTTACAATGAAAGTAAAAGTGAATGGAAATAGGAAGACTAACCTTTTTCTATTCAAATGAATATATATTGCAGCTCCTTTTTCATGGCTCAAGAGTAAAAGTACTCGGTGTTGAATGTGTTGAAGCAATCGTTCTCAAGTCAAGGTTAACAAAGTTCGAGTGAAACTATAGTTGAATTTCAATATTTGACAATATGACTATAAGATGGTATGAGACATCCGAGGTCATACGAAGAAGAGTGTTGGTGTGATAGAAAGTTGATGTGAGCAAAATATATAGGGTTTTAAGAGTAGTTTTTGCTCACATCTCATTATGTTTTATGTTAGTTTTCATGCATGTGTCACTCTATTTTGCACGCATTTCCTATTTTCTGGTTCAAAGGTCTACTCTTTGTACTTTTGTGTGCAGGTTAGTATTTTGGGTGAAAAGGCACACTTTCGGAGCAAAAGGACATTTTGCAGCTAGACGCATAGTGGGAGGCGGCCAGGGCGTGTGGCTACACACGACCGTGTCCAATGGGCGAGATCAGCCACCCCAGGGCCGCACACGGCCTGGCCGTGTGGAAACACACGGTCGTGTGGCGGCTTGCCAGATTTGCATGACTAGGGCTTTTTCCGGATTTTACAACGGTTCGAGGTGATGTCTATATAAGGAAGGCTCCGCCCCAACCCTAGAGGGGAGGCACGATGGCAAGGACGACACACTAAAGCCCTAAAAAGCTTCGGGAACTTGTAACAGGGAGGAGGAATGCCGTCGGAGGTCCACGCTTTGCACTTCAACGCCAGAGAGAAGTCCACGAAAGCATTGTAATCCCTTGTTCCTACATTTTATTTCTGATGTATTCGAACATATACATGCTTTGTGATTCCTCCTTTATATACATGGAGTAGTTCCTTTGATTCTATGATTAGGGAGTAGCTTGTGTATACATTACATGTTGGCTCATGTTAAATTCTATCTTTGAGTTTAATTTGGCAATTGGAAGTTGTTTAAACTATATCTATGCATGTTTGGTTTTCTACCTACTGTGCTTAGGTGATACGAGGGGTGACAACCCTCGTATCTAAGATTTAAGGGATTTTATACAAGAAACTTAGGGGTAAACCTAATCTCCTGTAACCGTGGGTAGAAGGATGCGATGGAACCAGAAATGGTTAATCATACGGATTGATTCGACATCCTCGTATCGTCTATCCCATCCTTTTTAAGGCCGAGATAGCTCCCGGTAGATGCGGTGGCTCATCGGGAGAGTGTATGATGTCCCTTCCATAAAACCATAGATAAACATCTAGACAACACCAGTTGACAATTTCAACCACTGAACATATCGATATCCGAATCCCAGTCTCTATGGGATCGATAATCTTTTATTACTTGACGACATTCGTGCACTTGTGAGCATTGAGCACGAGCGACGCTTCGAGTCCTCGACGACCTCCGTCGCGAGATTTGAGGCCACATTCGCGTGCATCAAGTTTTTGGCGCCATTGTCGGGGACTGATCGATTCGATATCGAACCGAATAGTGGAAAATTGGATCGGACTTAGGATTTGATTTATTTACTTTCTTTATTTTCTTTCTAGTTTGCTTTATTTACTTTAGTTTTATATTTTCCATATTTAGATTTAGTTTTTAATTTTTATTTTTAGCAATAGTTTTCCATTTCCTTATTACATCTTTGGTTTTATTAGCTAGATTGTTTTATTTTCTACCTCCTAGGATTAGGTAGCACTCCAAATATTTGTGGCTTGGTTCGTCGTATGCTTAGACGCTTTGGATTGGAAGGCCTGATTCCGATCGACTTAGAAATCAAGCGAACCTTTCATCGTCGGAAAGCAGAGCAACGAAAGATGGAGGATCAAACCGCATCCGAAGTGAACATAGGTAGTCGACCTCTGCAGGACTACGCAGCTCCTAGCGTTAGAGGATTTAGTCGGAGTATAGCTAGACCATCTATTTCGGCAAATAACTTTGACCTGAAATCGTCACTTATACATATGGTCCAGCAGAGTCAATTCGGGGGAGATGCGACTGAAGATCCGAACCGGCACCTTGAGGCATTTCTAGAAATCTGCTCGACAATGAAAATGAACAGAGTCCCTACTGATGCGATCCGTTTGAACCTATTCCCATTCTCATTGCAGGATAAGGCTGAGGCATGACTTCACTCTCTACCTTCGGGGAGCATCACTACATGGGAGCAATGCGAGCAGCAGTTTCTGAACAAATACTTCCCACCAAGCAAGACTGCTCACATGCGCCAGCTTCTGCTAGAAGGAGGGGGAGTCCTTATTCGAAGCTTGGGATCGCTACAAGGGGCTACTCTAACAATGCCCCCACTACGGACTGGAGAGGTGGCTGGTGATCCACATCTTCTACAATGGGATTGTGTATGCCACGAAAATGTCCCTGGATTCTACTGCAGGAGGAGCACTAATGAACAAGACCATAGAGGAAGTAGAGGAGCTGATAGAAGAGGTGACCCAGAACCACCATCAATGGGCTTTCAAACGTGATCAACCTACGCCTGAAGCGAGACGATACACTGTCATCTCCATGGACCACCTGGCAACAAGGATGGATGCGCTCAGCAGATGGTTCGAATCTTTGAATCCTTCATCTGCATGCGCGGCCATTGACTTTGGAGAGGGAATGACAGCGTATCGAGAGGACCACTATGGAGGGCAGGGGACCTCAGAAGAGCAAATTGAGCATATTGATGTGGTTGGGGACTATGAATAAAGTCCCAACAACCCATACTCCAACACCTACAATCCTGGATGGAGGAATCACCCGAATTTCTCCTATAAGAATAACTCGGGAAACTCACAACCATCAGGGGGGTATGGGTAGCAGCAGGGCAATGGGCAGCGACCACAGAAGTCCAAACTGGAACTGATGATGGAGGACTTCATTGCTACCCAAACTAAGGCCAATGAGGAATTTCGTTGCCAACATCAAAAGTCTGAAGAATCACTCAAAGACTTTAACACCACCATTGACGACCTTGCAAGTCACACCAGGATGTTGGAGACGCAAGTGGCCCATATAGCCCAAACCATGTTGCAACCTGTGAAGAGCTCTCCAGCGAGTCAAGCTAAAGAGGAAGGAGTGGGGCAGAGTAGCAAATTCGCCAAGGGGTGTGCAACCATGATTATCACCCTACCTGACCAAGCTGAAATTGAAGATAAGACTCCACTACATCTTGAGGACCCCGGTGAATTTGTTATCCCCTGCTCAATTTATGGGGAGAGCTTCGATGAAGCTCTATGCGACTTGGGATCATCAGTCAGTGTGATGCCCTACGCATACTATTTGAAGATGGGACTGAATGAGCTCCAACCATCGAATCTTGGTATTCATATGGGGGATGACTCAGTCAAGGAACCCATCGACTTGTTGGCACACATGCCTGTGGTGATTGAGGATTTCATGATACCCACGGACTTTATCATACTGGACATAGGACCAGATCCCCAAAATTCCATCATTCTGGGAAGGCCTTTTCTAGCGACTGCAGGGGCATGCATAGACGTGAAGGCACACCAGATCTTCCAGGAGGTAGATGGGGAGATCAGCCTTTCGGAGCACAGAGCCCCCTACCTCGACAGCTTCACGTTTAGCAGAATGAAGTCGGAACCACCAGATGAAGCTTTCGAGATGGATGAATGGAGGTTCATTGAGCCTCCAGAGCCAAGTTGATAGTGGAGTGTGGTCGAGCTAAACGACCTTAAACAAAGCGCTTGTTGGGAGGCAACCCAAGTTTAGTTTTAGATTTCCTTTGATTGTATTGCATGAATTTATTTAATTTTAGTTTTGATTTCCATCCCATTTAGAGTTAGGACTAGAAAAGAACTTTGCTAGGCAAAAATAAAATTCATATTAGCCTACACGGCGAAGTGTATGAGAAAATTTGGACCATAACGCAAAACGGGGAGAAAAATGGGGGCAAACGGCCTGGCTGTGTGTTTTCCCACGGCCATGCCCGACTACTCGAGGCACACATGGCCTGGCCATGTGTTTTCACACGGCCGTGTTGCTCAAGGTTAAAAGGGGTGAGCCATGTGTTTTCACCCCATTTGCACCGTGTACTTCGAGTGCTCTTGTCCTAGCCATGTGGTTTCATCTTCCCCGGCATCTAGAAGCCCTTCTAACTTTAAAGGAAGTCAAAAGAAGCAAGGATGAGGAGGACCAAGCATGTAGCACCTCGATCCAATGCTTCGGAGTGACAAACAAGGAGAGTCGACGCCCCTCAAGCTCTGGAGGAGGGTAGCGCCCTACCCACTCTTCTTTTTCGCAATAATGAGCATAGAGATAGATATAATATGCTTTCTACTCATAAACTCACTGCTATTAGGTACTTAGATGAAGATTTGCTAGAGTCTTTAGGGTTGTTGGGTGATATTCAAGACCTATTTGTAAAAATGGGGTGGGAAGAGATGATGGGAATAAGGCACCCAACCTACCCTAGAATAGTTCTAGAATTTTTGAGTTCCTTAGAGGCGGAAATTTTAACGGGGAGAGAGAGCGAAGAGGGTAGGATAACTTTTAGGATTTTTAACATCGAGCATGAATGGACCCTTCACCAATGGAATTCATGCTTTGGCTTGCCGAGTGGGGGAGAGAGAAGAATCTCTATTGGGTTCAACGCTCGGGTATTTTGGATCGAGATGATGGGGGAGCACGCTTATGACCCTTCTAGGGCCAAAGCGTCGCGCCTCCAAAACCCCATCTTCCGATACCTCCACCGCATCATGGGCAGTACTATATTTGGTCGTGGGGAGAGTGACAGTGTGGTTAGAGCTAGTGAGCTGCTTTGTCTCTGGGACATGCTACAAGAAAAGAGTAGCATCGATGTAGGGTCCCACTTCATCAGACACTTAGTGAAGATGGGCAAAGCAGCAATAGGAGAGATTAATGTGGGGGGCCTACTTACCCACATTTGCCATAGGATGGGGTACGATTACACTACATTAGAGAGTATAGAGGGGAGCCCTAGGATCGACCTAGGAGTGTGCATGGCCATGAAGATGATTGTGAGAGAAGGACACTCTTTATGCTTTGTAAGGAAAAATTTGACGGCCCTTAGGCTCCCTGACCCTGATCGTACCACCATCACTACACGTGCCAATTGGCACTTGGACCAGATAGTGGAATCCCCTCCACATGATAGACCACCCACATCGGCACCCATCTCTCCCCCTTTACATCACTCTCCCTCCAGTTCACACATGCATAGGAGCCCACCTAGTCCACGCCGACATGAGTCTGCACTTGCACCACCACATTTTTCCACCTTTGAGCAGGATGCAGGTACGTCGGCCTATGATTTCTCGGAGTTCTGATCATGCCTCGATGACATATACACTGAGCAACAGATGCAGAGGCAACGATGGGAGGAGCAGAGTGCCTACATGCAGGCAGAGTTCTAGGGCTTCCAGGAGAACTTCCAGCTGGCTGAGGAGTTCTATAATAAGGCCCGCATATACTTCCAGGAGGAGGTTGCTCGTCACCAGGATGAGGTCGCCTACCGCCAGGAGATGCGGCAGCACATGCATGCCTAGCAGGCATAGTGGGCCAGGGAGGAGGAGCACCGAGCAGCCGTTGTATCCACCAGCTCCCAGATCAACCACATGTACATGTGGCATTAGCGGCTCAACAACAGGTTCTCCCAGTATCCCGAGATGTCGAGGCTCCCAGACTTTCCACCTCGTCCACCATACTAGAGGTATATTTTTGTTTAAGTCTGGGGGGGACCTCAAAGTTTATTTTGTTTTGTTTCCTAGAAGTAGTTTCTTTTCTGGTATTTTCATTCATTTATTCATGCATGGGTTGTCGAGTTTTTTTCAGTACTTAGTTTTTGTTATCTGTAAAGCTGCCTCAGTAGTATTTTTAAAAGTTGCTTACACGAGTTGTTCCCATAGGTAGCTTAACTTCATTTATCTCGTGGTATTTTATTTTATTCGCTCTAATGAATGTTCTAGACTTACACTGGTTAGCTTTTATTTTTACACCTACACATGTCGAACATTCTGAAAGAGAGAATTTAGTACATACCTAGTTATGATTCATCTCAGTAGTCTAGTACTTTGGAATCCATAGGTGACTCTAGGTTTAGCATTTTAGTTACTGGAGATGCTCGGATTGTGTAAGCCCATTTGGAAAAATCAATATTCTAGTGAGAAGAAAAAAAAGAGAAAAAGAAAAAGATGAAAAAGAAAACAAAGAAAAAAAAAGAAAAAAAAAGGAGAGAGAGAGAAGATTATGAGGGATAAAAAATAGTTGTCGTGGGTGGAAATGGTTAGGTTCCCCTTTGAGACTGAGTTAGGTTACTGGGGAAACACCTACCAATTTCTCTCAATATCGAGCACGCTTTTGAGACTTTATGGTAGATCTAGGGAACGACCCTCGCTTTGGGCAGGTAAGTGCCTAAGAGCTGGAAACCTTAGGAAAGCTATGAAATGACGACTTAACTTACCATGGAACGGGCATCCCCTATGAATGATTCGCTTAGCACAAGCATGAGGAGCTAACTTAGTGAATCTCTAGACATATTTATTTTGCTTTGATTATAAATACCACTTGATAAATTTAGTTAACATACTAAGTATGGAACAATGTCTTTTTAAATTTCATGGCACTGAGGTTTGCTTGAGGACAAGCAAAGATTAAAGTCTGGGAGAAGTGATCTGAGCAAAACATATAGGGTTTTGGGAGTAGTTTTCGCTCACATGTCATTATGTTTTATGTTAGTTTTCATGCATATGTCACTCTATTTTTCACGCATTTCCTATTTTCTAGTTTGGAGGTCTTCTCTTTATACTTTTGTGTCCAGGTTAGCATTTTGGGTGAAAAAGGTGCACTTTCAAAGCAAAAGAAGGACATTTTGTAGCTAGACGCAGAGTGGGACACGGCCAGGGCGTGTGGCTACACACGGCCATGTCCAATGGGCGAGATCAGCCACCCCAGGGCGGCAGATGGCCTGGCCATGTGGAAACACACGATCATGTGGTGGCCCGCCAGATTTGCGCGACTAGGGCTTTTTCTGAATTTTGCAGTGGTCCGAGGTGATGTCTATATAAGGATGGCTCTGCCTAAACCATAGGAGGGAGGCATGACGGCTAAGACGGCACATCGAAGCCCTAAAAACCTTTGGGAACTCGCAACGAGGAGGAGGAATGTCGTCGGAGGTCTACGCTTTGCACTTCAACGCTGGAGAGAAGACCACAAAAGCATTGTAATCCCTTGTTCCTACGTTTTATTTCTGATGTATTCGAACATGTACATGCTTTGTGATTCCTCCTTTATATACATGGAGTAGTTCCTTCGATTTTAGGATTAGGGAGTAGCTTGTGTGCACATTACATGTTGGTTCATGTTAAATTCTGTCTTTGAGTTTAATTTGGCAATTGGAAGTTGTTTAAACTATATCTATGCATTTTTGGTTTTCTACCTGCTGTGCTTAGGCGATACGAGGGGTGACATTCCTCGTATCTAAGATTTAGGAGATTTTATACAAGGAACCTAGGGGTAAACCTGATCTCCTATAACCGTGGGTAGAAGGATGCGATGGAACCGGAAACAGTTTATCGTAGGGATTGATTCGGCATCCTCGTACCATCTATCCCATCGTTTTTAGGGTGGAGATAGCTCCCGGTAAATGCGGTGGCTCATTGGGAGAGTGTATGATGTCCCTTCCACAAAACCATAGCTAAATGTCTAGACAACGCCAGTCGACAGCATTATTTTGTGACACACAAGTGAAACCGAAGTCCTAGAATCACTTTTGAAGACCCCGGCATGCTCCCTTCTTCCTTCGTGTGACACCGTATAGAGTATAGTCCATCGACCGCCCTCATGAATTGAAATCTCTTAGAGTTTACTTCCGAACAATTTCAACCACTGAACATATCGATATTCAAATCCCAGTCCCGGTGGGATCGATAATCTTTTATTACTTGACGACATTCGTGCACTTGTGGGCGTTGAGCGCGAGTGCGCGCTTTGAGTCCTTGACAGTCTCCATCCGAGATTTGTGTTCGCATTCGTGTGCATTAAAAGTCAAGTAGGTCAAAATTGACTAAATACTAGTTTGATGAGTGGAAAATCCATGTGGGTCAGGGAAGACCGGACACTTGGTGGCGAAAGTCATTCCAAAGCAATCAAATCATCAAGGAAGTAAAGTTCACTTCGTGTAAAGTGTTTAGTTCTTAGTTTTGTATTTGATTGTATATCTTTTTTATTGTTGTAAGAATCATTGTAAGAGGTTTCTCCACCTCCTGTGTGTCACCGAGGAGAGATTTGATAGTGGTGGTGTGCATCACTAGAGCTCACTTGAGCTCACCCCATAAAGTAGAAACCCTAGGTTCCAAACCACGTATATCTTATTTTGTGCTTGAGTTTGTTGTGTATTTTATTTCTATTATTTTCCGTTGCGCATACTAACAAACTTGTAGAGAAACACGAGATAGAATTCCGAGCAAACGAATCGAAAATGCTATTCACCCCCCCTCTATATCGTCATCAACATTCCTACAATTGGTATTAGAGCCCGGTGCTCTTCTACGGACTAACCACCAAGAGAGCACAAGTGCTAGAGGATGAGTTGCCCAACAATGGATTAGGATGGGACACCAACACTCCAATTCCATATACATTCTGTGGACGAGAAGATTTTGATCAATGGAACGCACAGATGGAGAATTTCTTCATGATGAACTTCGAAGATTGGGTCATCCTAATGAAGGGATTCGAGTTTCCAAGGGGTCTAAAAGGTGGATACCTCAAGAAGAAGAGATGGATCGAAGAGAAATCTCAAGCCTTCGAAATAAATTAAAGGGTAACAAAAGTTTTAGTTAATGTAATCCATAATGATATTTTGTGTAGATTAGGAGATTATAGGGATGTTAAGGAGCTTTGGAGCAAAGTGGCACAATATCATGAAGATCCATCATCGGCTCAATTGGACAAGGAGACCAAAGAAGCAAGCTTATGCTCTCAAGAGTGTGAGGATTTGGATGTCGAGAGGTGTTTGACATCTGAGGAAGAAGAAGAGGTGTAAGAATTGGAGGAAGCCTCTACTTCTAGAATTGAGGGGGAGGAGAGACCATTCTCAATGATGGAGCAAGAAAATGAGCCATCCACCTCCGAGAGAGAAGAGTAAGCTCAAATTTTCATTTCCGACCTAGGTAACTTAAGCATTTTGATTAAAAATAAAAATCATATTGTATGCTTTGAGTGTAGGAAAAATGGGATATTACAAGAGTAAGTGTCCAAAGCGAGTCAAGAAGACTTAACCGACACCAAAAATCAAGGACAAGTCAAAGGATGTCGGAGCCCCAACAATCAAGATCAAAGAGCACATTGTGTGCTTCAAGTGCAATCAAAAGGGGCACTATAGGACTCAATGCCTTAGGGGGAGGAAGCAAACCAAGGGCAAAGGAGGAGCATCACATGTAGGGGGAGCTTCTAAAGCAAACCCTAAGGTATATTTTAGTAATGCACCTTCAAATCTTAATGTCAAAAATCATGCTTTTAATTCACATGCAATTGTGCATAATCTTAAGGAGCATGCTAGAAATATATCTTATTGCTTAGGGGCTAAATCATATAATATTATGTTTAAGGATAAATATAGAACTAATAACCCAAGAACAATTCTTCCTAAGGAAGCTATTTGAAAGGTAGAGAACCATTTAGGCATTAATCTTAAGAAGGCTAGGCATATGCCTAAAAGGAAGAACAATGCCCAAAGAATAAATGAAAATTCAAAAATTGGGAAATTAGAGTTAGAGCTTTGAGTTCAAAGCTTGAGAAAATGGAGAACACCCTATGGAAGATGGAAAACATGATTAAAGGGTCCAATGGGCAAGGCTTAGGTGTTAGGAGGCAAGAACTACCAAAGGATAGGAAAGGCTTGGGTCACAAGCCTAAATCCAAGAAGGTAATGCCCACCTACCATATAAGGGAATCAAATAAAATTGCCTAGAAAAATGCATGACATTAGATTAGGAAGAACAAAAACTCACATCTCACATTAAATTGACTTGTATGTGCTTTCATACACCCTAGAAACATGTGAGATGCTAAGAAATGAGTTGAGTTCATGTGCTTATTTAGTACATCATAATGAACTTAGAACTCATTAAGTAATAATGATGGATCATGGGGAAAGCTAATGTGCAAGTCATGTGCATTGAGCCCCTAGATCATGGTTCAATATAAGGTTTTAAAATCATTTCAAAATCATTTTGAAAAACCTTAGTGAAGCCTATCTTTTTATAGAAATCAGCATTAATGAAGTTGATACAAAGTAGGCTCAAAATATTGAAGTTATCTTTATTTTTGAACTTTGTATCAATCTCACTATCTAATGAGTATTTTATTTTTCAAATATTTTTCACCCATAATGATTGATATAAGTATTATACTTATGAAGTTTCATTATTTTTTAAATTATGTATATTTACTTATGATTTTCCAAAATTTGAATTCTGATTTCTAAATTCTGCATCTGCAGAAAATAGTCGACTGCCGCTTGGGGTAGTCGACTGATGTTGAGGGTAATCAACTGGATGCTGACTGAGTCAATTGCCAAGTCAGATTTCCAGTAAACAAGGTTTTTTTAGCCCAGTTTCAGCTACTTTAGGCTACCCTAACATTTCTGAACACTAGGATATGCTTTCGAAAGTATTGGAAGTGTAAAAATCCATTGGATATGGATTGGGAGAGTTGTTTAGGGTGATAATCAAATTTTATGGTGTGTGAAAGTTCAAGTTTGAACTTTTGCCCTTAATTTTGATAGTCTAGTGTTCCTATTGACTTAGGAACTCTCCAAAGAGATTGTTGGGACAATGGTCAAGAGGGAGCAAGCCTTTAGGGGGAGGATATCCATCAAGGGATGATGGATGAGTTTTTCATCAAAGGGAGAAATTTGGAGAAGTAAGGATTGTCTCTCATTTAGTTGTATGGGACTTATGACTAGAAAGAATGAAGGCATCCTAAATGTGTTTAGACCAAGGGGGAACTGTAAGATCTCATTGGGATATGAGACATTGATATCCTTGGGGAGAGTCTTTTTGATGTATGTCAAAAGGGAGAGAATTGATGGCTTGAGTTAGGTATCCTAACTCAAAGGTTTTGTCAAATATTAAAAAGGGAGAGATTGTTGGTGTAATCGACCAAGGTCACGATTAACTTGACTCGTGTTTGACTCGAGTTGTATTTTGATGTTCGACAAAATATATGACAATGTGATTGTCATGGAAAGTCCAAGTCTTGAGTACTTGGCATGGAAAGTCCAAGCATGGGCCTTGGCAATGTTGGTACAATCGGCTCAGGGCACGATTGATCAGACTCGAGTTTTGACTCAAGTAGTGTTTTGATGTTTGACAATAAGTTGACCATTGTTTGACAATAGGTTGACTATATGGTTGACATGGGGTTGACCATATGATTGAGAAGTCCAAGTGAGACACTTGGCAATTGAAAGTCCAAGTCTTGTGTACTTGGCATGGAAAGTCCATGTCTTGGGTACTTGGCATAGAAAGTCCAAGCATGGGTCTTGGTAAGGGAAAGTCCAAGCTTGAGTCTTAGCAAATGGAAAGTTCAAGCATGGGTCTTGGCTAGGGAAAGTCCAAGCTTGAGTCTTGGCAATTGGAAAGTCCAACATGGGTTAGTATGGAAAGTCCAAGCATGGGTCTTGGCAAGGGAAAGTCCAAGCATGGGTCTTGGCAAGGGAAAGTCCTAGCTTGAGTCTTGGCAAATGGAAAGTCCAACATGGGTTGGCAAGGGAAGTCCAAGGGTTGATATTGGTAGCGTAAAGTTTAAGTGGGAGTCTTGGCAGTGTAAAGTCCAAGCAAGAGTCTTGGTAGCATAAGTCTAATGGTTTGACAGCGTAAAGTTCAAGCGTGTGTCTTGGTAGCGTAAGCCCAATGTGCCTTGGCGGTGTAGACCAGCTTAGCATGACAATAGCCGATGGAAGCACTTGAAGGCTAGTGTTGGATGAACAAGTCATGGATGACTTGGAGCGATCCAATAGGCATGAGGCTGATGAAGGTGGCTAGAAGACTTAGGTCTAAGCTAAGCGTGGTCTAGCAAGTATGAGGGTATCATACTTGGGGTAAACCTCATGATTGAGGTGTAGTAGTCGACTAGTCAAGTGTTTTGCACTTGACAATCGAGTCGACATCGAGCAGTCAACTGGGATTATGACCAGTCGACTGGTGTTCAACTACGGGAAATGGCCTTGGCAGTCGACTGCCAGCATTGGGCAGTTGACTGCCATGGATGACAGTCGACTACTGGTATTTATCGCGAGCTCAAAACACTCAGTAGTCGACTGATTAGTCGCCTACGAGGTTGGCATTCGACTGATGGGTAATGGAGGTCGACTGCCAATGTATTCGTTGCCTTGAATGCCAACGTGGATTAAGTCCGTTGTGAGACAACGACACTGTTGGTAGTCGACTGGGGCCTTATTGTAGTCAACTGCCCTCCGCAAAATTAGCCCGATGGAGGGATAAAAGGAGCATATCGTTAAGGATTTCACTTTGGTTCTTTGAGAGGTTTCTTGAGGCGATTTGAAGGCGAAGTGCAGACACATTTCAGGGTCCTTCAAGATCATTCAAGCAACCAATAAGCAAAGCATTCAAAGCCCTAGTTTGTAAAGTATTCTTTACATTTTATTTGTATTTCTTTATATTTGCTCGTATTATTTTGTATTACTATTATAATAGCTTGTAAGAAGTTTCCTCCACCTCTGGAGTGTTTTTGAGAAGGAGAGTTCATTAGTGGTGGTGTTTGCATCGCTAGGGCTCATTCGAGCCCAACCCGTGAAGTAGGAACCCTAAGGTTCCTAACCATGTTATATTCTTGTGTATTTCTTATTTTATATATTTGTTTTTGTTATTATTACTTCCACTATGTACACTAATGTTTGCAGCAAGCAACGCGATCAATTATCATTAAAGTAACAAACACACTATTCACCCCCCTCTAGTGATGTTAAATTCCTAACAAGTGGTATTAGAGCGAGGCCGCTCTTCAAGGTTTAACAACTAAGGAAGCATGCTAGAAGGAAGAAGATAGAGTTTGAAAAATAATTGGTATGAGACATCAACACCCCAATTTCATACACCTTCTATGAACAAGAAGAGTTCGAGCATTGGAGGGCACGAATGGAGAACTTCTTCATGATGGAATTTGAAGATTGGATGATCCTAGTGAAGGGGTTTGAAATTCTAAGAGGTCCAAAAGGTGGATACCTCAAGAAGAAAAGATGGACTGAAGAGCAAGTCCATGATTTCGAAAGAAATGATAAGGTAAGACAATTAATATTAAATTCAATACCTAATGATATTGTGTCTAGGTTAGGTGAATTTCAAGATGCCAAGGAGCTATGGGATAAATTGGCCAAGATCCATGAAGAACCATCCGTGGCTCAAGTAGAAGGAGAGCCTAAAGAGGAGTGTTCATCCTCACAAGAAAGTGAGGAGTCGGAGGTTGAAAGGTGTTTGACGTCCGAAGAGGAAGGAGAAGTAGAAGAGGTGGAAGAAGCCCCCATCTCTAGGATTGAGGGGGAGGACATTAGATCATCCTCAATGTCACAGAAAGAAGAACATAAACCATCTACCTCCGGACAAGAAGATGTTGGGATGTATACTGAAAAGTCTATATTTTGTATGAACATCTTTATTTTTGAAATAAGAATCACATGATCATTGTTTGCATATTGATGGTTATGCATATTGTCTAATACATTACATTATAGATAACATGGTGTGTAGTGCCACACGGTAGATCATGTTATCAGCTCCTTGTAGAGTATAAGTAAAGGCTCACAACCGAGATGGCTTTGGATAAATCATTGGTATGGTTGTAGTGTGATTTGGTATTGGTTTGTCTTGACCATAGAATCGTACTAGTACACTTTGTGTGTATTGAGCAGGACCGACTTAGAGGTGATTCAATTTATTACTGACTACATAATCGAATCAGACCTCAGATATTATATTGTACATGCTCTTAATCCCAATATAATAACGGGCACATATACTTAGTATTAATTTCTTTGATTTATCAATGGGCGAGATTTATAGAGTAAATCGATAGGCTCGGTAAGTTGGGAAATGGTATTATTTATATGGTGTGTCGTTGATTATAGGAGGAAATTGTGTCCTATATATTAGGATGATGATGTCCCCTTGAGGAGCTCATAAGGTTCATCATGTAAACCCTGCAGGTGGACTTGGTCCGGCATGATGATAAGGTTGAGTGATACTACTCATGGAGTTAGATGTTGATTAATTAATTGTCAGTAAATTAATTAATCGACGGACATTCGAGATCTTAAACACGGGGAGAAAATGTACAAATAATATATGGAACCCATATTAACTTATGGGGGTTGGTGAGGTAGATCAATGATAATCCTCTAGTGGATTGGATTATCATTAATGGATCGGACTTTATATGGGTTTGATCCATTAAGTGGCCAAGATCCAACTCCTCCTCATGGTCCCTATTGTAGCCTATTAAAACCTCATGGAGCCTAGATCCAATGATGGAAAACAAACTCTAGATCCGACGGTGGAGATTAAATCTCTAGATCCGACGGTTGAGATTAAATCTCTAGATCCAACGATTGAGATTAAATCTCTAGAACCGAAGGTGAAGATTAAAAGGAGGCTTAATCATAACTCTATAAATATGGGCTTAAGGCTTGGGCATGTGGAGGAATAAGAGAGGTTAGGGTTTTTCTTCCTTGGCTTGGGCGGCAAGGAATAAGTGGGCGTCTAGGGTTTTGGAGGTGTATTGGGCGGCCACAATTAAGGAAGGTTTTCTTCCTCGTTAGGTGTTGTCGGCGCCCTTCCTTCTCCTCTCCACCTTGGCCAGCGCTCAACCTATTCCTCTTCTTCTCCTTGGCCGGTGGAAACAAGGGCTAGGGTTGTTCCTTGGAGCTCTTGGTCGGCACTCACATCTCCTTGTTCTTCTCCTTGGCCGGCGGCAAACACCAAGCTTGGAGCTTGGTGGTCGGTTAAAGGAAGGAGAAGAGTTTTGTGTCATATTCTTCCTTTTATTCAGAGCGAGCAAAGAAAGGAAGATTGGTGATCTAGGAGGCTTCGACTTTTGAATGATCGTCGCCCACACGACGTCCATAAGTGTAGGGGATCGGTACGGCCGGCTAGAGGGGGGTGAATAGCCGTTTTCGTTTGGATGTCGGTATTTGCTCGTCTACAAAACTAATTAGCGCAAGCGGAAGACTAATAATGACAAACAAATAGAAATACGAGAAAACAATCGCTAACAAAGAATGTAACGTGGTTCACAGCTACGCCGCTAATCCACGATCCCGATTCGTCCGAGGTGAATCACTCCTCCAAAGCCAATTACTATTGGTCTCTCCTTTGCACCAAGCTAGGTGGAGGTAACCTTTACAATCAAGATCACTCTTCTTTCAAATAGAATGGAGTAAAAACAAGTAAGAAGAGTTTAGAGCTTGTGGGGCACTAGGAAGATCACTTAGAGCATAAACATTAGCCTCTCAAAGGCTTACACCCTCTCTTTTTATAGAGAGGGCTGATTTCTTCCCGTTGGCCGCCACGATCATTGCCGCCCTTGGCGATTGCTGCTCCTACTGCGACCTCGAACATGCCGGATCCGGCCGTTGTAGTCCAAGCGGAACTCTTAGCGATCGGCCGATGGACCATCGATCGGCTGCTACCTCATCGGCGCGATCGGCTCGAAGCGATTCTATGGCCAAAACCCTATTGACCCGATCATGCGCCTTGGCGTGCGATCATCTTAACATATCGGCCCGATCATATGGCGATCGGCCACCACAATCTAGTCGATCGTATACGGTCGAACTACACTCGACTCGGAAGCGATGGCCATTGCCATGTCATAGCGATCGGGTGTCGAAAACCCATCCGACACTTGGCCAAGGCCAAGATTTCACCTAAAACTACCCCTCCCGGGTTACAATCGCTCACTCTCATCTCTTGGAGTGCCTCGCCTTGAAGTTCTCTTCGTTCTCGCCACATTCCTCGGCGGCGCTCGAGCGCCGCGGCTCTGCAATGCTCCTTGGCGTCTCTTGCCTCGAAGTCTACTTCCTCGGCTTCACTCCAAGCTTCGTCCGTGGTCCCTCGGATGCTCCAAGCGCCTGCTTCGCAAAGCTATCCTTCACCACTCAAGGCACGAGTCATGAGATGTGAAACTTCGCCCGCGGCTCCATGTGCGAATTACTAAGTCTGCGCGACTTCAGCGCACATATCAAATCAACATATCAAACTAACTTAAACCCTTTGCCACACCATCAAAACCATATTACGGCAAGAGATTGCCCTAACAATCTCCCCCTTTTTGATGTGTGGCAATCCGTTTAAGTTAGGTAAAAACATTTGATATAAATTCTAAGGTAAGAAAGCATGTGAAGATAAACATGATATAGCAAGATGCAACTCCCCCTTAATCCATGAAACTCCCCCTTAATTTCTCCCCCTATCATAATTAACTTAACTTAAACATAATTATTTCTCCCCCTTTGACACCATCAAAAATATTAATACTAAGTTATAAACTCATGGCATCAAGTATAAAGAGAAACATATATTAAAATCAGTCAAAACCTGATAAAATCAGGTTCTTGTATTATTCACGATCCATCGATCATTGCTATCGATTATGTGATCGGAGAATCAATTTACGATTTTACGGATGAATTTCAAATGCATTATTAATTCAAAAAATTCGAAAAATCATGAAATTTGGGGAACATATTTCTTTTGAGTATATCTACCAATGAAAAATAGTTTTTCAAGAAAAATCATTATATTTTCCGAGAATTGCCAAAATTCTAAAGGCTTTAAAAACTACTAGGTTTTTGATCATAAGAGTATACATTTTAACACCTAGTCTTGCTTCCAATTGTTTCAAAACATGAATACATGTATTTTAGATTAAGAAATTGTTTTGAAAACATATGAAATATCCAACCATGATCTTTGGGCAATATGTCTATGAATTAAACATAAGCCTTCCCCATGATTGGTCTATTATTGCTATGTTGATACTTTAAATGACCATCTAAATGCCATAGGCATTAGTGGACATTTGTATCATCCTAACATCTCACCCATGCTAAGTTTGCAATCAAGTTAGCCTATGGTGAGTGTGAGATACATCCTAGGGGGTATTTGTGTATACTTAACCAATATATTCATGCAATTCTATCATGGTTAAGTATCATCCTAGCACTCTACATGATCACAAAGACATATATGAATGAATTTTACATTATGATCATGAAATACATGTATTCATCAAATAATAGTCATGCATTAGGTATTATATGATGATAATAAGCAAAGTATCACCTAAAGCATGATTCAACCCTATTTCTCATGATTACGTGCCAAATATTAAAATCATAAATCATGATTGCAAACATACATAGCAATTACATTAATCATCATGATTTAAGCATTATTATCTATTTATGGGCACATTATCATCACCCAACACTATTCTAAAAATGTTGTCCCGCCATCCTAAGTCAACCAAAATATGATATAGGTCAATTCCATATGGTTGACTACCCTAGGGGTTTTCTAACCCTTAAGGATGGATTTTGGAACCCAAAATAAGTTCTTTCCTATTGGATTCACTAAGTATTCCTTGGGGATCCATTTCCTAGCTATTACTTTCTTCTTATCTTGTCCCCTAGCTATTAGGCATTTATAGGCCTTTTCATTTTTCTTTTCCTTGTAGCCTAGGCCCTTTTTGTTCAAGCTAGCTCTTTGGCTCCCTAAGATCATGTTCAATGTGTTGGAGCCAATTGTGAATTTTTCTAGGGCTTTTGTTAAATAATCTACCTTTTCCCTTAAGGCCCTATTTTCATTTATACATGCATCACTAACATCTAATGGCACATAAAGGTCATGTGAGCATGCATCATTTAAGCTAGAAGAAATATTATCATTTAAGAATGCATTTTCTAGCTTATTTTCCAATGCCTTAATTTGATTAAGCATGCTTTTATTTTTCTTTTTCATTCCAAATAAGTCCTTATTTAAACTAGAAATTATGGAAACTATTTTCTTAGGAGAGGCTTTCGTTACCATAGTTTCCATATCCTCTTCTTCTTCTTCGGATGAGGAGGATGTAGAAGCTCCCCCTTCACTTGAGCTCTCTCCTCTTGAGCTTGATCCTTTATTTTCGGATGAAGAGCAATCCAAGTCATCAAAGGCCATCAAGGCCAAATTGGTGACAAAGGCATTCTCCTCATCCGATGATGATGAGGAGGATGGGTCATCCCAAGTCCTTGCCTTTAGAGCTTTGGTCTTCCCCTTTTCTTTTGTCTTCTTCTCCTCTTCCTTCTTTTTCTTGCTCCCCTTTTTCTTCTTCTTTTCTTCTTTCTTTTTCCTCTCTTCCTTTCTCTTGTTTAAGAGAGGACAATTGTCCCTTATGTGCCCCTCTCCTTGGCAATTGTAGCATATGACCTTCCCCCTTGGTCTTCTATTCCTGTCATGAGATTTATCAAATCTAAAATTCATAAATGCACGTCTTACCTTCCTTACCATATAGGCTTCTTCGGTGCTATCCATGGAGGAGGAGGAAGACGCTTCGTCATCGGAGGAGGAGGAGATCTCTATCTTCTTCTTTCCCTTATTTGCCAACAATGCTACTCCCCTTGAAGGTTGTATTTTTGGCTCTTCTTGTATTCCTTCAAGCCTAGATTCATGTAATTCCATAGTGGAGAAAAAATCATCTAGAGTATTTACCTCTAGATTCTTTGAAATGTAAAATGAGTCCACCATTGAACTCCACTTGGATGATCGGGGGAAAGCATCTATGGCCTTCATTATCATATCGCAATTGGAGAGCCTTTCTCCTACACTTGTTAGTCCATTTAAAATTTCTTTGAATCTAGAATGCAAAGAAGTTACCTTTTCTCCCTTTTCTAATTTAATGTTGGATAGTTGGGAGCGGAGGAGATCTCTCCTTGCTAGCTTTGCCTCGGATGTGCCTTCATGAAGCTCAATTAGCTTCTCCCACATCTCCTTGGCGCTTAGGCATTCTCCTATTCGGTTGATTTCTTGTTGGGGGAGCACATTGAAGAGATGATGCTTGGCTTTTGAATTTGCAAGGTGCTCTTCCCTTTGCCTTTTGGTCCACCTAGATTTCTCTATTGGCTTCCCCTCTTCATCCCTAGGCAAAACGAAACCGGATTCCATTGTAATCATAATATCAAAATCCGTTTCGAAAAATACCTCCATTCGCTTCTTCCACCAAGCGAATTCTCCTTCAAACTTCAGAGGATGGATGTTGGAGCCGACCATTTCGAAAATTGCTTGTTGTGGTGGTTAGTCCTCGACAAGCTTTCCATGGCTCTGATACCACTTGTAGGGGATCGGTACGGCCGGCTAGAGGGGGGTGAATAGCCGTTTTCATTTGGATGTCGGTATTTGCTCGTCTACAAAACTAATTAGCGCAAGCGGAAGACTAATAAAGACAAACAAATAGAAATACGAGAAAAAAATCGCTAACAAAGAATGTAACGTGGTTCACGGCTACGCCGCTAATCCACGATCCCGATTCATCCGAGGTGAATCACTCCTCCAAAGCCAATTACTCTCCTTTGCACCAAGCTAGGTGGAGGTAACCTTTACAATCAAGATCACTCTTCTTTCAAATAGAATGGAGTAAAAACAAGTAAGAAGAGTTTAGAGCTTGTGGGGCACTAGGAAGATCACTTAGAGCATAAGCATTAGCCTCTCAAAGGCTTACACCCTCTCTTTTTATAGAGAGGGCTGATTTCTTCCCGTTGGCCGCCACTACCGATCGCCGCCTTAGCGATGATCGCCACTCAACGGTCTCCGAACACGTCGGATCTCGATCGTTGTAGTCCAACGGAACTCTTGGCGATCGATGGACCTCATCGGCCGATCACCTCCGTATCGATTGCCCGCCGACTACGAACGGTGGCAAAACCCTATTGATCGATCATTCGCCGCCGAATGATCGATGGTCTTAGCGATTATCGCCCACATATGGCGCCGATTCGCCACAATCCGACGTATACCACCGAACTACACTCGACTTCCGCCATGTCATGGCGTTTCACCTAAACTACCCCTCCCCGGGTTACAATCGCTCACTCTCATCTCTCGGAGTCCCTCGCCTTCGAAGTTCTCTTCGTTCTCGGCCACGTCCCTCGACAGCATCAGGCGCACGGCTCTGCAATGCTCCTTCGCGTCTCTTGCCTCGAAGTATACTTCCTCTGGCTTCACTCCAAGCTTCTCGTCCGGCGGTCCCTCGGATGCTCCAAGCGCACGGCTTCCGCAAGGCTATCCTTCACCGACTCAAGGCACAAGTCATGAGATGTGAAACTCGCCACGGCTCCATGTGCGAATTACTAAGTCCTGCACGACTTCAACGCACATATCAAATCAACATATCAAACTAACTTAAACCCTTTGCCACACCATCAAAACCATATTACGGCAAGAGATTGCCCTAACAATAAGGAGGAAGGACATACAATAGAAGATCGAGAGGTATAACGCTTGTTTATATTCTTTTGTAATATGTCTATAATTTTTTTCAATTATATGCATTTTGTATGTTTTGTTTTGTGGCTAAATTATCTTGGACCCCGAATACAAACACAAAAACCAGCGATCCGTACATCGTCTATTCCGCAGCTAATCGTAGAATTGAGGTTGGTTGCTTGAACAATAAGTTTGTTCAAGTGACTCCTCTAATCGAATAGCACGACGATGAAATGGTAGCTTGGGTGATCCCTCCTTGTCAAGGATAAATTTTTTTATCCGGGGACGTAGAAAGGATCACCATGAACAAGCGACCGAGTTGAAGTGGGGAGCGAATTTTCCTACCTTCAAGTGGTATCAGAGCCACAATTTTCGGTTTTGTGTGTTTAGGATTCGGTTAATTTTATGCACTTTTCATATATTATATGTGTCGGATAATAGTAGGATGTGCATAGGTTAACTTTTTGGTTGCAGGCATAGGATCCAACTATTATGGCCATATGTGTGTATGTGATTGTATGTGTGTAATTGTATATTTTGTTGAATCCTCGGAGTCGACGAGGCTAGTATTTAATTTTTTTTTAATTAGATATGACATTATTTAGCCACTCTTTTTATTTTAGTTTACTTTCGATCTAGATTTCATGTACACTCCTTCGTGGAGTATAGGATCGATGGATGTAAATTAAAATAGTTTTTCTCGGCTCGGATCTCCGGATGTCTTGTACATGGCGTAGTGAGGAGCAGACGAGATGACGATACGACACGAGGCATATTGGAGACAAAAGTTATAATAGTTGGAAAATATTTTTTTCATATTTATTGCTTATTGTTTGATATGCATGTCGTAAGCTAGAAAATTCCTCAATTTTAAATTACTAAGTGGGAGAGGGATATTTTTATAAATTCCCACGACCTCCATTACAATTTGACATGTGATGCAAACAAACTTGCGCGTCGGCTCTGAGTGCCTTCCTCCCCATCGGATGAGTTTGTTTGCGGATCACAAGGTCGAATATGGTTATAGGAAATTATTAAGGAGCGTGTGTACTTCCCCATCGGAAGGCACATAACCCGAGATAATTACCTTGGTACTGAGTAATAGTGAACACTTAGATACAAATATAAGTATCCTCCCCATCGGAGTCACTGCTTTTATTTGTAGGGCCGAAGAGGAACCAACTATTAATTTTATTTGTCAAAAAGTTAGGTTGACAAGATAGTAAAATTAATGGGTGAAACCTCCTCTTACAAATGTAGAATTCGTATATGTCCACACTATCGTGGCATACGATATTCTCGGTGTTTTGAGGTGTTGGTTAATTTTAAAATTATATTGTTTGAGGAATCAATAATTTTTTGAAATCTAATGTTTTGATCTATGTGATTCTTAGGTTTTTCAAAATGACTTTCAACCCGCTTGCTGTGATACTGAAAGAAAATAAACTTACTGAACCCAACTATGTTGATTGGAAGAGGAATCTTGACATTGTCTTGACTACTAAGGAATACAAATATGTATTCCTCGAAGAGTGCCCTCCTAAGCCTATGGATGATTCTGGGGCAAAGGAGAATAAGAGTTATAAGAAGTGGATTAAGGCTGATGAGATGGTGCGGTGTTACATTTTGGCATCTATGTCAAATGTACTGCAACATCAGCATCAAGACATGGCCACTGCTTATGACATGATGCTCAATCTCAAAGAGCTTTTTGGACACCAGAATCGAGCTGCTAGGCAGGAAGCCATGAGGAACTTGATGATGACCACCATGATCGAGGGAACACCCGTGAGGGATCATGTTCTCAAGATGATGGATGATTTGAATGAGCTGGAAGTCCTTAGAGCTGAGATCGATGGGGAAACCCAGGTCGATATCATTCTCCAGTCTCTTCCTAGGAGTTTTGAGCAGTTTCACCTGAACTACAACATGAACAAGAGGTTGTATTCGTTGGCGGAGCTTCTGATAGAACTCTAGACGGTAGAGGGGCTTTTTCATCAGAGTGCTCAAGCGCAAGCCATGGTTGCTCAAAAGGTTTCTACTTCAATGCCGAAAGGAGGTGGGAGAAACTCAGGGAGGTGTGAAGAAGCTGAAAGGCAAGTGCTTTACTTGTAAGTAGACTGAACATTGGAAGAAGGACTGCCCCAACCGGAAGCAAAACAAAGGTTTATCTTTTGGTATAGTCGTTGAAACATGTTTAGCGGTGTTATCTATCGGCACCTGGTGTGTAGATACGGGGGTCATTGATCATGTCTGCAGTACTTTGTAAAGGTTCCAGGAAACCAGACGACTGGGTGAACGGGAGATTACCGTCTACTTGGGTGATGCCACGAAGGTGGCGGCTATTGTAGTGGGAGATATTTATTTGTCTTTTGAGAGAAATAAAGTTTTGGTTCTTAAAAATTGCCTTTATGTACCTCTATTTAGAAAGAATTTGATTTCGGTTTCTAAATTATTTATGGATGGATATTCTATTTCTTTTAATTACAGAGTTATTATAAAAAGGAATAGGGAGATTATCTGTTCAGGTGCATTGATAGGAAATTTGTATACACTTGAACCAAAAGCTCCCATGATGCAAATAGAAGGGAATAGCTCATCTTCTAATTCCAATAAGAGAAAAGAACCTTCGAAGATTAACCAAACATATCTTTGGCATCTAAGGCTTGGTCATATTAACCTAAGCAGAATTCAAAGGTTGATAGCTGATGGACCTCTGAGTTCGTTAGTGGTGGAAGACTTCCCAACCTGTGAATCTTGCTTGGAAGGTAAAATGACCAAGAGGCCTTTCAAGGTCAAGGGGTATAGAGCCAAAGATGTGTTGCAATTGATTCATTCTGATTTGTGTGGTCCTATATCTATCCAGGCAAGAGGTGGATTTGAATATTTTATCTCTTTTATAGACGATTATTCAGTGTATGGATACATTTACTTGATGCGCCGCAAGTCTGAATGCTTTGACAAGTTCAAAGAATTCAAGGCTGATGTGGAGAAACGTCAAGGTAAAAGTATCAAGACACTACAATCTGATCGTGGTGGTTAGTACCTCTTGGGAGAGTTTAGGAATTACTTATCAGAGGCTGGGATTTAATCCTAATTGTCTACACCTGGCACACCCCAGCATAATGGTGTAGCAGAGCGAAGGAATAGGACTCTTATGGAGATGGTTAGATCGATGAAGAGTTATTCTGAGTTTCCAGATTCATTTTGGGGATATGCTCTAGATACGGCAGTGTATATTCTGAACTTGGTACCATCTAAATCAGTGCCTTCTACTCCCACAGAATTGTGGACTGGGCGAAAGCCTAGTCTAAGAATTATTCAGATTTGGGGGAGTCCAGCACATGTGCTGAAGGCAGATACTGGTAAGTTGGAACCTTGTACAGAAGTGCGTATGTTCATTGGCTATCCTAGAGGAATGAAAGGTGGTTTGTTTTATAGTCCTAGAGATCAGAAGGTGATCATTAGCACGAATGCCAGATTTCTAGAGGAAGACTATGTGATGAATCACAAGCCCATGAGTAAGATTATTCTGGAGGAATTGAAAGGGGAAGTCACTACTTCAGCACCGCCGGTACAAGAGGATTTACCACAAGTCACTGCACCGTGTGTCATAGAGGATACAATGGTGATACCTCGTCGTAGTGGGAGGGTTGTTAGACAGCCTGATAGATTCATGTTCTTGGGAGAATCTTCTTATTTGGTCCTTGGCGAAAATGAACCAGATCCCTGGACATATGACGAGGCAATCCAAGATAAAGATACGGTATATTGGAAAAGTGAAATGAATGCTGAGATTGAATCTATGGATTCAAATCAGGTCTGGGAGCTAGTAGAACCACCCGATGGTGTAAAAACCATTGGATGCAAATGGATCTACAAAAGAAAGAGAGGAATAGACGGGAAGGTTGAGACCTTCAAAGCGAGGCTTGTTGCGAAGGGGTATACTCAGAAAGAGGGAATCGATTATGAGGAGACCTTTTCGTCGGTAGCCATGCTTAAGTCTATCCGGATTCTCTTATGTATTGCTGCTCATATGGATTATGAGGTATGACAGATGAATGTCAAGACAACTTTGCTTAATGGAAGTCTTGAGGAAAACATCTATATGAAGCAACCAGAGGGATTCATTGCAAAGGGCAAAGAGCATCTTGTGTGTAAGCTTAATCGGTCCATTTATGGATTGAAGCAATCTTCGAGGTCTTGGAACATCCGCTTTGATGAGGTAATCCAGTCTTATGGATTTATTCAATGCCCGGATGAGTCTTATGTATACAAGAGATGTGAAAGAAACGTAGTGGTATTTCTTGTATTATACTTAGATGAAATTTTGTTAATTGGCAACAATGTCAAGGTGTTATCAGACATAAGGGTATGGTTGTCCAAACAGTTTGATATGAAGGACTTGGGAGAAGTGGGACACATCCTTGGGATCAAGGTTATAAGGGATCGCAAGAAAAGGATGTTGTGCTTATCTCAAGCTTCATACATAGACACAATTATGGATCGTTTTAGCATGCAGAGCTCCAAGAAAGGTTTTTAACCTTTCAGGCATGGAGTTCCTTTATCTAAGGAGATGTGTCCTAGAACATCTGAGGAGATAGAGGAGATGATGGCGGTTCTTTATGCTTCGGCAGTAGGAAGCCTCATGTATGTGATGCTATGTACAAGACCAGATATCTGCTTTGTCGTGGGCATGGTCAGCAGATATCAGAGTAATCCAGGATAGGAGCATTGGACTGCGGTAAAGCATATATTGAAGTACCTGATAAGGACTAGGGATTATATGCTAGTCTACTAGGCAGACCAATTACTCCCTGTAGGTTACATAGATTCCGACTTCCAATCAGACAGGGATAACAGTAAGTATACCTCAGGTTTTGTGTTACTTTGGGAGGTGGAGCCATTGTATGGAGGAGTGTCAAGCGGAAATGCATTGCAGACTCCACCATGGAAGCTGAGTATGTGGCAGCCTCTGAGGCGGCCAAAGAAACTGTGTGGATCAGGAACTTCTTGATGGACTTGGATGTGATTCCTGGTTTGCCCAGAACTATCATAATTTATTGTGATAATAGTGGTGTAGTTGTAAACTCAAAGGAACCACGAGCCCATAAGGCAAGTAAACACATAGAGCGCAAGTACCACCTGATACGAGAAATCGTAAGAGAGGAGAAGTTGTTGTGGCCAAGATTGCATCAAAGGATAACCTGGCAGATCCTTTCACTAAGGCCCTTTCGCGAGAGCTTTTGATAGGCATGTGGAGGGAATGGGAATCAGATGTATGACAGTTTGAGGACAGCATAGTCTTTTAGTATAAGTGGGAGATTGTTGGGATGTATACTTAAAAGTCTATCTTTTGTATGAACATCTTTATTTTTGAAATAAGAATCACATGATCATTGTTTACATATTGATGGTTCTGCATATTATCTCATACATTACATTGTAGATAACATGGTGTGTAGTGTCACACGGTAGATCATGTTATCAGCTCCTTGTAGAGTATAAGTAAAGGCTCACAACCGAGATGGCTTTGGATAAACCATTGGTATGGTTGTAGTGTGATTTGGTATTGGTTTGTCTTGACCATAGAATCGCACTAGTACACTTTGTGTGTATTGAGCAGGACCGACTTAGAGGTGATTCGATTTATTGTTGACTACATAATCGAATCATACCTCAAATATTATATTGTACATGCTCTTAATCACGTTATAATAACGGGCACATATACTTAGTATTAATTTCTTTGATTTACCAATGGGCGAGATTTATAGAGTAAATCGATAGGCTTGGTAAGTTGGGAAATGGTATTATTTATATGGTGTGTCATTGATTATCGGAGGAAACCGTGTCCTATATATTAGGATGATGATGTTCCCTTGAGGAGCTCATAAGGTTCATCATGTAAACCCTGTAGGTGGACTTGGTTCGACATGATGATAAGGTTGAGTGGTACGACTCATGGAGTTAGATGTTGATTAATTAATTGTCAGTAAATTAATTAATCGACGGACATTCGAGATCTTAAATATAGAGAGAAAAATATACAAATAATATATGAAGCCTATATTAACTTATGGGGGTTGGTGAGGTAGATCAATGATAATCCTCTAGTGGATTGGATTATCATTAATGGATCGGACTTTATGTGGGCCCGATCCATTGGGTGGCCAAGATCCAACTCCTCCTCATGGTCCCTATTGTAGCCTATTAAAACCTCATGGAGCCTAGATCCAATGATGGAAGACAAAACTCTAGATCCGACGGTGGAGATTAAATCTCTAGATCTGACGGTTGAGATTAAATCTCTAGATTCGACGGTTGACATTAAATACCTAGAACCGACAGTGGAAATTAAAAGGAAGCTTAAGCCTAACTCTATAAATATGGGCTTAAGGCTTGGGCGTGTGGAGGAATAAGAGAGGTTAGGGTTTTTCTTCCTTGGCTTGGGTGGAAAAGAAGAAGTGGGCGGCTAGGGTTTTGGAAGTGTATATTGTGCAGCCACAATTAAGAAAGGTTTTCTTCCTCATTAGGTGTTGCCGGCGCCCTTCCTTCTCCTCTCCACCTTGGCCGACATTCAACCTATTCCTCTTCTTCTCATTGGCCAGTGGAAACAAGGGCTAGGGTTATTCCTTGGAGCTCTTGGCCGGCACTCACATCTCCTTGTTCTTCTCCTTGGCCCGCGGCAAGCACCAAGCTTGGAGCTTGGTGGTCGGTTAAAGGAAGGAGAAGAGTTTTGTTTCATATTCTTCCTTTTGTTCGGAGCAAGCAAAGAAAGGAAGATTGGTGATCTAAGAGGCTTCGACTTTTGGAAGATCGTCGTCCACACGACGTCCAAAAGGAGGAAGGACATACAATAGATGATCGAGAGGTATAATGCTTGTTTATATTCTTTTGTAATATGTCTATAATTGTTTTTCAATTATATGCATGTTGTATGTTTTGTTTTGTGGCTAAATTAACTTGGACCCCGAATACAAACATAAAAATCGGTGATCCGTACATCGTCTATTCCGCAGCTAATCGTAGAATTGAGGTTGGTTGCTTGAACAACAAGTTTGTTCAAGTGACTCCTCTAATCGAATAGCACGATGATGAAATGGTAGCTTGGGTGATCCCTCCTTTTCAAGGATAAATTTTTTTATCTGGGGACGTAGAAGGGATCGCCATGAACAAGCGACCGAGTTGAAGTGGGAAGCGAAGTTTCCTACCTTCAGAAGAAGAGGAAGTTCAAAATTCCACCACCACCCTAGGTAACTTAAGCACCTCAATAAATAATAAAAATCATATTATGTATTTTGAATGTAGGGAATATGGACACTATAAGAGCAAGTGCCCTAAGAAGGTCAAGAAGGCTTCTCCAGCACCAAAAGTCAACAAAAAATCAAATGATGTTAGTGCCCCAACACATAAGAGCAAGAAGCATGTGGTGTGTTTCAAGTGCAATCAAAGGGGGGCATTATAGAAGTAAATGCCCTAGGGGGAGGAAGAAGACTCAAGGAGCATCACATGTAGGGGGGCCTCTAAGGCAAACCCCAAGGTAAAATTTATTTATGCACCTACTAGTTTTCATAATCAAAATAAGCATGCTAGGAGTAATCTTGCTATTGTTCATAATTGGCATGCTAGAAATAATAAATTTTATTGTTTTGGTGCTAAGTGTTGCAATTTTGAAAATAAGGAGAAATTTAGGACTAATAACCCTAGGAAAATCTTACCTAGGGAAACTATTAGGAAGATAGATGAGCATCTAGGCATTACTCTCAAGAACCATATACATATGCCTAGGAAAGGGAAAAATACTCAAATAAATAATGGGCAAACAAAATTTGAGAAATTAGAGCTAGAATATCAAGTATTGAGATTAAGAAAAAATGGAAAAGACCCTTGCAAGAATGACAAATTAAATTAAGGGGTTAAATGGTCAAAGCCTAGGGTCTAGGAATCAAGGTCTACCCAAGGGCAAGAAAGGTTTGGGTCACAAACCAAAGCCCAAGGAGACCTATCATAATGTTCCATTTGATTATGGAACTCAACCTAGGTCTAGGAGAGCCAAGGTTACTAGGGAAGTCATCCCTAAGGTTAACCATGGCAAGTGCCTAGTGGCTAATGTTTCAAAGAAATCTAGGGAAGCCACTAAGAAGGTTACAAGGGGAGTCACCCCTAGAGTTAACCTAGGTAAGACCACAATGACCAAGGCTACCAAGCCTAGGAGGGTCATTAGGAGGGTATCTAGGGAAGTTATCCCTAGTGAATACCTAATTAACCCAAAGAGCTCCAATAGGTTTTGGGTTCCTAGAAGCGTGATCGATTCACACTAAATGGGTTAGGTTGTGTCAACCTTGATTGGATGGGTAGTTAACTCAACCATAGCAAAGTTGTCACTTTAGGTCATTTCCAAGGTAATGGGATACTTGAAAATAAGTATGAATTTAATCCTAAAGGTTTTTAGGATGTGCCAATATATTTTTGAGAACTATGAAAAATTGATCAAATTGACACAAACTAGGTTTAGAGGTTATGGTGTGTCATTTTGGGTTTTGGTACACTTGGGAGATAGGTGATAATATAGCAAAATGGAATTAATTCTAACAAATGACATCTAATATTAAAATTTAGGTATTATTATGCCTTATATTTTATTTGTCATGCTTTGATTGTCATATACCATATCATGGCATCATATTTCATCTTTATCATATAAATGTCATGATACCTTAGGTTTATCTTTTATATCATGTATGTTTAGTGTTAATTTTTATGCCATGACATCATGATTATTGAAACATGTTCTATTTATGCTATCATTTATGCCATAATTATCATTCATGCATTAATAAAATTCATTTAAGGAAAATTGACATGACTTGAAGTCCCATATTAAGGGAATCAAGTAGTGTTGCCTTAGAAAAATACATGTGACCTTAGATTAGGATGAACAAAACCCACATCTCACATCGCATTGACATGTGTGTGTTTCAAACACCCTAGATACATGTGAGATGCTAGGAAATGAGTTAAGTTCAAGGTGCATAGTTTTTGCATCTAGAGGAACTCAAACTCATCTTAAACCATGGAGGAATCATGAGGAAAGCTTATATACAAGTCATGTGCATTATGCCCATAGACCATGGTTCAATATAAGGTTTTAAAAATATTTTAAAATTATTATGAAAAACCTTGGCGAAGTCTATTTTTTGATAGCAATCACCATTGTAGAAGTTGATACAAAGTAGGCTCAAAACAATGAAGTTTTTCTTGTTTTTGAATTTTGTATCAATCTTAATATTTAATGGGTATTTTATTTTTCCAATATTTTTCACCCATAATGATTGACTTAAGTATTATACATATAAATTTTCATATTATGTATAATTACTTATGATTTTTCGAAAACCATTTTCTGAAACTGAATTTTTGTATTTAAATCGAGACTGATCGCTTATGGTGATCAAGCGCCAAGGGCGATTGGTGATCGTGTCGATCATTGCCAATGCTGATTTTAGGTAAATAAGGATGTTTAGCCCATGTTTTAGCTATATTAGGCTACCCTAACTGCTCATAACCCTAGGATATGCTTTAGAAAGCATTGAAAAGGGTGAAAATCCATTGGATATGGATTAGGAGAGTTGTTGGGTGATGCATCAAATTTTAGGGTGTGTGAAAGTTCAAGGTTGAACTTTTTCCCTTAATTTTGATGGTTTAGTGTTCCTATAGGCTTAGGGACTCTTCAAGAACATTGTTGGTGCAATGGTCAAGGGGGAGCAAGCCTTTAGGAGGAGATTATCCAACATGGGATGATGGATGTGTCCTTCTTCATGAGGGGGAGAATTTGGAGAATTTGAAGAAGTGAGGATTGCCTTTTCTTTAGTGATATGAGACTTATCACTAAGAAGAGTGAAGGCATCCTAGATGTTTTTAGACCAAGGGGGAGATTGTAAGATCTTATTGGAATATAGCTTGATGATGCTTAATTGCGATCGGAGAAGGTCCCGTCTTGCAAGATTTTCCTCGGAGGTGCCTTCAAGGAGCTCTATAAGCTTTTCCCACATTTCCTTAGCGCTAGAGCACTCTACAATTCGGTTGATCTCTTGTTGAGGGAGCACATTGTATAGATGGTGCTTGACCTTTGAATTCGCCAAGTGCTCATCTCTTTGCTTCTTGGTCCATCTCGATTTTTCTAGCATTCTCCCTTCTTCATTCCTAGGTATCTCGAAACCACTATCCATGATTAGCATTATATCTGTAGGGATGTATACTGAAAGCCTAGCTCTTTTGTATGAACATCTTTATTTTGAAATAAGAATAACATGATCATTGTTTGCATATTTTTATGGTTATGCAATATTGTCTAATACCTTACATTGTAGATAACATGGTGTGTGGTGTCACATGGGAGATCATGTTATCGGCTCCTTGTAAAGTATAAGTAAAGGCTCACAACTGAGATGGCTTTGGACAAACCATCGGAATAGTTGTAGTGTGATTTGGTATTGGTTTGTCTTGACCATAGAATCACACTAGTGCACTTTGTGTGTATTGAGCAGGACCGACACAGAGGTGATTCGATTTATTGCTGACTACATAATCGAATCGGACCTCAGATATTATTTAGTACATGCTCTTAATCCCGATATAATAACGGGCACATATACTTGGTACTCATCTCTTTGATTTACCAATGGGCGAGATTTATAGATTAAATCGATAGACTCGGTAAGTTGGGAGATGATATTATTTATATGGTGTGCCATTGATTATAGGAGGAAACCGTGTCCTATATATTAGGATGATGATGTCCCCTTGAGGAGCTCATAGGGTTCATCATGTAAACCCTGCAGGTGGACTTGGTCCGGCATGATGAAAAGGTTGAGTGGTACTACTCATGGAGTTAGATGTCGATTAATTAATGGTCAGTAAATTAATTAATTGACGGACATTCGAGATCTTAAACACGGGGAGAAAATGTACAAATAATATATGGAGCCCATATTATCATATGGGGGTTGGTGAGGTAGATCAATGATGGACCTTTAGTGGATTGGACCATCATTAGTGGATCGGACTTTATGTGGGCTTGATCCATGGGTGGCCAAGACCCAACTCCTCCTCATGGTCCCTAATGTAGCCCATTAATACCTCAAGATGCTTAGATCCAATGGATAGAAACAAAACACTAAGATCCATTGGTAGAGATTAAATCTCTAAGATCCGACGATTGAGATTAAATCTCTAGATCCGACGGTTGAGATTAAATCCCTAGAACCAATGGAGGAGATTAATTCATGACTTATCCCTAACTCTATAAAAGGAGGGCATGGGAAGTGGTCGTGGATAACATCATAGGGAGGGAGCAAGGCTTGGGCAGCAAGAATAGGGCAATCCTAGTTGAGATAGGATTGGAATTAGGGTTAGGGTTTGGAAGCAAGGGTGGCACCAAATAAGGCAAGTTTTCCTTCTTCTTCCTTGCCTTGTGGCCAACGTCCAGCAGCTATTCCAGCCCTTCCCAGCCCTTGGCCACGCCCAAAACACTCCCCTCTCTTCTCCTTAGGTGGTGGAAACAAGATATAGGGTTTCCCTTGGTGTCTTGGTAGTTTTCCATCATCTTCTTCTCCTTCTAGTTGGCCGGCGGCAAGAACTTCTATAGTTCTTTGTTGGTTGAGTTTTTGAAGGAGAAAAACATTGTTTCTCTTCTTCCTCTTGCTTGGGAAAAGCAAGGAAGGAAGTTTTGCGATCTAGGAGCTTCGACTTTTGGTGGATCGTCGCCCACACGACGTCCAAAAGGAGGAGGGTCATACATTAGAAGACCAAGAGGTATAACTATTCTTCTATCTCTTTTATTCATTGCTTGTGATTGTTTTTTAAAATATAAGCATGTTATATTTCTGTAAATAGGCTAAATAATACTTGGATCCCGAGTATAAATACAAAAACCGGCGATCCGGACATCGTCTATTCCGCGGCTACTCGTAGAATAGAGAATGGTCGCTTGAACAACTAGTTTGTTCAAGTGACCTCTCTAAATGAATAGCACGACGATGACTTGGTTGCTTTGGGAATCCCTTTTGTCTAAGATTAAATTTTTAATCCGGGGACATCAAAGGGATCACCATGGTCAAGCAACCGAGGTGAAGGGGAAGCGAAGTTTCCCCTCACGAATCAACCCCAACAATATCAAAGTTCGTTTCGAAGAATACCTCCATTCTCTTTTTCCACCAAGAGAAATCACCTTAGAACTTGGGTGGATGAATGTTGGAACTGGTCATTTCTTGTCGTGCTTGTTTTGGCGATGAGTTCGTCGACAAGCTCCTCACTTTGATATCATTTGTTGGAGGATTGTGGCCTGGCTAGAGGGGGGTGAATAGCCCTCAATGTGTACGATGGAATTCTCTCTCGTCTTAATGGTCTATAATCGAAGTTAGTGCAGCGGAAATACTAACAATAAAGATAATTAAGCAAATACAACAAGTAAAGAGAAGCAAACGCTAAGACAAAAATGTAACATGGTTCACGACCCTTACCGCTAGTCCACGAACGATTCGTAAGGCAAATCACTCCCTCAACAATCCACTAGTCTCTCCTTCAAGATGGAGGCAAACCTTCTTACACAAATCACTCCCTCTTACAATAAGATTGAAATAAACACAAGAAGAGGAGTGTTAAAAAGTGTTGGGCACTTGGGAGAAGTTTAGGAGTTAAGCATTAGCCTCCCAAGAGCACCCAAGGCCTCTTCTTATAGGGAAGAGGTCTTTCTTCCCGTTGGGTAGCGAGCAGTCGACTGATGCAGCCATTAGTCGACTGCTACTGTAGTCATTATCTCACAATGACTTCATCCACGTTGGCATCCTGCCAACGACTCCCTAATCAGTCGACTAATCATGCTCATCAGTTAACTAATAGAGCCATCAATAAAGTGATTCAGGCGATCAGTCGACTTTCAAACCTTCTGTGCCCACTACCACCTTCACTAGTCGACTACCATCCCTTGGCAGTCGACTGATGTGTTAGTGTCAGCTCTTAGTGCAATCATGAGATGATTGATTAGGGATCACATGTATCATATTTGATTAATAACAAGCAAAGATTGATTATTATATTTACTTTATGTATGTGCCAGCTAAATAAATATAATAATGCTCTTGAATAGTAGGTTCTAATCTACAATATATCAATTGGTAGAATTGATTATAAGAAGCTGTAGAGAATACTATACTTAAACATTCCTAGTCAAGTATTGTATTAATAGACAAAGGGATATATTGATACATTGAGACTAGCATGTAGGTTAATGGATGACTTGATCTCACAAGTCATGGATATGTGATATCACATTGACACATGGGTATATATATTGGAGAATATATGTACTGAATTGACCCACCATGAGAAAGTGTCATGGATCGTTATATGAGTGTCATATACTTTCTCATGTGACTATTGGTACGAATAGTCCTTAGACCTGAAGTCACTACGGTTCCCTACATAAGGAGTTATGTACTTTGGTATCGTCTAACATCACCTGTAACAGGGTGCACTATAACGGCGATTGCTGGGTATGTAAAGAATTATGAGAAGGAATATGAGTGGTGTAGATGGAATCTATCCCTCCCATATGACGGGAGTGATATCTTTGTCCTCTTGATAGAGTATGACCACGAAATGCATAGCCATGCTCAAATGAGTCAATATGATATATTAAGCTCATTTGTTTGAGTTAGTCTACTTGGGGATTAAGAAACACAAAGATCGATAAGGGGATGATATGGGGTATGCCTCATTGATCGATCTAAGATATTAAAGATAGAAGGACACCTCATAGATGATAATAGTCACAGAAAGGTTGTCGAATCTCGACTTTCTTGTAATTTGGGTAGCAATGATGAAATCCTAGATGTCGCTCATTGCTTATGCATCTAAAAGGGGATTTTAGACACATTACTAATGTTATAAGAGCCTATTGGGTCACACACAAATGACATTCTGTTTTGGAGATGATTTCTTTTAGTTGACTAAAAGAATAATTGAGCAAATAGCCAAGATTTGAGTTAGACTCAAGCTAATTAAACTTAAGTTAGACTCAAGTTAAACCATGGAAGATGATTCATCATGAAAGAGAATATCAAGGGTCTTGGTATTCATGATGAGGAGATGAGAGGTTTTCATGCATTAATGAAAGAGAATACCAAGGGTCATGGTATTCATTAGGAAATAAGGGAGTTGATGGCTTGGGGGCTAGAGATGCTTTTAACGTGAAAAGCTAGAGAGAGGCTTGGGTGTTTGGATTGTTGGTGCAATCGGCCCAGTTGACTCGAGTTTGACTCGAGTAGTACTTTGATAGTATTTTGATGATAGACAAAACTCATGACATGGGATTGTCATGGGAAAGTCCAACATGGAGTTGGCATGGAAAATCCAAGCATGGGGCTTGGTGTGGGAAAATCCAAAGCATTGCGAAATCGTGTGCTTGGTGCTTGGTGAGAAATGCATTGCGAAGTCGTGTGCTTGGTGCATGTGGTAAGTCTTGAGGACTTGGCAAGTTCACTAGGCTCGGGGTCCTTGAGTCGGTGAAGGATGGCATTGTGAAGCCGTACGCTTGGTGCATCCGAGAGACCGCCGGACGGGGAGCAAATGGAGTGAGACCAAAGGGAAGCATACTTCTAGAGCAAGAGACGCGAAGGATGGCGTTGCGAAGCTGTGCGCTTGGCGCATCCGAGGGACGTAGGCTGAGGGAAGAGAGCTTCGGTGGGGAACTCCATGAGGGATAAGGTGGACTTGGCCAAGTGGCTAAGACTGAGTGTCGGAGGCTCAAACTTGATGTTTGAGGGTTTACCCGATGGTCGGATGCTTAAACAACTTGGTGTTTGAGGTTTTTCCTGATAGCAGTCGACTGGTATAGGTGCCAGTTTGACTGATCCAAGTCGACTAGGGTTCGGGGTGTTAGGATCTGCAGTTTTGTGGTGGCGATCGGCGATCGGCCAGCGAGATGGCGATCGGTGATGGGAATGTCGTGAGCACAGAACGCTCCGTAGCTGACTGGGTAGTTGACTACTGGGTCACCAGTCGACTACCATGGATTGGCAGTCGACTGGTAGGTGATCCGTTGGAACTTATCCAACGTGGATCTGGCTATTGTGAGACAACGGCTACAGGGGCAGTCGACTAGGGCCTTTTGACAATCTACTGCTGCGCGCGAAAACAACTTGATGCAGGTTATAAATGGAGCTCAAGTGGGAGGATTTCGCCAAGACATTAAGGAAGCTATTGGAGGGGAATTGCTCCTGCATTCCAATCCTTCAAGAGCCATCCAAAGCAAGAAACAAGAAAGGGTTCAAAGCAAAGAGTTGTAAAGCGTTCTTTACTTGCATTTCTTAGTTTCTTTGTATTTCTTGTAGTATTACTGTTGTAATAGCTTGTGAGAGGTTTCTCCACCTTCGACGTGTAGTCGAGAAGGAGTTTAGTTAGTGTCATGCGCATAACTAGAGCTCGGTGAGCTCGCCCGTGGAGTAGGAACCATTCGGTTGCAAACCACGTATATCGTGTGTGTTTGTGTATGCTTGTATTGTTGTTAGTATTATTATTGTTTCTATTGTTTCCGCTGCGCTAACGACAATCGTAGGAAAGCAACGCAACGAGAACGAATGAATTCCATCATCGAACGAAAGAGAGCTATTCACCCCCTCTAGCCGACCAACATACACATCGATCTCCTACAAATGGTATCAGAGCCAAGGAGCTTGTCGAGGGCTAACTGCCGACACAAGCACTACAAAATGCCCGGCAACATCCATCCACCGAAATATGATGGAAACTTTGCTTGGTGGAAGAAACGGATGGAGGTATATCTCGAAACCGACTTTGATGTTATGATTATTGTAGAAAACGGTTTTGAGATGCCTAGGGACAAAGACAACAAGCTAATTGAGAAGTCAAGGTGGACCCAAAACCAAATCAAGGACTTCGAGACAAATCGCAAGGTAATCGAATTACTTAGTGATTTGATTCCTAACAACATTTGGTCTAGGTTTGGTAATTTTAGGGATGCAAAGGAATTATGGGATAAAGTAATGAGATTCCAAGAAAATTCCCAACCAGCACAAGTAGAGGAGATTGCCGAGGAAGAAGCACTCACCACATTTGAAGATGTTGATGATTTGGTGGAGACCTCCACCTCTAGCATTGAGGGGGAGGAAAGGATTTCCATTCCTGAGCAAGATTAAAATGAAGCATCTACCTCCGGAAGATGTGATCAAGAAGAATCCTCCACCTCCCTAGGTAACTCAAGTGTTTTTATTTTAAATAAAAATCACATAATATGCTTTGAGTGTAGGGAGAAAGGGCATTACAAGAGTAAATGCCCAAAATTGGCTAAGAAAAAAACACCGGCACCAAAAGTCAACCCAAAGTCAAAGGATGCTGGAGTCCCCACAACTAGAAGCAAAGAGAACATTGTGTGCTTTAAATGCAATCAAAAGGGACACTACCGAAGCCAATGCCCTAGGGGGAGGAAGAAAGGGCAAGAGGGTGTATCTCATGTAGGGGGAGCTTGTAAAGCTAACCCTAAGGTAAATTTAAATTATGCACCTTCAATTCCTAAAGTTAAAAAGCATGCTAAAAACTATTTTAGCTCTCTTGCTATTATTAATGAAAAGCATGCTAGTAGAAATAAATATTTTTGCCTAGGTGCTAAGCATGTTCATGTAACTAAGGACAAACCTAGGACTCATAATTCTAGAAATATTTTACCAAAGGAGTCCATTAGGAGAATTGAAGAAAATTTGGGTGTTAATCCCAAGAAATCTAGGCACATGTCTAAGAAGAGGAACATTTCCCAAAAGATAAATGGAAATTCAAAATTGGGGAAATTAGAGCTAGAAAACCAAGCCTTGAGGTCAAGGCTAGAAAAACTTGAGAAAACCCTAGCAATAATCACAAATTTGATTAAGGGGTCTAATGGCCAAAAGTCAAGACCTAGGAAACAAGAACGGTCTAAGGGTAAAAAAGGTTTGGGTCACAAACCTATGTCCTATCACAATGTTCCATTTAATTATGGAACAACATCTAGGTCTAGAAAAACCAAGGCTAATAGGGAAGCCATTCATAAGTCTAGCCATGATATGTGTTTAGTGGCTAAGGACTTAAGAAAATCTAAGAAAGCCACTAGGAAGGTCTTTGGGGGAGTTACCTCTAGAGTTGACCTAGGAAAGACCCAAAAGACTATGGCTTCAAAGCCTAAAAGGGTCATTAGGAAGGTATCTAGGGAAGTTATCCCTAGTGAATACCTTGTTAACCCAAGGAGCTTCAATAGGTTTTGGGTTCCTAGGAGCGTGATCGATTCACGTTAGAAGGGTTAGGGTGTGTCAACCCTAAGTGGATGGGTAGTTAACCTAACCATAGTAGAGTTGACACATTAGGATGTTCCAATATGCTTTGAGAAGTTAAAAAATGATTAAATTGGCACAATTAAGTCTTAGAGGTATTGGTGTGCCATTTTGGGTTTTTGGCACACTAGGGGGAATGATGGTATTAAGGAAAAATGGGGTTAATTCCTAGAAATGACATTTTGGATTTAACACTTAGGTATTTTATACCTTAGTATATTTTACTTGCCATGACTTATTTGTCTTGCCATGTCATGACATCATCTTCATTTTTATCTCTAAAAATGTCATGATCATGTTTAGACTTCTTCTTTATATGTCATGTATGCTAAAATGTCATTCACATGCCATGACATTATGATTTTGGCATATGCTTTTATCTATATCATATTTATTCCATAATAATCATCATGCATATAACTAAAATGAAACTAAGGACTATGGCATGATTTGATGGGAATCAAATAATATTGCCTAGAAATATGCATGAAACCATTAAAAGAACAAAAACCCACATTTCACTAAAAACTTGACTTGTATGTGTTTTACACATCTAGATATAAGTGAGATGTTTAGGAAAAAAAAATTAAAGGTTTCAATAACATTTTGAAAACATTTGAAAAACCTTGGTGAAGTCTATCTTTTGATAGCCATCACCATTGAATGGGATGATACAAAGAGGGCTCAATATTGAAGCTTTTCTTAACTTTTGGACTTTGTATCAATCTCTTAATTTAGTGGGTAAAATAATTTTTAAATATTTTTCACCCATAATGATTGTGATAAGTAATATACATACTAAATTTCAAGATTTATCAACTTATATATATTTACTTATGAATTTCGGAAAGTCATTTTTGAAATTTAGAAAACTGCAAATGTAGTTATCGATCATACCATGGTGGCGATCGATTGATGGATTAATTGATTTTGAATTGATCATTGCTGATTTCGGGTAAACCTTGTTGGTTAGGCCAATGTTCAGCTAGGTTAAGGTCCCCTAACCACTCCTAACCCTAGGACATGCTTGGGAGAGCATAAGAAAGGGTGGAAATCCATTGGATATGGATTAGAAGAAGTGTTTAGGGAGCGTATAAATTTTAAGGTGGATTAGAGTTCATTATTGAACTTTGCCTTAATTTTGATTAGTCAAATGTTCCTATTGGCTTAGGGACTCTCCAAGGACATTGTTGGTGCAATGGTCAAGGGGGAGCAAGCCTCTAGGGGGAGGTATCCATCATGGTAAGATGGATGTGTATTTCCTCATGGGAGGAAAATTGGGTTGCCTCTCTTTAAGTGATGGGAACACTAGAAAGATTGTAGGCATGTGTTCCTTCAAGGAAAAGATTATAAGATCTCATTGGGATATGAGACATTCATACCCTTGGGCAGGACCTTTTTGATGTAATGTCAAAAAGGGGGAGAAGTTACCAAGTTACTAATTTGGGTTCGTTGGAATTCTCATTGGGATATGAGAATTGCAAAATGGGAGAATTGGTAGACTTGAGATGGTAGTTTTATCAATCATCAAAAAGGGGGAGATTGTTGGTGCAATCGGCCTAGGTTGACTCGAGTTTGACTCGAGTAGTACTTTGATAGTATTTTGATGATAGACAAAACTCATGACATGGGATTGTCATGGAAAAGTCCAACATGGAGTTGGCATGGAAAATCCAAGCATGGGGCTTGGTGTGGGAAAATCCAAAGCATTGTGAAGCCGTGTGCTTGGTGCTTGGTGATAAATGCATAGCCAAGCCGTGCGCTTGGTGCATGTGGGAAGTCTTGAGGACTTGGTAAGTTCACTAGGCTCGGGGTCCTTGAGTCAGTGAAGGATGGAATTGCAAAGCCGTGTGCTTGGTGCATCCGAGGGACCGCCGGACGGGGAGCGAATGGAGTGAGACCAAAGGGAAGCATACTTCGAGGGCAAGAGACGCGAAGGATGGCGTTGCGAAGCCATGCGCTTGGCACATCTGAGGGACGTAGGCCGAGGGAAGAGAGCTTCCGTGGGGAACTCCATGAGGGATAAGGTGGACTTGGCCAAGTGGTTAAGACTGAGTGTCGCAGGCTCAAACTTGATATTTGAGGGTTTACTCGACGGTCGGATGCTCAAACAACTTTGTGTTTGAGGTTTTGCCAATGATCGGCGCATAGGTGCGATTCGGATCGATCCAAGTCGACTAGGGTTCGAGTGTTAGATACAGTTTTGTGGTGCAGCGATCGGCCATGGATTAGCGATCGGTGATAATATTCTGCGAAACGAGAATACTCCGTAGCAGGCGATCGACTACTAGGTCACCGATCGTGCCATGGTGCGATCGGCGGTTGGTGATCCATTGGAACTTATCCAACATGGATCTGGCCATTGTGAGAAAATGGCTACGAGGCGATCGGGGGCCTTTTGGCGATCGGCTAATGCGTCAAAAAACGACTTGATCAGTTATAAATGGAGCTCAAGTGGGAGGATTTCGCCAAGACTTTAAGGAAGCTATTGAAGGGTAATTGCTGCTGCATTCCAGTTTTTCAAGAGCCATCCAAAGCAAGCAATAAGAAAGGGTTCAAAGCAAAGAGTTGTAAAGTGTTATTTACTTGCATTTCTTAGTGTCTTTGTATTTCTTGTAGTATTACTATTGTAATAGCTTGTGAGTGGTTTCTCCACCTCCGACGTGTAGTCGAGAAGGAGTTTAGTTAGTGTCGTGCGCATAACTAGAGCTCGGTGAGCTCGCCTATGGAGTAGGAACCATTCGATTCCGAACCACGTATATCTTGTGTGTTTGCGTATGCTTGTATTGTTGTTAGTATTATTATTGTTTCCACTGCGCTAACGACAATCGTAGGAAAGCAACGCAATGAGAATGAACGAATTCCATCATCGAATGAAAGAGGGCTATTCACGCCCCTCTAGCCGACCAACATACACATCGATCCCCTACATGGATGTGCAAGCCATGGTGCAATCCAAGGAGTTCTTCTCCTTCTTCTCTTTCTTTCTTCCAAGTGTTCTTGGTTGTTTACTAGGGTTGCTAGCACAATGTGACTCCAAAATTGCTGAGTGTTAGTGTGCATACCGTGGAGATACTGTTATTCTTATTGTATTGAGATCCGGGAGCGCTTAGATTAGCGGGATTGCGAAGGGCTCGCATCGAAGGTATACTTCTTCTTCTAAATAAGATGTAGATAAAGTAGGATAATCAAAATGACTTATATGTTTTGCATGGATCTCTGGAGGGATCCAGTTTATATTTTGTTTCCGGTATGGTTGTGCGAAGTATTCGCCTGCGATATTGTGAATGTTACGATCCGGATTTTCCTAACAGTGGTATCAACGCCACTTGCAAAATGTATATTTCGTTATGATGATTTATATGTGATATAAATTTAGAATTTCATGTTTTTGATGAGATATAAAACATGTGCATTATGGGTACATGAATTTTAGGCTTGGAATGTTGATAAGGGGCAAAAACAGGGTTGAACACAACCAAGTCGTGTTGGAAAACACAGTTGTGTTTTCAGCATGGCCTGGCAAATAGAGCGACCCATGACCATGTTGAAAAACATGACCTGGCTATGGGCACCTCTGATCACCCTAGAATGGTCATGCAAATTGGCACGGCCCGACCGTGTTGAACACGGGATGCTCCGAAAATGAGGGTCTTGGGTTCATATTGATGGACTAAGGGCATCAACTCATTCAAGGAGTTGAGTTGAAAATAAAATTTTGCTTCAGTGGCGTTGCGGCTTATCGATGAAGCGACTTAAAATTTGTTTGTGTATTCATAATAAATTTTATAAAATTACATCATTATGAATGATATGGTGCATGGTGCATGGTTATGGCCTAGGACCCAATGTGATTGTGGTTGTGTTGTATGTGCATGTTGTAATTCATAATACGGCCTGTGCATCCTTCCATCATCTATATTTTTTGGTTGTAAAATAGACTTAGACTCTAATGTAACTCGAGTGTTCTTATTTTGTAATATAAAAAATAAAGAAATAAAAAGTCCATTGAAGGTTGAAGTTACAAGGAGGATGCCGGCAACACAGGATGACCGAAGGAAGCAGGTAGAGAAGATGTCATCCCTAGGTTAACCATTTTCTCTTCTCATTGGCTTGAGAAGATCGTAGATTCCGGTCATAACCATGTCACATTTAAGATGATTATTATATGTGATGCATGTGATGCTTGTGTATGTGATGCTTGTGTATGTGATGCATGTGATGCTTGTATATGTGATGCATGTGATGCTTATATATGTGAAGCATGCGTAGTTAGTTGTCAAAAAAATTAGATCACTTATTATATGCCTACCAGAGTTTAATACTTACTATTATCTTGTTCAATCGTAGCATATTTGCCAAAGAAAAGTGACTCAATTTACCCTAATAAAGTACAATCGGACAATCGTGATGTTCGCCTATTAAACTTTGGATTTGACTTAACTAAGCTCTCTCAATTAGATTGATGAACTTAGAGGAATAGCTCATATGAGACATTTACCTACATTAAACAAATCTTGAGCAATTAGCCAAAGCTAACTCAAGATGACTGGTAATGTAGAAAGATATCTCATGCGATGGGCACAATGAACAAATAATGTTGTTTATATAAATATACAAGAGTTACATTTGATGTAATTGATACAAATTACCTACCTAACTTATACGAGTCTTGGGAGATTAGCCAAAGCTAACTCAAGATGCAGTATAATATGGATCTTGTCCCACTTTGTGACCAATGGGAGAATCATTTAGTTAAAGGCCTAATTAAATGATTGAAATATGATACATTTATGCATTTCTGTATTGTAGATCATCATGTCGTCAAATACGTCAAACACACTCTCTCTGCGATCTATCCTTGATAAGGACAAGCTCACTGGAGCTAACTTCCTGGACTGGTATAGGAACTTGAGGATAGTCCTCAAGCAAGAACACAAACTGTACATCCTAGAGCAGTCCATTCTTAAACCACCCGCCTATACAACCACTCGTGCTGACAAGGATGCTTATAAGGAGCATCAAGATGACGCACTAAATGTGTCATATCTTATGCTTGCCACCATGAACTCTGAGCTTTAGAAGCAACATGAGAACATGGATGTCTATGATATGGTTGAGCATTTAAAATAACTATATCAGGGAGAGGCAAGGCACGAGAGATACAAAGTATCAAAGGCCTTCTTTCAATGCAAAATGCAAGAAGAAACTCCGGTAGGCACTCATGTACTCAAGATGATTGGGTACGTTGAGAACCTACAGAGATGGGGACTTCCAATAGGCCAAGAGCTGGCCACTGTCCTTATTCTTCAGTCACTACCAGAAGGCTATAGTCAATTTGTCATGAACTACAACACGAATGAAATTGACAAACCTTTACCTGAGTTCTTGAGCATGTTACGAACTGTTGAACTCAACCTTAAGAAGGCAAATCCTGGTACCATTTTGATGGTGAACAAAGGCAAAGGCAAAGGCAAGAAGAAGCATAAAGGTAAGGGTAAGACCAAAGGCAAAGGCAAAGGCAAAGGCAAGGCAAATGCATTAAAACCTAAAGGAGGGGTGTCTAAGGAAGGGGAATGCTTCCATTGCGGTGAGACTGGGCATTGGAAGAGAAAGTGCAAACTTTACTTGGAAGAGGTGAAAAGGAAGAGAAGTGAGACTTCTGCCTCAAGTATATATATTATCGAAGTCAATTTATCTATCTCGTCTTCTTGGGTATTAGATACCGACTATGCTTCTCACATTTGTACCATTGTGCAGGGCCTTCGAAAGACTAGATCATTGACGAAGGGCGAAGTGGACCTACGGATAGGCAATGGAGCAAAAGTTACCGCCATCGCTGTAGGGACATATTCCTTGTCTTTGCCCATTGGGCTTATCTTAGAACTAGAAGAATGTTGTTATGTGTTTGCCTTGACTAAAAATAATATCTTTGTTTCTTGTTTAGACAAGAAAGGCTTCTCATTTGTAATAAAGGGCAAGTGTTGTTCTATTTATTTAAATGATATTTTTTTTTTATAGTGCACACCTTGTGAATGGTCTCTATCTTCTAGATCTTGAAACCCCAGTCTATAACATAAATATCAAATGGTTCAAATCTAATGATCTGAACCAAACATATCTCTGGCATTGTCGCCCAAGTCAAATAAATGAGAGTTGCATATCCCAACTCTATAAGGATGGATTACTGGACTCATTTGATTTTGAATCATATGAGACATGTGAATCCTGTCTTCTAGGCAAGATGACCAAGACTCCATTTAGTGGACATGGCGAACGAGCTACTGATTTGTTAGAACTCATACATACTGATGTATGTGGGCCTTTCAATGTAGCAGCTAGAGGAGGCTATCAGTATTTCATTACTTTTACTGATGATTTTAGTAGATATGGATATGTGTATCTTATGAGACACAAATCTGAATCCTTTGAAAAGTTTAAAGAATTCAAGAATGAAGTATAAAACCAACTTGGTAAGAGTATAAAAGTGCTTCTATCAGATCGAGGTGGGGAATACCTTAGCCAAGTTTTTTGTGACTATCTCATTAAGTTTGGGATTAGAAACCAACTAACTCCACCTGGAACACCACATTGGAATGGTGTATCAGAAAGGAGAAATCATACATTATTAGATATGGTACGATCCATGATGAGTCACACAAATCTTCCTTCTTTCTTCTGGGGATATGCTTTAGAGATGGCTGCTTTCACACTTAACTGCATCCCATCTAAGGCAATCATAAGGACACCATATGCGATATGGACTGGGAAGAGTCCCAAGATGTCTTTTATGAAGATTTGGGGTTGTGAGGCTTATGTTCAACGTCAAGTCTCTGACAAACTAGGCCCTAAATTGGACATGTACTACTTTATAGGATATCCTAAGGAAACGAAAGGATATTACTTCTACAATCTCACCTAAGGCATAGTGTATATCGCTAGAAATGGCATTTTTCTAGAAAGAGAGTTCATTTCTAGAAGAACTAGTGGGAGTAAAATATATCTGGAAGAAATTCAAGATAAAGATAGCACTGAGATGGAAATTGAACAAACACCACAAAGTGTTGTAGATGATGAGATTGTTGTACAAGAAGTTATGGAGCAACAACCTGTTCAAGTAGACCAACCTCTTCACAGGTCTGATAGGATAAGTCGTCAGCCTAAGAGATATTCATTTCTCTTGTCTGACAATGATGATGTTATGCTTGTTGAGTTAAACGAGCCTACATCCTATCAGGAAGCTGTGATGAGCCCAGATTCTGAGAAATGGCTAGAGGCCATGAGATCCGAAATGGAATTCATGTACACTAACCAAGTATGTGTTAGTAATATATGAGAGATGTCCTAAGGCAATCGCCTTATGTATGAACCATTTATATGATAAATGAAGATTCACTATTTGAGTATACATGTTTTATGTATTTGATTGGATCTTACACTCATTTACTGAATGTCCACGATACAATTCACAGCATGAGAGAATTTGTGATTGGATCACAACTAGTGAGTATCTCTACATGTGTAATTGTGATGTATCGGAATTATCCCTAGTCGATGAATTGATGGATTTGGACACCATCAATTCTGTCGAGACTAGCACGAGGTATACTCCTTGGTGTATCCAAGCAGCTGATTCTCACTGGCTGGAGACATTGTGATATCCGGAGTTAATCGTGGATGCTAGTTATGGTAACTTGTTCATTGGAGTGACCAGCCGTAAGACTTCATATGGTTCTCTGCATATATAGATATGTCAATGAAGTTCTTACTGTGGCTTAAGTGCGATGTTCCTTTGACTTGCGGTATTCAAGTCATCTTGATCATGGAGACTTATGCTTTGACATCTTAAGCAAACATCTCTAAGGAGATGTGGACCCGAGATGATTGGGTATAAGTCGAAGTGATCGAAGGTGTTTGAATAGCCTATAAAGGATTCACCACTCCTTGCGAGGAGATGTATACCCATGGCCTCTCGTCGGATTGTTACTAAAGTCTTTGGCCAAAGCATTACATGTTTAGAGTAAGGTACTCTTGATACATGTGCGTAACTAGAATCCGTAGGACGAGGAAATGATACTTGGGCTAGGTGTGACGTAGTCAGCCTAGTGGGGACTGACACAATAGACCATGTCCTGAACCAAGTGGGTATAAGATGAGTGAAGGGAATGGGGCACGAATCATTCGAGCTGTTGAAGGGTTTCAGAAATAGTTCTGGATTAATCGTTGATCTTTTCGGTTAATTGGGGATCATGATGTACTACTAGGTGCCACTCTTGATCGTTCTATAATTAATGGTTAATTATAGACGGCCAACATAAACCGAGAACCTATTTGGTCACACGCACAACGAGCGTAATCCAAAGGATTTAAAATGAGCTTGAGAATGAGATTCTCAGACTGAGAGAAACTAAGTTTGGTTGGACCAAACATAAAGCGAGCATGAAATCGTTTCAGTCGCAATGGAAGCGTGGATGGGCCGTGTCTTATGAAGACATAATGGATGGACCAAAATGGTTTGGTTCTAATCCAATAGAGGAGAATAAACCAAAGGGTTTGGTTTATTTTAAACGAATGAACCAAAAGTTGGTTCGGTTCGTTTTAACTTAAAATAAACCATCATGGTTTGGTTTATTTTAACTTATCTTAATGGAGCGGGTTAACGGGCCTAATGGTTATGATCCAATAACCATTAAGAGAATTAGTTCTCTATAAAAGAGGGCTTAAGGGATAATTAAGCCCTAATCCAAAAACCCCTTGCCCTAAGGTTGCCGCCCACCCCATTGAGGGAGCTCTCGGCGCCAACCCTAAACCGCCGCCCATTGCTCCTCCAACCGATGTCCGTATACTTCTAGTGATCTCCTTCAAGTTTGGCATCAAGGTGAGCTCTATCTCCCATGGTTCGCCAACGCCTATCACCTCCACCAAAGCTGTCCAGTTTTCTGGACAGCTTGTTCTCCTCTCGTCAGAGCATCATTTGGACGACGGTTAGAGCTCTGATAGCGGCTAACTTACCGGGGATTCGATCTCCGGTAATCCTCTGAGGTGGAGGACGAAGGATTCGTCAATTGGTTGACGAATACCTCTCCGGAGAAGCGAGTTTTGAGGACTTGTATTAGGATCCGAATTTGGATTCGGATCGTGATCATCTCTCGATCACGTCATCTTCAACACGAGGCTAGTAACCTATACGAGGACGAAGCTCGTGGCTTAGCGAATTCATCCCGAGGAACTCGGCGTGGATACGGATAGAGACGATTCTAGCGAGGATCGTTCCGGTTGATGTCGTTCCCGCTACACGTCATACGAAAGGTATAACGTAGATAAATTTCCTTTTATTGCAAATTAAAATTTACAGTTATGTCTACACTTATTGTACTATGCATGCGTGTGATGTGTGTGTTGTAATAAATGTAGATTTATTATTTTTATTGCTTCCGCTGTGCTCATGTTTGTGAAACGTGATCGAACACATACACGCCGCGGTGCCGGAAACCCAACAGTGGTATCAGAGCCCAGGTTGTGTTTCGACATAATCGTAAAAATGGTTTTGCGATAGTCATAATGTATTTCTGGAAATTTTCTAATTTTAGAAATTTAGAAGTATTTATGGAAATTTTTCAATTTTGAAAAGTCTAGAAGTATTTATGGAAATCTTCCACTTTTGGAAAGTTGGAAGTATTTATGGAAATTGATATTTTCCATAAATAAAATATTTGATTAGATTCTGAAAATTTGTTTCTTAATTTAATCATGATTTGATTTGGAAAATCAAATCTTAAAATATTTTATTTCCATAAGTAGTTTTAATGATTTAGGAAATTGGTTTCCTAAATAGATTTTCCTTAATCAAATAATTCCATGAATAAAATATGTGATTAGATTTGGAAATTTGTTTCCTAATTTAATTATGATTTGATTTGGAGAATCAAATCTTAAACATATTTTATTTCCATAAATAGTTATGACATATAAGGAAATTATATACATGACATAATTGTATGTCATGTAATTGCATTAGATGCATAACATTATGCCATGCGTGTCGTGACATGTAGATGTATGCCATGTATGCCATGCCATGTAGATAATAGTTATTTGCATGCAAAGAGGATGAGACATAAAAACCCTTAAACAAAATTAAAGCCTACACCTTCCATTAATATGGTTAGAACCAGAGTTCCGTTTCTTGTTTGGGTTGTTGGACTCTCTCCAAGCCCGACTCGAACCCGAACATGTTCAAACCATGGAATAGTTTAATACTAATATGGTAAGAGTCAGAGGTCAATCGTTAGCTTTGGTTGTTGGACTCTCTCCAAGCTGGGCTAATTGGTTGAATGCGCTCTAACCATATTAAAACTATTTCCCGATTAATGGGTTGGCTTTAACCTGGAGCATCGGCTTGTTGGACTCTCTCCAAGGTCTATGTAAAGGGAGGTGAAGTTGGGTGCTATGCATATGATGCATACTTGTTAATGTGTTAACAACCCGATGTATGTGTGAACATTCAATTAGTTGATAGCACATTGTGATAGTTGCATATACGTGATATGCAATCGGTATAGTTGATACCTACCGTCGTAGTTATGAATGGCTTGTTGGACTCTCTCAAAGGTTGTTCATAACTATGATGGATATCAGCCCATTCGGAGATGGACCTACGATCTCCCGAAGTGATTTTGGGGTTTTTGAAATTCGAAAAATGAATGGGATTTATAAATGTATATTGATGCATTTTAAAAATCATCTTTCTCATATATGCACGTTTTGTATTTCTAAAATTGATCATGTTGTCTTTTAATTTGCGTTCCATTTTGGATTCGAATAAATTGACTGGGCCAAACTTCTTGGACTTCTTAGAAACTTGAGAATTGTTCTCAAGGTGAAAAGCTTGCGTATGTCCTCAAAGCGCCTCTTCCCGCCCATCCTAGTAACGATGCAACTCCGGACCAATTGTTGGTCTATCAGAAACATGTGACTGATTATGAACTGACAAGTTGCATCATGCTAGCCGCGATGGAACCCAAGCTACGAAAGCAGCATGAGCATATGGATGCTCATATCGTAGTCCTTCATCTTTATGAGTTGTTTGATAAGAAAGTGAGATTCGAAAGGTTCGAAGTCTCCAAGCTCCTCTTTACCTTTGAGATGCAAGAAGGTTCATCTGTGGTACTGCTCAACATGCTGAAGACTGTGGAGCCTTCTGAGAAGCATGAGCAGGGGACATTGTTGTTAGTTGATTCCTCGAAGAAAGGTTCTAAGAGGGAGTCAAAGGAACAACAGAAGGGGAAGAAGAAAAAGGCTAAAAAGGCAAAACCAGCTCAAAAGGGCACTTGCCATCATTATGGCAAGTAGGGCCATTGGCGAAGAAATTGCAAGATTTATCTTGAGCCTGTGAAGAAGAATAAGGCATGAGATGCTCCATCTTTTTCATATATCTTCGTTATTGATTGTCATTCTATTTCCTCAGACACTTGGGTATTGGATACTGGGTGTGGCTCACATATATGTAATGACATACATGGGCTAAGGAATAGAAGAAGACTCGTCAAGGGAGAGTCGAATTTATGTGTTGGGAATGGAGCAAAGGTTGCTGCGCTCGCCATCGGAACGTATTTGTTGAAACTCCCTGCAGGACTTGTCTTAGAACTGGACAATTGCTTTTATGTTTCTTTATTGATAAAGAACATCATTTATATTTCTTGTTTAAATAGAAATGGGTACCATTTGACTTTTAGTAACAATTGTTGTTACATAACTTTAAATGGAGTTCTTTATGGGACTTGAACTTTAAGCAATGGTGTTTATATGTTGGACGTATCCAGTGACATTTGCAATATCGAAGCGAGCAACAAGAGTGCTCGAAAGGATAATCAAATAGACTCCTATATGTGGCATTGTCGTCTTGGCCATGTAAGTAAGAAATGCATGTCCGAATTACACCGATGTGGAATTCTGGAATCGTTTGAATAGGATTCATACGATACAATTGAATCATGCTTAAAAGGCAAGATGACTAAGTTACCTTTTACTGGAAAAGGTGAACGAGTGGGAGAGTTACTAGGTCTAATACATACTGATGTATGTGGACCTATGTCAACTCAAGCATTAGGAGGCTATAGCTACTTCATTACCTTCACCGATGATCACTCATGGTTTGGGTATGTGTTCTTGATGAAACACAAGTCTGAAGCCTTTGAAAGGTTCAAAGAATTCAGAAATGAAGAAGAGAAACAACATGACAAGAGTATTAAAATACTTCGATCGGATCGAGGTAGTGAATACTTAAGTCAAGAGTTTCTTGATTATCTAAGAGACAATGGCATATTGTCTCAATGGACTCCGCCATATACACCACAGCATAATGGTGTATCTGAGAGGCGTAACCGGACCTTGTTGGACATGGTCAGGTCAATAATGAATCATGCGACTCTTCCCAAGTCCTTTTGGGGCTATGCACTTCAGACAGCTGTTTACTTGTTAAACAGAATGCCTACCAAGGTAGTCTCAACTACTCCATATGAGATATGAAATGGTAAGAAACCTCATGTATCTTACTTGAAGATATGGGGTTGTCCTGCTTATGTGAAGCGGACTGTATCAGACAAATTGGATGCTAAGTCTGATAAATGTCTATTTGTTGGATACCCTAAGGAAACAAGGGGTTACCAATTCTATCATCCTGTGGAACAAAAGGTGTTTGTTTCAAGGCATGCTGTGTTTCTAGAGAAAGAGTTTCTCTTGCAAGAAAACAGTGGGAGTGTCGTCAAGCTTGAGGAGGCTCGAGAGACTCAAATAGACATTAATGAGATACATGGTGAAGCACAACAGCCGACAACTCATAGTGATGAGCAATCGACTGGACCTATTGTAACACCACATCTTCGTAGATCACGGTAGAATGTGAATATTCACGAGAGATATGGATTTCGTAAGTGAATCGAGCGACGTGTTACTCATTGATGATGAGAGCCTACAGTTATGAAGAAGTCTTGACAAGTTCAGAAAGGGATAAGTGGCTTGGTGCCATGAAGTTGGAAATGGATTCCATGTATGAAAACCAAGTTTGGAACTTGGTTGACCCACCTGAAGGCATAAAGCCTATAGGGTGCAAGTGGGTTTTCAAGAAGAAAACCGACATGGATGGTAATGTGATTACCTATAAGGCTAGATTGGTGGCGAAAGGATATCGTCAAAAACAAGGTGTTGATTATGTGAAACCTATTACGCTATGTAAATCCATTCGGATGCTCCTGGCCATAGCGGCTCATTATGATTATGAGATATGGCAGATGGATGTGAAAATAGCTTTCCTTAATGGAAATCTGCTCGAGGACGTGTATATGATACAACCTGAGGGTTTCACATCGGTTGATAAAACCAAGGTATGCAAATTGCGACGATCCATTTATGGATTGAAGCAAGCATCCAGGAGCTGGAATATCCATTTTGATGAGACAATCAAAAGTTTGATTTCTCACAAAATCGAGACGAACCTTGTGTGTACAAGACGGTTAGTAGAGTGCGATCGTGTTCCTAGTATTGTATGTCGATGACATACTACTTATAGGAAATGATGTTTCAATCTTCTGATCGGTGAAGGTTTGGTTATCAAGACATTCTCCATGAAAGACACAGGAGAAGCAACCTACATCCTCGGGATTAAGATCTATAGAGATAGATCGAAGCGGTTGCTTGGTCTTCGCGATCTACATATATAGGCGAGTAAGCAAAGAGGTTTAGCATGTCGGAATCCAAGAAAGGTTTCTTACCCATCAGGCATGGGGTACACCTTTCGAAGTCTATGTGTCCGCGCACAGAAGACGAGAGGATTTGCATGAGTAAGATTCCCTATGCATCCGCAATAGGATCTATCATGTATGCTATGTTATGTATAAGGCCCGATATATCGTAGGCTCTGAGTGTCACGAGCAGATACCAGTCTGATCCAGGAATGGATCATTGGGTGACTGTTAAGACGATCCTTAAGTACTTAAGAAGAACTAAGGATGCATTCCTAATATATGGAGAAGGGTACATGGTGATACATGGGTATACGGATGTCAGATCCAGACAGACAAGGATGATTCCATGTCTTAGTTTGGGTATGTATTCACCTGGAATGGAGGCGCAATAAGTTGGAAAGGTTCTAAGCTTGACACTATAGCGGATTCTTCCACTAAGGCAGAATACATTGCAGCTTTGGAAGCAGCAAAGGAAGCAATTTGGATCAAGAAGTTCATCTCTGAACTTGATGTGGTCTCATCAATGATCCAAACATGTGCTTCGCCGCTATCATCTTATCAGAGAGATCATCAGTAGGAACGAAATACAAATCGAGAAAATTCCCACTGAAAGGAACTTAGCGGATCCTTTAACTAAGGCATTACCTCAAAATAAGTTTGAGGGTCATGTTAGAGCTTATGGTATTGGATACCGTAGCGATTGGCATTAGGCCAAGTGGGAGTCTGTTAGTAATATATGAGAGATGTCCTAAGGCAATCGCCTTATGTATGAACCATTTATATGATAAATGAAGATTCACTATTTGAGTATACATGTTTTATGTATTTGATTGGATCTTAAACTCATTTACTGAATGTCCATGATACGATTCACGGCATGAGAGAATTTGTGATTGGATCACAACTAGTGAGTTATAGCATCAGCTAGGATGGAAACATCATCGGCTCAGGAACTTTGGTCCTGGTGTACAAGGTGCATCATCTCCACTATATTTTGACGCATAGAAGCTGAAATCCCCTCCACTGCTTCAGAATAAGATCTGGTCCGGGCGAGTTCAGTGCCCAGCCTCTAGAGGGAAGTCTCTTGCCTACGTAGACGGGCATGAGCATGCGCCCTGGAATTTATGACAGATGAGTTTTCTTGTACCTCCTTGCACAAGCGGGTACGAAGGTCCCCTATCTTATCCTCTGCTCGCCGGTATTGAACCTAAAGGTGAGCGATGGCGTCAGAATCCTGTTGCTTCCCCTTAAGGAGCTCTGCTACCTGCCCTTGAAGATGTATTAACTCTTGAGCGGAAGAAGACTCCTTATCAAGAGGAGCCGATTGGACTTCTTGCAGGGGGACGGGTGGTTCCACACCTGATCGTTGTTGTTCCCTTAACGCTGCAATAGTATCAACATCCTTCTGAATCTGTTGGCGAGCTTCGGATAATTTCTCTTGGCACCGGTGTAATTGTTGCAACAGGAGCCGTTCTTGATTCTGAGTATTCGCCAAATCTTCCCGTTGTTGCCACTCCCATTCTTGAGCTTGAGCCCGATATTGATGGAGGGAGCGATCTAACTCTTGATGGTTGGTCAAGGCCTGCATGTCAGTTGCGAAAAAGAAATCGGTTAGTACGACAAAGCTAAGGAAGCTAATTGAGAAAATGTACCAAATCCAGAGCATGGCGTAGGCTTTCCATGTGAGGAACCACTTCCTCTAAGTTCAGGATTCGAAGACTTCGGGGAGAAAAGGAAGAAGATGGGACAGATGATACCAAGGGGGGAAGTTCACTGGTGATGGGGAGAAGGGGGATGATATTTGTGGGAGGAGAAGGGCTCTTCAGGCGATGGGTGGAGGGGGAAGTTTGCAGTAAGGGGATATCAACCGTCATGGGTTCGGAGGAAGAATGATATTCAGGGGAGATAGAAGGCAGCGGTGAGCTAGCCTCTGTTATCGGCTGACATGGAAGTGCATCCTCCCCAGGTTCATCCTCAGGTCGCCGTGAAGTAGAAGGTGACTTTTGAATATTGGTGGCAGAGGGAGAAAAAGTATGAGAGCTAGGGTTTGTAAATGCCGGAGAAATCGAGGAGGGACTAATTGTCCCGATTTCCTCCGGGGCGGAATTAACAAGGGATGCAGGGGGAGGAGAGGATGACAGACGAGATGAAGCAGGTGTGGTGGTGACCGGGGAAAGTGAAGAAGAAGATAGAGTCGACGGCTGGCCGGCCTTCCTCTTGCGATGTGGATAACGACCCGCTATCTCCTGGAAGAAGGTAGAATGCATTTTGGGGGTCTGATAATAATGAGAAAGGGCTGAAAAAAGGGATTGAGGCAACGGAGTATGGCAGCGGAGGAACGAACAGACGGAGAAGAAGGAGATGAAAAGGCAAAGGGATGAAGATAGCAAACGAAACAAGGATCCCCTATAAAAGGGAGGAGAGTGGGCCTGTAACCATTATTGGGCTCCTCGTCTGTGGAGAAGGAGGCCCTAAGTAAAAGGGAAAGAAGGGTTATTTTTTCTAAATGGCCCGTTATGTATTAAAGCCTTCATTTGCATGGGAAGGGGCGGATATAGGTGTTCCCCTTCGGAAGATAAGCACAAAAGAAGGATGATATGAAAATGTTGCCTCCTTTATGTTGATGGCTTCTGAGCCATATATCTATATATCAATTTCTATCCCGACGAGGAGAAGTGGAAGATATCCCCGTGCGGTGGCGGAACGGAAGAACCGAGATCCCTCGGTTATGTATTATATATATAAATTTCTATCCCCGCGAGGCGAAGCGGAAGATATCCCCGTGTGGTGGCGGAACGGAAGAACCGAAATTCATTCGGTTATACTCAAAATTTCTATCCCCGCGAGGAGAAGCGGAAGATATCCCCGTGTGGTGGTGGAACGGAAGAACCGAAATTCATTCGGTTATACTAAAAATTTCTATCCCCGCGAGGAGAAGCGGATGATATCCCCGTGCGGTGGCGGAACGGAAGAATCGAGATCCCTCGGTTATATATTATATATATAAATTTCTATCCCCATGAGGATAAGCGGAAGATATCCCCGTGTGGTGGCGGAACGGAAGAACCGAAATTCATTCGGTCATACTCAAAATTTCTATCCCCACGAGGAGAAGCGAAAGATATCCCCGTGCGATGGCGGAACGGAAGAATCGAGATCCCTCGGTTATATATTATATATATAAATTTCTTTCCCCGCGAGGAGAAGCGGAAGATATCCCCGTGTGGTGGCGGAACGGAAGAACTGAAATTCATTCGGTTATACTCAAAATTTCTATCCCCACGAGGAGAAGCGGATGATATCCCCGTGCGGTGGCGGAACGGAAGAACCGAGAATTCCTCAGTTATGTACTATATATATATAAATTTCTATCCCCGCGAGGCGAAGCGGAAGATATCCCTGTGCGATGGCGGAATGGAAGAACCGAAATTCTTCGGTTATATATTATATATATATAAATTTCTATCCCCGCGAAGCGGAAGATATCCCCGTGTGGTGGCGGAACGGAAGAACCGAATTTTATTCGGTTATACTCATAATTTTTATGCCCGCGAAGCGGAAGATATCCCCGTGTGGTGGCGGAACGGAAGAACTGAGATCTCCTCAGTTGTGTATCACTTTTTGTCCCCGTAAAGTGGGAGAAGTTGAAGTTCTTGTTTAACTTTGTATTGTTTTATTTTTGTAAAACAGCAAAGTTGGCTCATTTAATGGTTCTATATACCCATCAGAGTAAAAAGGCGGACGAGCCGAAATATGCCTCAGTTATATGTGAGTCTATGTGAATACGAAAGAAGTAAAGCGTGGCACAACTCAAAAGATACTGGAGAAAGAAGATAAACTGGGAAAGTTCATTGATGTGAAAGAATTACATATTCTGAGTCATTTACAAGGGAAAATAACAAATAGAAGCCCTTATACATCTGGGGTACTAAAGTTCTTTATTGGGAGGAACGGATGGAGCTCCTTTGTAGGGTTGAGGTTGGCATAATAGTTGCCGCCAGAAGACTCGCAGAAGATCTGCCACGATTCCTTTTGGGACCCGACCAGTTGTTGGCGCAGGGAGCGATTACGGGCGAAAGTTTCCTTCAGCCGTTGTTGTAAGTACTTCACTTGCTCCTCCAGACTAGCTATGTATCGGCGATCATTTATCTGTTCTTCAAAAGGAAAGGAACTGCTGCCCTATTCAGATATTCTGTCCATGGCAAATAAAAGGAAACGGAAAAGGATGGAAGCTATCAGGTAAGGGGTGGAGGTTTTTATAGCAACAAAGGGGAAAAGTGCATTTATTGGTAGAAGAAATAGGGATAATAAATACTAATAAAGAAAAGGAAACGTGGGGGCGGTAAGGGGGAAGGTCGACGGAACTATAACTCCAATTAAGAGGGTCCGAATCCCCGGGCGATGATAGAAGAAGGTATGTTCGGATCAGATTACAGTCCTTGTGAAGACAGAGACCTTACTTCTACGACAAAAAGACAAAAGCAAACATCAAGTTCCCCCCCCCCCCCCCGCCCTCGTCTTTATTGATATATTTGAAATGATTACATTGATTTGATCTATATAGATTTTCTCTGATTACTCCTAACAAATGAAGCGGGAGAGGTCTCTTTGGGGGGAGAGGGCGCCAAGATGACCTTGAAGCGCTCGCCTTGAGATGAAGGAAGAACTGATGGACCTTCATCGGACGGAGGAGGATGAGCTTCCGCCGGGGGGACTGGGATGAAACCCAGGGCTGGTGGGAGTGGAGGAAGTTCGGCAGTGGTATGGGGGTCTCCCACTGTATACTCCCATGTGAAGGGAGGATTCCACACTCTATTGCGGAAGGAAGGGAAGGTAGCACGAAAGGACCTCCCTGTAGGAGGGGTTGGAGTTGGAGTGTGAGGCGGAAAAGGAAGAGGACGAAAAGCTGAAGTGGCAGTTGAGCGGGTCTCCAAGTCTTCAGTGTCTTCAGAAACCCAGTCCTGCAACTCGAAAGATTCTGAATTGGAAGAAATTTCGATGGGGTGTCCCTCTGATCCGAATGATTTTTAATGTCGCAATACCGTTCCCAAATTATTTACCGAACCCCCTAACTACACTAATGCAGTATAGGACTGACTCGGGTCATCTCCCAACGAACCTAATGGCTGGACGTTTGTTTTTAAACAGAAGTAAACATTGGGGTTTTCTGAATTTATTAAAATGCAAAATCAAAAGCAAACATGAGAATTAAATATACAAAGAGTAAACCTAACTACCAAATAATGAGTAACAAACAACTATTCTAATGAACAAAAGAAAGCGACCAAGCACCGCACTGTCACTATACGATACACTGATCAAACAAAGGTGAACAATCCAACCATGCACCGCACTGTCACTATACGGCACAGTGATCAAACAGCCACTGAAAACTGCAATAAACGAAATGCAATAATAGCAGCAATTCAACCCGTAAAAGAAAATCTACCTAATAATGAATGCACTCCAACCAAAACACCATACTGTCACTATACGATGCATTGACTGGACAATTTTAATGGATGGGGTTAGTACATCAGCGACATCAAATTAAACTAACCTACAACTAAATAACAAACGCCAATATTAAATCTAATAAAAATGCACGATGAACAGAATTAACAACTAAGCATAACAAACCGATAGAAATAGCATTGCATGTAAACAAATTAACAAGTAACCGAAACAAACATCATCAACTACTAACAATTGCATAACTGACTGGAATAAACTGCAGAATGTAAATAACATGAAATCCCGAGTGTTTAACACAACCACACTCAGTACTAATCCAAATAAAATACGACCGGTAACCACACGGCGATCACAACAAACCGAACTGTTGGGAGTATGGGGAATACAATCAAAGTCCCACATTGGTAAGACATGGAAAAGATCATGTGCTTATAAGAAAAAAGATATCTCCATTGGTATGAGGCCTTTTGGGCTTAGACCCAAAGTGGACAATATCATGCCATTGTGGAGATATGTGGATCTTATAAGCACTAACACGAACAACCACTCCGGTGGTGAATGCGAAGCTGCCCCAATCGACGTACAGCAGGGAGGAGGGAAAGATGGATGATTGCGATCACTGCTCCGACTAATCTGGATTTCACCGGACAGTGGAATGGGATTCTTCTCCGGCGGTGAGAATGGGATTGTCCAATCGGCACAACCTGTGGGTGACTCCGGTGAATCTAGAACGGCCTATTCCAGTCGCCGGAATGAAGGAGAAATGCCGGTGAAGGATGAACTCGCCGGAATCCCGCCTCGCCTCGCTTTGGATCAGCTGCCCGAATCACGGCATCTGGATCCGCCACCAAGGATCGGCTGGGATCGTCGCCAGCTGTCGGAGGGAACTCGCCGGAATACTGCCGGCTTGCCGTCGATCGCTTGTGTAGTCGCCCGGTCAGCGCGCGCTTGCGAGAGGAAGAAGGCGCTCGAAGGTTACATGCTCTTGGCGAAGCTGGGAAGAAGTTGGGTTTATTAAGTGATTTTCCTGAGCCATCCGATTGTGCCAGATCTGATCTCAGCCGCCCAAATATAGCTAGGTTAAATGAATCCAATTAATCTCCTAAGCATGTTGTGATCCAACGGCTGTGATCAATCTGAATTGCAATGGGCCGGATCGATCCGTCAAGGTATAATCACGATCAAAGCGGTCGGATGAGCGGCCAAGACGTGTAGATCTTAATGTATGGGCCAGATCGCTCCAGATCCAGATGGATGGCTCAAAATCAATCGCTTTCCTCGGATGGTCTATAATGCTCAGATCTGATCTGGATCGACGGCTGTGATTGCTCCAATTAGATCCTCATTATATGTTTTCTACAAAATCACATGTAATTCATGAAAAATACTGGAATTATAGGAATTAATGCAATTAATCGCAAATAGGCTCAATATGTAAAAACATCCCAAATAACAATAATCATCCCATCAAAGAGCCTAAAAGATCTAATCACCAAGTAAAAATAGCGCGATAAAAAATGCAGTTATCAAATTCCCCCACACTTATTTTTGCACGTCCCGTGCAATAACAAAAACAAAGACACACTAACTCCCTAACTCATTCCCCTAGCAATACCTAGATCAATAATTCAGAGACAGAAAAAATAAGTTACTTAGGATCACCAAATTCATCAGGATCTAGGATATTCAAAAGATCCGACTCCTACAACAGTCAACAAGTATGATGATTTACAGTCAAATCAAATAAACCAAGCCTGATACAAAAACCTCCCAAATGGATATTTGCACTCATGCTCACATAATGATCATAGGAGTGGGGTACCCTCAAAACATCATGTAATCTTGTCCTACCATATGCTTGCTTATCATCTATTTCTCTACTGCTATCAATACATCCATACATGAATCAAAAGGATTTTTCGAAAATCAAACATGATCAGAAGTGGATTGCAATAGAGAAATACAAAGAAGATCAAGATGTAATGAATAAGCAACAACAGAAGAATTGGAAGAATAAACCTGATTAGTTGCAATTAGAAGTGTGTAGGGAGATTTCCAATACCGATCCAAGAAGATAAGACTCAATAGCATCCATACTAAACGTAAGGTCCAAAACCTCACGTATATCATTCTCAAGCATCCACTGTAGGTTCTTATATTAATCTGGATCAATAACCTCAATGTCATGATAAGTAACCTCTACTCCAAGAATGTGCTTGTAAATTGACCTTGTAAAATGCACATCAAGGTCGACCATTGAAAAGTGTTGTACTAACATCAAGTTTTCATCAATCAGAAATTTCTACAATTTTAACTTAGAATATGGCATCCAATCCATAATTTTCTTGCGGCATCCATCACTTGCATAGCATTCGAGACTATTATATAGCAGAATGTCGAAATTGACAACAACACCGTGTTCATCCTTTTGCTTGTTCGTTGCGGCAATGTCCAACATGTTCTCCCAAAACTTACCGGATCTTGCACGCATAACTCCTCTAAATAGCAAACAAGGAACTGCAGAATAAAACATGTCGAACAACTTCATCGATTGCATGAATAGCGATCGATTTTAGACAACCTTTCCCTCTCTTAAGGAATGATGGCTCATGTTCTCCAACATCTTCCCAGCGTTGGCAGCGGAAGTGATATTCAACAATGGGTATTAATTCCAACCGAAGTTCCAATCAGTGCAGGACATGTCCTATTATTTCGAAAATCGATACAACCTTTGGAGCAGATGTTTCCACGAATCCACGTATTGGAATCCTCAAATTTAAATACCATTCCAAGCTACACTTCCTTTTAAATAACCATGGCATTTCTTGAATCCATGTATAAGCATATCCTCTAAGAGCTTTGGTGACTCATGCATTTTTCGAATGTATCTAGCTAATCTAAGCTTGCATGTTCAGCTTCTCAAAGGCATAATAAAAATTTTATTTCTTGGACACCTTGAACCAAAGATGGTTAAAACTTCCCAAGCTTCCTATCATATGTGTGAATCTTATTCTTCTTCAAAATGGATTTAGTAGTAACAAAACAACACCAATGTCCTTGTAATCCCGATCAAAATTAAACATACGGAAATCCGCATAGCTCAAGATGGACTTTTGCTCTTTCCTTTCTCCATTAGACGCAGCTGTGCAGTCCATCTCTTGATGACCCAAACTCCATCACAGAATTGCAGATCTTTAGGATACAGTTCCAGTGTAACTTAAACATTGCAGCAATTAGGAAGACCTTCCAAAATCTGAATACTCTTGCCATTCTACAGATTTTACTCTCTTCTTCCAAGCCTTCTTTTCTCGATACTTTGAAATTTCCATTCTGCACGCAAAAGCCTTAAGGCACCGTTCTTTGTGGTCTTCAATTAAATTGCAATACCATCGAAAAAAACTGTAGGATGATCAGATTCGAACTACCAAAGAATCAAAACTCAATTCCCATTTCATATTTGAGTGGATTCTTTGGGCACTTGTGCAATTTCTATTTCCTCCAGTGGAAGGAATTTCCCGAATCAATTTTACGAGTTACGATAATGCTAACATGTTTAATCTCTGAATTTGAGAAAATTTTGTTGTCGCTAATAAAATGTCGAGAAGTTTTGGAGTTTCAGCAGCTTCAACAAATCATTCAGGAATTCCACTTCCAATTGTGTTGATCAAATTCACAAAGCAATCAATTTAAATTCCGTAAACTGGCAACTTTCTAAAACTTCTAAACAACCCAGGTGCCCCTCTTGTAGTGCATTGCTCTAAACTTTAAAAACTTGCGTGAGCGTAAATGTGTAATTTCTCTGTTTATTCCCCATTAGAACTACTTGCAATTTCAGTTTTTTTTAAAGGTAGCAAATAAAAACACTGCCATTTCCAGTGCAGATCCTCTCAATTTTCCTACCATTTTCAGAGCTATAGGTCAATTAAGTTCTGAATGGCCAAGCTCTGTAGCAAATTCCTACCCAACTAAATGTAATGTCCTCCCCCACACTTAAAATTTTGTCCGTCTCGGACAAACACTTTATCAAGTTATTCTTCAAATATGGGAACAAAAGATACGAGAGAAAATAATCCACGAAGATAACAAAGACAATAAATGGTAAATGTAAGGGTATGACATGTAAAATAACATGGAAGTATCAAGTGGATTAGACAAGCAATACAAGTGAGGAAAAGAATCAAGAGTGAGATCCTTCATCGTATTCATGCAAATAAATGTCCTTATGTTTGAAAAGACTCAAAGCAAGTTCTAGAGCAACAAGTATCACACGTGTATCACACTAAAGTGGGTAAATGATTGAAATGACTTAAACCTCACTAGGTGAATAAAAATCAAGCTTGGTCTATCAATAAAAAGTTCACCATCATAACAAGTATCATGCAAGTGAAGTCTCCTATCATACACAAAAATCCATAATTTAATGATCAAACTTAACTAATTTTTACTACCTCTGAAATGATACTAAGGCATGCATAGGGGAATATTATTTGACTCAACGAAAATAACTAAACAACCTAGGCAAACAGGCAAATACTAAACAAATAAACAACCAGTTATTTCCGAACATGAGAAGAAGGAAGAAAATACAGTAAACAAAAGAACAAACTCCCTTGTCATGTCGGAGAAGAAGCATCCTCAAGGTACAATTTCTCTACTATAGCTTCTCTCGCCCCTTCATGAAATGTCTTGAGACGGTGTCCATTTACTCTGTAAGTGTTCCTTGAAGAAAGTTCCTGCACCTCTACAACACCATAGGGAAACACATTAGTAACACTAAAAGGACCGTCCCCACGGATCTCAACTTACCTCCGATCAACTGAGGCAGACTACATAATAAAACTTTGTCACTAATATGGAACTCCTTCCTCACAATCCTCTTGTCATGAAAATTTTTAGTCTTCTCCTTGTAAATGCGGGAGTTCTCATATGCTTCTAACCGTATCTCTTCAAGTTCCTGAAGTTGGAGTTTCCTCTCTCTCCCAGCTCTGTAAGCCTCCATGTTGCAAGCTTTTACTGCCCAATAAGCCTTGTGCTCAATCTCCACCGGCAAGTGACATGCTTTGCCATAAACCAATCTGTAAGGGGACATGCCTATGGTAGTCTTATAGCGATCTGTAGGCCTCACAGAGCGCCCTCCAACCTTTGCTCCAATCTTTCCTATCTGGTCCCACTGTCTTCTCCAGTATAGATTTGATCTCTCTGTTTGATACTTCAGCCTGCCCATTTGTTTGAGGGTGATAAGGAGTAGAAATCTTATGAAACACCCCATACTTGCTCAGCATGGCTTTCATGTGTCTATTGCAAAAGTGAGACCCTTGATCGCTGATGATCGCCCTGGGTACCCCAAATCTGCAAAATATGTGAGACCTGACAAAATTCACAACAACTGGAGAATCATCAGTCCTGGTGGGGATGGCCTCCACCCATTTGGAAACATAATCAACAGCCAAAAGAATGTAAGAAAATCCAAAAGATACAGGAAAGGGTCCCATAAAATCGATACCCCAAACATCGAAAATCTCACAGAATAACAAAGATTGTTGAGGCATTTCATTTCGACGTCCTATATTCCCTGTTCGTTGACATCTCTCACAAACTTTATAGAATTCATAGGCATCATGAAATAGGGTGGGCCAAAACAGACCAGACTCTAAAACTTTCCTAGCAGTCCTTTGGGGTCCAAAATGCCCCCCACAAGCCAGAGAATGACAAAAAGTAAGTCTGAATGAAACTCATAGTCAGGAACACATCTCCTAATAATCTGATCACTACAAAACTTCCAAAGGTAAGGATCATCCCATACATAATACTTGGCATCACTTTTCAATTTCTGGACTTGTGCATGAGAAAAAAATGAAGGTACAACACGGGCAACTAAATAGTTAGCAATATATGCATACCATAGTGTCTTACCCTGCAGGTGAAAAAAAGCGCTCATCCGGAAAGAATCGCTATGGGGTGGAATCTATCTACTGTCACTATCCTCCTTTCGGATGATCTACTGCAGTTCTCCCTCCCGCTCCTATCCGTATCTCTACGTCAATTCTTGAAGCGAAGCATCCATCTAATCGGTCTTGGTTTTGCAGAGCTTCTTGAGAGGAATTTCAAAGCTGCATGATCAGAAAAAACAACCACATGAGAACATAGCAAGTAAGATCGGAATTTATCTAAAGCAAAAACAATAGCTAAAAGCTCTTTTTCTGTGGTGGTGTAGTTGGATTGTGCGATCCAATGTCCTCGGCGTAGCAGATCACATGAGGCATACATCTACTCTGCGCCAAGACAGCTCCTATCGCATAGTTCGAGGCATCACACATCAACTCAAACGGCAAAGTCCAATCTGGTGGTCTCAAGATCGGTGCTGATATCAAAGCTTTCTTCAGCTGGTTAAATGAATCCTTGCACCTCTGATCAAACTGGAATACCACCTCCTTTTGTAATAAGTTAGTCAAAGGTAAGGCAATCTGATTGAAATCTCTGATGAAACGTCTGTAGAAACCTACATGTCCAAGAAAAGCACGAACTTCCCGCACAGAAGCGGGGTAAGATAGAGCAGATATAACATGAATTTTAGTAGGATCTACTTCTATACCATGTACAGAGATAATATGACCTAGGACTATCCCATGCCCTACCATGAAATGACATTTCTCGAAATTCAAAACCAAATCTGTATCAATGCATCTCTGTAAAACTCTCGACAAACTATCCAGACATGAATCAAAAGAAGAACCGTACATAGAAAAATCATCCATAAACACCTCCATGCAATGCTCTAATAAATTACCAAAAATACTTACCATACATCGCTGGAATGTACCGGGGGCGTTGCAAAGTCCGAAAGGCATGCGTCGATATGCATACGTCCCGAAAGGGCAAGTGAAAGTGGTCTTCTCCTGATCCTCTGGAGCAATACAGATCTGGAAATACCCAGTGTAACCATCTAGGAAGCAATAATGTGACTTGCCTGCCAACCTCTCTAGCATCTGATCAATAAAAGGTAGGGGGTAGTGGTCTTTCCTGCTGGCCTGATTAAGCTTCCTGTAGTCTACACAAACTCTCCAAGAGTTCTGAACTCTGGTGGGAATCAACTCATTATCTGCATTGGCGACCACTGTAATACCAGACTTCTTCGGAACCACCTGAACAGGACTTACCCAATTGCTATCTGAAATAGGATAGATAATGCCAGCCTGTAGAAGCCTCGTCACCTCTTTCTTTACTACCTCAAGAATCAGTGGGTTAAGTCGTCGTTGTGGTTGTCTAACTGGTTTTACATCCTCTTCCAAGTGAATCCTGTGCATACAGATCGAAGGACTGATACCCGGGATATCTGCCAGCGTCCACCCAATCGCTTTCCTATGCCGCCTCAGAAGATCTACTAATCTGTACTCCTGATCTGACTCTAGATCTCGGGCAATAATAACGGGTCGCTGCTCGTCCTTATCCAAATACACATACTTTAAATGCTCAGGAAGGGGTTTCAATTCAAACTGCTGTGGTTGCACATTTGATGGAAGTGATTCCTGGGGCGTTGCCTGAAAATCGCAAGTCCCTACACATTCCATGTCCCTGTCCAAATCAGAGGGCCCACATATAGGTCCTATCATATCATCAATAATATCAGAATCGTCAGAATCACTGAAATCACTACACAAAATAGAAGGTATAGAGATATCCAACTGAAAAACAGACTCAGAAATGAAACTCATGCCGTCCAGCTCATCCTCTAAATCCATGCTGAGAATAGAATGATCCTCCATCGGATGCTTCATCGCATCTAAAATCCTGAACTGAACTACAGTATCTCCTACCTCCATGGAAAGTGTACCTGCATGCACATCAATCTTGGTCTTGGCAGTCTTGAGGAAAGGCCTGCCCAGAATAAGCGGAGCTCTGCTGCTCGGTGAATCACCCTCCATGTCAAGAATGTAGAAATCTGCGGGAAATATCAGCTCTCTTACCTTAACCAACACATCCTCGATCACCCCAGCTGGGTGAGTCTGACTGCGGTTGGCTAACTGAATCACTACACCTGTCGGCTGTAAGGGTCCAAAACCTAATGAACGGAAAATAGACCTTGGCATCACATTAATGGAAGCTCCTAGATCTAGCATAGCATCCTCGAACACATGGCTCCCAATCACGCAAGGTACAGTGAAAACTCCTGGATCCTCGCACTTCTGGGGCAAAGGTTGAATAAGTGCTGAAACATTCTTTCCAACTCTGATTAACTCATTTCCTTTCAGCTTCTTCTTATGCACACACAACTCTTTCAGAAATTTGGCATACTTGGGAATCTGCTCGATCATCGTCAATAAAGGGACATTAACTTCCACCTTACTGAACAAATCCACAAGCTCCTGAAATTCCCTAGCCTTTTCTTCACTAACCCCCTTCCTAGGCTGTACTGGCCTCTGAGGGAAAGGTAATGGAACTGGCGACTCCGATCGTCGCGGCTGTGGATCCTGCTCTGCTCTGCACTGCTCTGAGCTACCTGAATCAGCAACTGGATCTGGTACAGGGTCTGAAGCCTGGGGGTCTGAAGTAACTCTACCACTCCGCAGTGTAATCGAACTGATGTTTCCTTTAGGATTCGGGATGGTCTGAGATGGTAGCTGACTAGATCCCTGTGACTGCAGCTGGTTAATGTTGGATGCAAGCTGGCTAAGTTGTCTCTCTATGTTCTGAATAGATGCATCCGTCTTCTGCTGAAACTGCTGCTGCTGTACCAAAAACTGCTGCACAAGATCCTCCATCTTTGGATTTGAACTTGAACTGGAAGACTCAGCTCTAACTGGCTGAACAGAAGGTCTGACCTGTACTGGGTTACTCTGGATAGCTAGGGGTCTCTGCACTGCTGATCCTGGCTGAAACGGCTGCTGATAGAATGAATTCCCGTACCTCAGATTTGGGTGATCTCTCCATCCAGGATTATAAGTGGCAGACATCGGATCATATCTGGTATATTGTTGCTGATCGAGGCCACGATCGGCGTCTGATGATATGGAGGATGATCTTGAGGCGTCTTGAGGTCTGGAAGGAAACTGATTTGCCGCCGCTACTATTTCATCTTGTTGGAGTGAAGGACATGACTCAGAAGGATGCTCTGGACTCGAACAAATACCACAAACTCTCATAGGCTGCATAGGCACTATAGAAGATTGGCTTGCCTGGTTCAGAGCCAATTGCCTAACTAAGGATGTGAGCTCCTGTATAGAATTCTTCATCTCCGCCTGATCAGTATAAGCCAGGTGAGCCTCACTCACCCCTCTAGTCACTATAGCTCTGCTCCCAAACTGCTGTGAGTTCTCTGCCATATTTGCAATAAGCTCTCGGGCCTCACTGGGTGTCTTGTTAACTAATGCCCCTCCACTAGCTGCATCTATCATACTCTGTCCATGGGAAGCGATCCCTCATAGAAATCTTGAGCAAGCAAGTGTCAGCGATCGATCTTTGGGGCAAGCTGGAACATAGTTTCTTGAATCTCTCGATTACTCATACAATGTCTCTCCAAGACTCTGATATCTGCAGATACTTTTCTGATGGATAGTAGCTTGATTCTGGATCTTTGGGAAGAACTTTTCCAAGAATACTTTCTTGATTCAAGCCAACTGTTGATACATCCAGGTGGAAGATAGTATAACCAATCCTTAGCTGCTCCAGCCAATGAAAATGGAAAAGCTCTCAATTTTATATCTTCCTCTGAAATGCCCTGTGGCTTCATAGTAGAGCACACCACATGGAACTCGTGCAAGTGCCTATTGGGATCTTCACCAGACAATCCATAAAACTTAGGAAGCAAATGAACTGTACCCGATCTGAGCTCAAAATCCTCCTCTAAAATTTGGGTAGCTAATGCAAGAATCTTGGTATATCGCATCGAGTCTTTGCAAGCTCCTTGATCTTTGTTGTTATCTGCCATGACTATACGTAACTCGATGGTATGTCAAATCGGTGACGCCTGACACTGTGCTCTAAGTCCTATCAATCTCCGGATCCAGCTCAAAGAGTTTACCGCCTGAAGACCTGGTCATTTCCAAAACAAACAACACAATAAGTACAGATAGAAAAGATAGAAATAATAGGAAAGACACAAATACAAAAGCAAACAAAACAAAACAAACTACTACAGTTTAAAGACAAACGAACCCATTAAGGTCCCCGGCAACGACGCCAAAATTTGATCGAACGATTTTTAATGTCGCAATACCGTTCCCAAATTATTTACCGAACCCCCTAACTACACTAATGCAGTATAGGACTGACTCGGGTCATCTCCCAACGAACCTAATGGCTGGACGTTTGTTTTTAAACAGAAGTAAACATTGGGGTTTTAAATTTATTAAAATGCAAAATCAAAAGCAAACATGAGAATTAAATATACAAAAGTAAACCTAACTACCAAATAATGAGTAACAAACAACTATTCTAATGAACAGAAAGCGACCAAGCACCACTTTGTCACTATCGATACAATCGATCAAACAAAGGTGAACAATTCAACCATGCACCGCCTTTGTCACTATCTGGCACGGTGATCAAACGACCAGAAACTGCAATAAACGAAATGCAATAACCGAAAGCAATTCAACCAGGTACCGCACTGTCACTATATGGTAACTGGTCAAATGTAAAGAAAATCTAACCTAATAATGAATGCACTCCAACCAAAACACCATACTGTCACTATACGATGCATTGGTGGAATTTTAATGGATGGGGTTAGTACATCGACATCAAATTAAACTAACCTACAACTAAATAACAAACGCCAATATTAAATCTAATAAAAATGCACGATGAGCGAATTAACAACTAAGCATAACAAACCGATAGAAATAGCATTGCATGTAAACAAATTAACAAATGGCGAAACAAACATCATCGACTACTAACAATTGCATAACTGACTAGAATAAACTGCAGAATGTAAATAACATGAAATCCCGAGTGTTTAACACAACCACACTCAGTACTAATCCAAATAAAATACGATCGGTAACCACACGGCGATCTCAACAAACTGAATAACCACTCCGGCGGTGAATGCGAAGCTGCCCCAATCGGCGTACAGCAGGGAGGAGGGAAAGATGGATGATTGCGATCATCGCCCGACGTTTAACCTGGATTTCACCGGATAGTGGAATGGGATTCTTCTCCGGCGGTGAGAATGGGATTGTCCAATCGGCACAACCTGTGGGTGACTCCGGTGAATCTAGAACGGCCTATTCCAGTCGCCGGAATGAAGGAGAAATGCCGGTGAAGGATGAACTCGCCGAATCCCGCCGCTCGCCTCGCTGATCACCGCCGAATCATCGAGATCGATCCGCCACCATGGGGATCCGATCGCCGCCACCGGAGGAACTCGCCGGAATCCTATCGGCCTACCGTCGATCGCTTGTGTAGTCGCCGGTCGCCGCGCTTGCGAGAGGAAGAAGACGCCGCTCGAAGGTTCCGTCGCGCTCGGCGCGAAGGGAAGAAGTTGTTTATTTTCGAGCCGTCCCGACAGCGATCTGATCTCCAGCCAAATATAGCTAGGTTAAATGAATCCAATTAATCTCCTAAGCATGTTGTGATCCAACGGCTGTGATCAATCTGAATTGCAATGGACGGATCTGATCCGTATGAAGGTATAATCACGATCCAACGGTCCAGATGAACGGCCAAGACGTGTAGATCTTAATGTATGGGCCAGATCACTCCAGATCCAGATGGATGGCTCAAAATCAATCACTTTCCTCGGACGGTCCATAATGCTCAGATCTGATCTGGATCGACGGCTGTGATTGCTCCAATTAGATCCTCATTATATGTTTCCTACAAAATCACATGTAATTCATGAAAAATACTGGAATTATAGGAATTAACGCAATTAATTGCAAATAGGCTCAATATGTAAAAACATCCCAAATAACAATAATCATCCCATCAAAGAGCCTAAAAGATCTAATCACCAAGTAAAAATAGCGCGATAAAAAATGCAGTTATCACCCTCCGAAGCCATGATAGTGAGATAGGGGGACGAAGACATGGAGGGAAAGAATTTATAATGGAAGAAAAGCGACGGAAGAAGTTCTTGGGAAGGGGAAGAAGACGAAGAGGCTGATAGAGTTTCCGAAGCAGTAAAAAGGAATGGGGAAAACCAATAGGCAAGAATCACTTAAAGCAAATCTCCGAGCCGAAATTGGGACGGGTGTGAATAATATCAGGCAAGATACTTCAAGTGGATTCCCGAACTGAAATTGGGGCAGAGGTGAATAATGTTATTCGAGATCTCTCCAATAAGCTCGAACCAACGAGGAGATTGCGCCATACGATACGGGAAAATAGATAACGATATAAAAAGGAGGAGTTCAAAATTGGTCCAGGATTCCCGACCCGTCAAGAAACATAACAAGACGATGATAACTAAACATATGGACAAATTCATCATTCCGAAGCAAAAGAAAAGCTATTGACAAAATTATCAAAAAGGAGAATAGTAGAAATTACAACTCAAAAAGTTCGGGCGGACACTTAGCTAGCGCCTCCATGGGATCTAAATAACTAGTGTCCGTGCCAGGAGGCGGGTATCCTTGTTTGACATTTTGAGCCGAAGACCCCTCAAAACCTAGTATAAATAAGTCTACCCCCTTCTTGACATAGCGTCCTTTGAGGTCGGCTTCTTGTTCCTTCAGTTGGTCCTGATATTGAACCACCTGAGCTTGACTTTTTGCCAATTCAGCCGCCAAAGCATCTCTGTCGGTGGCTGCCTTTATAGCTTGCTACCCTAAGGATGAAAGAGCTTCTAGGTACTCCTGGTGGAGGATAGACTATTGCTGAGCCACCGGCGATAGGGTGTGAGAAAGAGCTGCCACCATGGAGGAAAGCTCCTGACATTTCGCTGTACAGGATTCCTTGGTGGTTTCCCATGCTTTGTTAGTAATATATGAGAGATGTCCTAAGGCAATCGCCTTATGTATGAACCATTTATATGATAAATGAAGATTCACTATTTGAGTATACATATTTTATGTATTTGATTGGATCTTAAACTCATTTACTGAATGTCCACGATACGATTCACAGCATAAGAGAATTTGTGAATGGATCACAACTAGTGAGTATCTCTACATGTGTAATTGTGATGTATCGGAATTATCTCTAGTCGATGAATTGATGGATTTGGACACCATAAATTCTGTCGAGACTAGAACGAGGTATACTCCTTGGTGTATCCAAGCAGCTGATTCTCACTGGCTGGAGACATTGTGATGTCCGGAGTTAATCGTGGATGCTAATTATGGTAACTAGTTCATTGGAGTGACCAGCCGTAAGACTTCATATGGTTCTCTGCATATATAGATATGTCAATGAAGTTCTTACTGTGGCTTAAGTGCGATGTTCCTTTGACTTGCGGTATTCAAGTCATCTTGATCATGGAGACTTATGCTTTGACATCTTAAGCAAACATCTCTAAGGAGATGTGGACCCGGGATGATTGGGTATAAGTCGAAGTGATCGAAGGTGTTTGAATAGCCTATAAAGGATTCACCACTCCTTACGAGGAGATGTATGCCCATGGCCTCTCGTTGGATTGTTACTAAAGTCTTTGGCCAAAGCATTACATGTTTAGAGTAAAGTACTCTTCGATACATGTACAGTAACTAGAATCCGTAGGACGAGGAAATGATACTTGGGCTAGGTGTGACGTAGTCAGCCTAGTGGGGACTGACACAATAGACCATGTCCTGAACCAAGTGGGTATAAGATGAGTGAAGGGAATGGGGCATGAATCATTCGAGCTACTGAAGGGTTTCAGAAATAGTTCTGGATCAACCGTTGATCTTTTCGGTTAATTGGGGATGATGATGTACTACTAGGTGTCACTCATGATCGTTCTATAATTAATGGTTAATTATAGACGGCCAACATAAACCGAGAACCTATTTGGTCACACGCACAACGAGCGTAATCCAAAGGATTTAAAACGAGTTTAAGAATGAGATTCTCAGACCGAGAGAAACTAGGTTTGGTTGGACCAAACATAAAGCGAGCATGAAATCATTTCAGTCGCAATGGAAGCGTGGATGGGCCGAGTCTTATGAAGACGTAATGGATGAACCAAAATGGTTTGGTTCTAATCCAATGGATGAGAATAAACCAAAGGGTTTGGTTTATTTTAAACGAATGAACCAAAAGTTGGTTCGGTTCGTTTTAACTTAAAATAAACCATCATGGTTTGGTTTATTTTAACTTATCTTAATGGAGCAGGTTAACGGGCCTAATGGTTATGATCCAATAACCATTAAGAGAATTAGTTCTCTATAAAAGAGGGCTTAATGGATAATTAAGACCTAATTGGAAGAGCCCTAAACCTAGTTGCCGCCCAACCCCATTGAAGGAGTTGCCGCCCAAGCTCCTTGGCCGCCCAGCCCCTTGTGCCGGCCGCGGCCCAGCTCTTGCAAGCCCAAGCTTCAGCCGGTGATCCTCCGCGACCCTCCGTGATCTTCCTAGGCCTCGCAAAAAGGTGAGCACTTGGCTTCCTTGTTTTGGCCGGCGCCTACTCCTCCACCAAGCTGTCCAGTTTTCTGGACAGCTTCTTCTCCTCTCGTCGGAGCGTCGTTTGGACGACGGTTAGAGCTCCGACAGTGGATAACTTACCGGGGATTCAATCTCCGGTAATCCTCTGAGGTGGAGGACGAAGGATTCGTCAATTGGTTGACGAATACCTCTCCTGAGAAGCGAGTTTTGAGAACTCGTATTTGGATCCGAATTTGGATTCGGATCGTGATCATCTCTCGATCACATCGTCTTCAACACGAGGCTAGTAACCCGTACGAAGACGAAGCTCGTGGCTTAGCGAAGTCATCCCAAGGATACTCGGCGTGGATATGGATAGAGACGATTCTAGCGAGGATCGTTCCGGTTGATGCCGTTCCCGCTACACGTCATACGAAAGGTATAACGTAGATAAATTTCCTTTTATTGCAAATTTAAATTTACGGTTATGTGTACACTTGTTGTAATACGCATGCGTGCGTTGTGTGTGTTGTAATAAATGTAGATTTATTATTTTTATTGCTTTCACTGTGTTCATGTTTACGAAACGTGATCGAACACACACACGCCGCGGTGCCAGAAAACCAACAGTGGTATCAGAGCCCAGGTTGTGTTTCGACATAATCGTAAAAATGGTTTTGCGATAGTCATAATGTATTTCTAGAAATTTTCTAATTTTGGAAATTTAGAAGTATTTATGGAAATTTTTCAATTTTGGAAAGTCTAGAAGTATTTATGGAAATCTTCCACTTTTGGAAAGTTGAAAGTATTTATGGAAATTGATATTTTCCATAAATAAAATATTTGATTAGATTCCGTAAATTTGTTTCCTAATTTAATCATGATTTGATTTGGGAAATCAAATCTTAAAATTATTTTATTTCCATAAGTAGTTTTAATGATTTAGGAAATTGGTTTCCTAAATAGATTTTCCTTAATCAAATAATTCCATGAATAAAATATGTGATTAGATTTGGAAATTTGTTTCCTAATTTAATTATGATTTGATTTGGAGAATCAAATCTTAAATATATTTTATTTCCATAAATAGTTATGACATATAAGGAAATATATACATGACATAATTGTATGCCATGTAATTGCATTAGATGCATAACATTATGCCATGCGTGTCGTGACATGTAGATGTATGGCATGTATGCCATGGCAAGTAGATAATATTTATTTGCATGCAAAGAGGATGAGACATAAAAACCCTTAAACAATATTAAAGCCTACACCTTCCATTAATATGGTTAGAACCAGAGTTCCGTTTCTTGTTTGGGTTGTTGGACTCTCCAAGCCCTCAACTCAACATGTTCAAACCATGGAATAGTTTAATACTAATATGGTAAGAGTCAGAGGTCAATCGCAGCTTTTGGTTGTTGGACTCTCTCCAAGCTGGGCTAATTGGTTGAATGCACTCTAACCATATTAAAACTATTTCCCGATTAATGGGTTGGCTTTAACCTGGAGCATCGGCTTGTTGGACTCTCTCCAAGGTCGATGTAAAGGGAGGTGAAGTTGGGTTCTATGCATATGATGCATACTTGTTAATGTGTTAACAACCCGATGTATGTGTGAACATTCAATTAGTTGATAGCACAATGTGATAGTTTCATATACGTGATATGCAATCGGTATAGAAGATACCTACCGTCGTAGTTATGAATGGCTTGTTGGACTCTCTCCAAGGTTGTTCATAACTATGATGGATATCAGCCCATTCGGAGATGGACCTACGATCTCCCGAAGTGATTTTGGGGTTTTTGAAATTCGAAAAATGAATGGGATTTATAAATGTATATTGATGCATTTTAAAATCATCTTTATCATATATGCTCGTTTTGTATTTCTAAGATAGATCATGATGTGTTTGAATTTGCGTTCCATTTTGGATTCGAATAAATTGATTGGGCCGAGCTTCTTGGACTGGCTTAGAAGCTTGAGAATTATTCTCAAGGTTGAAAAGCTTGCAAATGTTCTCGAAGCGCCTCTTCCCGCCCGTCCTAGTGACGATGCAACTCTGGACCAATTGTTGGCCTATCAGAAACTTGTGAGTGATTCTGAACAAATGAGTTGCATCATGCTAGCCGCGATGGAACCCGAGCTACGAAATCAGCATGAGCATATGGATGCTCATATCGTAGTCCTTCATCTTTGTGAGTTGGTTGATGAGCAAGTGAGATTCGAAAGGTTCGAAGTCTCAAAGCTCCTCTTCACCTCTGAGATGCTAGTAGGTTCATCTGTGGTACTGCTCAATATGCTGAAGACTGTGGAGTCTTCTGAGAAGCATGAGTAGGGGACGGTGCTATTAGTTGATTCCTCGAAGAAAGGTTCTAGGAGGAAGTCAAAGGAACATCAGAAGGGAAAGAAGAGAAAGGCTAAGAAGGTAGAACTAGCATAAAAGGAAACTTGCCATCATTATGGCAAGGAGAGCCATTTGCGAAGAAAGTGCAAGATTTATCTTGAGTCCATGAAGAAGAATAAGGCATCGGATGCCCCATCTTCTTCAGATATCTTCGTTATTGATTGTCATTCTATTTCCTCAAACACTTGGGTATTGGATCTTTGGTGTGGCTCACATATATGTAATGACATACATGGGCTAAGGAATAGAAGAAAACTTCGTCAGGAGTCAAATTTACGTGTTGGGAATGGAGCAAAGGTTCTCGCCATCGGAATGTATTTGTTGAAACTCCCTGCAGGACTTGTCTTAGAACTGGACAATTGCTTTTATGTTTTTCGTTGATAAAGAACATCATTTCTATTTCTTGATTAAATAGAAATGGGTACCATTTTACTTTTAGTAACAATTGTTGTTACATAACTTTGAATGGAGTTCTTTATGGGACTGGAACTTTAAGCAATGGTGTTTATACATTGGACGTATCCAGTGACATTTTCAATATCGAAGCGAGCAACACGCGTGCTCGAAAGGATAATCAAATAGACTCCTATATGTGGCATTGTCGTCTTGGCCATATAAGCAAGAAATGCATGTCCGAATTACAAAATGTGGAATTCGGAATCGTTGAATTGGATTCATACGATACATGCGAATCATGCTTAAAAGGCAAGATGACTAAGTTACCTTTACTTTGGAAAAGGTGAGCAGTGGGAGAGTTACTAGGTCTAATACATACTGATGTATGTGGACCTATGTCAACTCAAGCTTTAGGAGGCTATAGCTACTTCATTACCTTCACCGATGATCACTCACGGTTTGGGTATGTGTTCTTGATGAAACACAAGTCCGAAGCCTTTGAAAGGTTCAAAGAATTCAGAAATGAAGTAGAGAAACAACATGACAAGAGTATTAAAATACTTGATCGGATCGAGGTGGTGAATACTTAAGTCAAGAGTTTCTTGATTATCTAAGAGACAATGGCATATTGTCTCAATGGACTCCGCCATATACACCTGACATAATGGTGTATCACGAGGCGTGTAGGACCTTGTTGGACATGGTCGGTCAATGATGAATCATGCGACTCTTCCCAAGTCCTTTTGGGGCTATGCACTTGAACATTGTTTACTTGTTAAGCAGAATGCCTACAAGGTAGTCTCAACTACTCCATATGAGATATGGAATAAGAAACCTCATGTATCTTACTTGAAGATATGGGGTTGTCCTGCTTATGTGAAGCGGACTGTATCAGACAAATTGGATGCTAAGTCTGATAAATGTCTATTTATTGGATACCCTAAGGAAACAAGGGGTTACCAATTCTATCATCTTGTGGAACAAAAGGTGTTTGTTTCAAGGCATGCTGTGTTTCTAGAGAAAGAGTTTCTCTTGCAAGAAAATAGTGGGAGTGTCGTCGAGCTTGAGGAGGCTCGAGAGACTCAAATAGACAATGATGAGATACCTGGTGAAGCACAACAGCCGACAACTCATAGTGATGAGCAATTGGCTTGACCTATTGTAACACCACATCTTCGTGGATCTGGTAGAACACGCAATATTCCTGAGAGATATGGATTTCTCGTAAGCGAATCGAACGACGTGTTACTCATTGATGATGAGGAGGCTACCAGTTATGAAGAAGTGTTGACAAGTTCAGAAAGGGATAAGTGGCTTGGTGCCATGAAGTCGGAAATGGATTCCATGTATGAAAACCAAGTTTGGAACTTGGTTGACCCACCTGAAGGGATAAAGCCTATAGGGTGCAAGTGGGTTTTCAAGAAGAAAAACCGACATGGATGGTAATGTGATTACCTCTAAGGCTAGATTGGTGGCGAAAGGATATCGTCAAAAACAAGGTGTTGATTATGACGAAACCTATTCGCCTGTAGCTATGCTTAAATCCATTCGGATGCTCCTGGCCATAGCGACTCATTATGATTATGAGATATGGCAGATGGATGTGAAAACAACTTTCCTTAATGGAAACCTGCACGAGGACGTGTATATGATACAGCCTGAGGGTTTCACATCGGTTGATAAAACCAAGGTATGCAAATTTCGACGGTCCATTTATGGATTGAAGCAAGCATCTAGGAGTTGGAATATCCGTTTTGATGAGACAATCAAAAAGTTTGATTTCTCATAAAATCTAGACGAACCATGTGTGTACAAGAAGGTTAGTGGGAGTGCAGTCGTATTTCTAGTATTGTATGTCGATGACATACTACTTATAGGAAACGATGTTTCAATCTTACAGTCAGTGAAGGTTTGGTTATCCAAGACATTCTCCATGAAAGACCTGGGAGAAGCAACCTACATCCTCGGGATTAAGATCTATAGAGATAGATCGAAACGGTTGCTTGGTCTTTCGTAGTCTACATATATAGACTGAGTGCTAAAGAGGTTTAGCATGTCGGAATCCAAGAAAGGTTTCCTACCCATCAGGCATGGGGTACACCTTTCGAAGTCTATGTGTCCGCGCGCAGAAGACGAGAGGATTTGCATGAGTAAGATTCCCTATGCATCCGCAATAGGATCTATCATGTATGCTATGTTATGTACGAGGCCCGATGTATCGTATGCTCTGAGTGTCACGAGCAGATACCAGTTCGATCCAGGAATGGATCATTGGGCGGCTGTTAAGACGATCCTTAAGTACTTGAGAAGAACTAAGGATGTGTTCCTAATATATGGAGAAGGGGACATGGTGATACGCGGGTATACGGATGCCAGCTTCTAGACAGACAAGGATGATTCCAGGTCTCAGTCTGGATACGTGTTCACTTTGAATGGGGGCGCAGTGAGTTGGAAAAGTTCCAAACAAGAGACTGTAGCGGATTCTACCACTGAGGAAGAATACATTGCAGCTTCGGAAGCAGCAAAGGAAGCGTTTTGGATCAAAAAGTTCGTTCATGAACTTGGTGTGATTCCGGCCATTGTTGAAGCAATACCGGTCTACTGCGACAACAATGGAGCAATTGCACAGGCGAAAGAGCCAAGGTCTCATCAGCGATCCAAACATGTGCTTCGCCGCTATCATCTTATCAGAGAGATCATCAGTAGGAACGAAATACAAATCGAGAAAATTCCCACTAAAAAGAACTTAGCGGATCCTTTGACTAAGGCATTGCCTCAAAGTAAGTTTGAGGGTCATGTTTGAGCTTATGGTATTGGATACCGTAGCGATTGGCATTAGGCCAAGTGGGAGTCTGTTAGTAATATATGAGAGATGTCCTAAGGCAATCGCCTTATGTATGAACCATTTATATGATAAATGAAGATTCACTATTTGAGTATACATATTTTATGTATTTGATTGGACCTTAAACTCATTTACTGAATGTCCACGATACAATTCATAGCATGAGAGAATTTGTGATTGTATCACAACTAGTGAGTATCTCTACATGTGTAATTGTGATGTATCGGAATTATCCCTAGTCGATGAATTGATGGATTTGGACACCATAAATTCTGTCGAGACTAGCACGAGGTATACTCCTTGGTGTATCCAAGCAGCTGATTCTCACTGGCTGGAGACATTGTGATGTCCGGAGTTAATCGTGGATGCTAGTTATGGTAACTAGTTCATTGGAGTGACCAGCCGTAAGACTTCATATGGTTCTCTGCATATATAGATATGTCAATGAAGTTCTTACTGTGGCTTAAGTGAGATGTTCCTTTGACTTGCGGTATTCAAGTCATCTTGATCATGGAGACTTATGCTTTGACATCTTAAGCAAACATCTCTAAGGAGATGTGGACCCGGGATGATTGGGTATAAGTCGAAGTGATCGAAGGTGTTTGAATAGTCTATAAAGGATTCACCACTCCTTGCGAGGAGATGTATACCCATGGCCTCTCGTCGGATTGTTACTAAAGTCTTTGGCCAAAGCATTACATGTTTAGAGTAAGGTACTCTTCGATACATGTGGAGTAACTAGAATCAGAGGACGAGGAAATGATACTTGGGCTAGGTGTGACATAGTCACCTAGTGGGGATCGGCACAATAGACCATGTCCCAACCAAGTGGGTATAAGATGAGTGAAGGGAATGGGGCACGAATCATTCGAGCATCAAGGGTTTCAGAAATAGTTCTGGATCAACCGTTGATCTTTTCGGTTAATTGGGGATCATGATGTACTACTAGGTGCCACTCATGATCGTTCTATAATTAATGGTTAATTATAGACGACCAACATAAACCGAGAACCTATTTGGTCACACGCACAACGAGCGTAATCCAAAGGATTTAAAACGAGCTTGAGAATGAGATTCTCAGACCGAGAGAAACTAGGTTTGGTTGGACCAAACATAAAGCGAGCATGAAATCGTTTCAGTCGCAATGGAAACGTGAATGGGCCGAGTCTTATGAAGACATAATGGATGAACCAAAATGGTTTGGTTCTAATCCAATGGATGAGAATAAACCAAAGGGTTTGGTTTATTTTAAACGAATGAACCAAAAGTTGGTTCGGTTCGTTTTAACTTAAAATAAACCATCATGGTTTGGTTTATTTTAACTTATCTTAATGGAGCGGGTTAACGAGCCTAATGGTTATGATCCAATAACCATTAAGAGAATTAGTTCTCTATAAAAGAGGGCTTAATGGATAATTCCCTAAACCTAGTTGCCACCCAACCCCATTGAAGGAGTTGCGCCCAAGCCCTTGACCGCCCCCCTTGTGTGCCGGCTCCTTGCCGCGCCCAAGCTTCAGCCGGTGATCCTCCTGACTCCCGGTGATCTTCCTAGGCCTCGGAGAAAAGGTGAGCACTTGGCTTCCTTGTTTTGGCCGGCGCCTACTCCTCCACCAAGCTGTCCAGTTTTCTGGACAGCTTCTTCTCCTCTCGTCGGAGCGTCGTTTGGACGACGGTTTGAGCTCCGACAGTGGATAACTTACCGGGGATTCGATCTCCGGTAATCCTCTGAGGTGGAGGACGAAGGATTCGTCAATTGGTTGATGAATACCTCTCCGGAGAAGAGAGTTTTGAGAACTCGTATTTGGATCCGAATTTGGATTCGGATCGTGATCATCTCTCGATCACATCGTCTTCAACACGAGGCTAGTAACCCGTACGAAGACGAAGCTCGTGGCTTAGCGAAGTCATCCCGAGGATACTCGGCGTGGATACGGATAGAGACGATTCTAGCGAGGATCGTTCCGGTTGATGCCGTTCCCGCTACACGTCATACGAAAGGTATAACGTAGATAAATTTCCTTTTATTGCAAATTTAAATTTACGGTTATGTCTCCACTTGTTGTAATATGCAAGCGTGCATTGTGTGTGTTGTAATAAATGTAGATTTATTATTTTTATTGCTTCCGCTGTGTTCATGTTTACGAAACGTGATCGAACACACACACGCCGCGGTGCCGGAAACCCAACATGCTTGACGTTCCAATTCAAGCCGGTGTCGCTCTTGATGAAGCTACATAATAGTAGTTGAGGAGTCAGCAGCCTTGGTCATGGCTTCCCAAAGAGATCCCTTGTATCTGCCACGGTCAAGACGTTCACCGCTAGAAGTTCACGAAGAAAAGAGGCACTGCTCAAGTTCTTCATTTTTTTCATTGGCTCTCTTCTCGCTTCACTAGACTAGTTGTATCATGGCATCTTCACATAAGTAGTTTATTTGAGATTTTCCTTAAGATCCTTTATGATTATCAAAACCTACATAGATTAGCAATACGTAACTGAACGAAGCATGACACTGAAATTGGGCGGTGAACCACCATTTTGTTATGCTGGGTGGAGGCCTAAATGGAAGAAAAAATTATCAGTATATATCGGCATATAGAGATACCCATAATGAAGAGGAGGAAAATAAAGAGTAGATACCTCTGCCAACAGTTTGCTCACTTGTTCGCAGACCTATGCAGATTGAAAGAATTTTTACCAGGAGGTGCCAAATCTTCAACAAGGATCCCAGCGTGGCCTTCGAAGGAACAGGAAGGGAAGGATCCTCCCCTTTTGGGGAAGATGGGGGCCTGATACGACGAAGGGGGGGAGGAGAAGCTCTTGAGTCGGAAGGTATATGAGCTTGGAGGGACTCCGCATGAGAAGGTGGGGGTGAATTTTGTGCAGATGGGGAGGAATGAAGAAACTGGGAGGGAGAATCCCCTCCTCAAGGAGGGGGAGAAAGAGTAGATGATGTAGTGCCTCCTCTTCTCGGATCATAAATGGTTAGGGGCTGAGACCCCGGTCGGTCTGAAGGTGAGGGGAGACGAGCCGATGAACTTGGGGCTCCTTTCTTGATGAGCCACAGCTTTTTCCGGGGGGATGATGGAGCCGCTACTGATTTGCCTCTCTTAGTCGAGGTTTTCTTCTTCTTGGCCGCCTCGATCGCCTCTCCTTCCACTAAAGCCTTCTTCATTAGATTATCTGCAAGGTATGCTGATAAGAAAGATGAATAACATAGAAAGGTAGTCATATTGCAGGGTAAGTATCATCCTACCTACAGCAACCGAAGTCGTCAAAGATAGAGGAGACAATCCAAAATGGCTTAAAAGAGGAGTTTCTATTAGATGGTTTGAGCAATAATGTAACTCTCCTAATACTCTACATACTTCCGGGAAGGGACATTTGGTTCTCATTTCCCAGAAGGGAGGCAATTCGGGAAGGGCTACCTTCCATGTATCAGAATAGGGTAGAGACTCGGGAAGCTGTACAAAGAAATACAATTCTTCCCAACCCTTGTGGGAAGTGGGCAGATTCACCAAAAATTGGCAGTCTGAACGGCTAGATAAATAGAAGAGAGGCCTTGAAGACTTTAATTGGAAGAAGCAATGAAATATTTGGGGTTAAAGAGAGGTTCAAGTGTTGTAACTATATATGAGCTCCATATAAAATTCGAAAGTAGTTGGGTGTGAATTGGTTCAGTGGTATTCCATAGAAGTTTAGAAGGTCCAATTAGACCGGTAGTACTTGTGAGGATAGGCCATTAAGAAATTGTTGGAAGAAAAGCATGTCAAACCGGGAGGAGGATTGGATGGGGCGAGGTTTAGTCGTGAAACAACATTTTATAGAGGGGTCTATGTAGTTGTTCTTGATATTAAAGAAATAATGGTTACAATCTAACTGGGTTATGGTATGTTCATACCAGGCGGGTGAAGAGATGGTCCTAGGAGCCATGGGTGTGAACAAAGCAGAGCACTTACTCGGAGGTTAAGGAAGAATCGTGTGGGGAAAGGAAGGAATTGAGTCACCAAAGCCGCGGTGAAAATCACGGAAGAAGAGCAATTTGGATTGTTAAGCATGCTAAATGATACCTAAAAGGAGAAGGCAGAGGTTTATATAGGGTTTTCCGTGATGATTCAACTGCACGAAAGGAGAAGAAGAAGCGGAGCCCATAAGCCCATCAGGCCTCCTTGAGTATACCTAAGGGAGGTATAAGGGAACGGATGGATTTAAGGTGAGAAATGAAGAGTAGGTCAGAAACTTTATGTACATTTGGAAAGTCAAGCTTATAACGCTTGACTATTTTTGGGTTGACTAATATACTGTGATACTTTTTCTACATAATCCCGATAGAAGCGATTAGCGGGACGTGATCCGATCCCAAATATTCGGCTCGTGAAGGGAAAAAAGCATTAGTTGTTCAGAAATATCAGAAGACATTGGGTCGGGCGCGAATAGCAGAGGCCATTGGTTCGGGCGCGAATATCAGAAGACATTGGTTCGGGCGCGAATATCAGAGGACATTGGTACGAGAGAATATCGGAAGCAATTGGCACGGGAGAGTTAGCAGAAGTAATTGATACAGCAAAGAGGAGACGGAAGACACTTCGCTAAAGAGTGGAGCAAGAATTGGTTCAGCTAGATAATTCCAGAAGCCGAGGGGATGGATAGAGGGTCGACATAACCTGATCGATATGGTTATACGAAGGAAGTCTGGCACGGGGAAAAGAGGAATTGGTTCGAATGGATGAGAAACCCTAGGGCTAGGGCACCCGTGGGCTATAGACCTAAGCTAGCTTCACTCAAAGCGGAGGGTTGAGGGAGATATTCTAACCTAGTTCCCCGAAAAGTAGAGGAAAAGGTATTATGCAACGGCTTGGGAGGCCCCACGCAATATTCCAAGGAGTCTTCACTCCTCATATCTGTAACAGAATTATTCTCCAGGTGGGGGTGTGTTGGAATGTATACTGAAAGCCTAACTCTTTTTGTATGAACATTTTATTTTGAAATAAGAATAACATGATCATTGTTTGCACTTTATATATTTATTATATGTGTGCATATTGTCTAATATTTTACATTGTAGATAACATGGTGCTTGGTGTGGCACAGAAGATCATGTTATCAGTATCTTGTAGAATATAAGTAGAGGCTCACAACCAAGATGGTTTTGGACAAACCATTGGCATGGTTGTAGTGTAGCTTGGTATTGTTTTGTCTTGAACATAGAGTTACACTAGTACACTTAGGTGTATTGAGCAGGACCGACATAGAGGTGATTCAATTAATTGCTGACTTCATAATTGAATCGGACCTCGGATATTATGTTGTACATGCTCTTAATCCCGATATAATAACGTGCACATGTACTTAGTATTTATTTCTTTGATTTACCAGAGGGTGAGGTTTAGATCGATTAAATCAATATGCCCGGTAAGTTGGGAAATAATATTATTTACATGGTGTGCCGTTGATTATAGGAGGAAACTGTGTCCTATATATTAGGTTGATGATGTCCCCTTGAGGAGCTCATAAGGTTCATCATGTAAACCCAGCTGGTTGACTTAGTCAACATGATGATAAGGTTGAGTGGTACTACTCGAGGAGTTAGATGTTAATTAATTGATGGTCAGTAAATCGATTAATTGACGAACATTTGATATCTTAAACACATGGAGATGAATGTAAAAATAATATATGGAGCCCATATTGATTTATGGGGGTTGGTGAGGTAGTTCAATGATGATCCTCTAGTGGAATGGAACATCATTGATGGATCAAGTTTGTGTGGTTCCGATCCATCGGGTGGTCAAGATCCAACTCCTCCTTATGGTCCCTATCGTAGCCTAATATAATCCTCATGAAGTCTAGATCCAAGGATGTAAAACAAAACCTAGAATCGACGGTTGGGATGAATCCCTAGATCCGATGGTTGGGATGAAACCCTAGAACCAACAGTTGGGATTAAATCCCTAGATCCGATGGTTAGGATGAAATCCTAGAATCGACGGTTGGGATGAAACCCTAGATCCGATGGTTGGGATGAAATCCTAGATTCGATGGTTGGGATGAAACCCTAGATCCGACGGTTGGGATAAAACCCTAGATCCGACGGTGGAGATTAAATCCCTAGATCTGACGGTGGAGAATAAAGGAGGCTTAAGCCCTATTCTATAAATAGAGGCTTAGGCTTGGGCAGAAATAAGATTTTGGAAATTAGGGTTTGGCTCTTCTCAAAGTGGGCGGCAAACACAAACCCTAGAGGCGGCTAGGGTTTTGGGCGGCTAGAAGTGGGAGGCAAGGTTCTTGTTCTCCCTAGGTTTTTGGCCGGCGGCCCTCTCCCTCTTCTCAACCTTGGCCGGTTCTCTTCTTCCTCCTCCCTTGCTCCTTGGTGGCCGGCGTCTCTCCAACACTTGGTGGTCGGCGCTTCTCCTACCTCTAGGTGGCTTACGACAACATTGCATTGGTGGCCGACGCTTCATCCAATTGTTCCTTGGCCGGCGGTTGCATCAAACTCCCTAGTTTGGTGGCCGGTTCTAGAAAGGAAAGGTATTGTTGGATCTTCCCTTTGTTCGCAGTGGACAAGGAAGGGAAGAACGCGATCTAGAAGGCTTCTACTCGTGGAGGATCTTCGTCCACACGTCATCCACGAGGAGGATAGGACATACGGTAGAAGATCGTAAGGTATAAAGTTTTACAACTTTATTTTCAGATCTGAGCATGTTCTTTTATGTGTTGATTATACATGTGTGCGTATGTATATATTTTGTATAATCATGGACCCCGAAGACAAACACAAAAACCGGCGATCCGTCCGTCGTCTCTTCCGCGGCTAACCAACTAGAAGAGTTGTGTTGCTTGAAAAACTAGTTTGTTCAAGCGACCACTCAAGTTGTTAGCACGACGACGAATTGGTTGTGCTAAGGAAACTCATCCCATCCGGATTAATTCTTTTATTAGTGAAAATTTTAATCCGGGGACATGGGAGCCAATGAGCCTCCGAAGCAACCTCCCTACAGGGTGGTGGCCACGTCTACGATGGAGATAACCCACGACGTTACAATGACAGAAGGGGGAAGATAAAAGGGAGGTAGCAAGGAGGAAAAGAGGATCCGCAATCATTCCAACCCAGGAAGAGAGAAGGAGACGGAGGAGGAGAAGGGGAGCGACAACCGCCTCGCCGGAGAAGAAGGACGGAGATCTGTCGTTGTTACATCTCTTGTATTTTTCTTGTCTTGTGATATCACTGTAAGAGGTTTTTCTCCTCCACCTTCGGAAACTTACTTTCGGTAAAGGAGGACCTTCATAGTGAAAGTGCTTAGGCACTGCATCCGGTGAGAAAAGCTCACCTCCGTGGAGTAGGAATCCTTATTCCGAACCACGTTACATCTTGTGTTTGAGTTTCGATTGCTGGCGTCGGTTTCTTGCGTTTCATCTACTTCATCTTCTTCTTGTTTACTGATTGCGGCCCATGAGAACCCTCTGAGATCTCCCTCCGTGCTTCACTACATTGGAAAGGAGTGAACAAGTTTTCACCCGTTCGCATCAGTAGTTAAATTTCCTTTTATTGCAAATTTAAATTTACGATTATGTCTACACATGTTGTACTATGCATGCGTGTGATGTGTGTGTTGTAATAAATGTAGATTTATTATTTTATTCCTTCCGCTGTGCACATGTTTGCGAAACATGTTCGAACACACACTCGTCGTGGTGCCAGAAACCCAACATAAGCTTCATGAGGTGTTAATAGGCTACATTAGGGACCATGAGGAGGAGTTGGATATTGGCCACCCATGGATCAAGCCCACATAAAATCCGATCCATTAATGATAATCCAATCCACTAAAGGATTATCATTGATCTACCTCACCAACCCCCATAAGATAATATGGGCTCCATATATTATATGTACATTTTCTCCCCGCGTTTAAGATCTCGAATGTCCGTCAATTAATTAATTTACTCACCATTAATTAATCAACATCTAACTCCATGAGTAGTACCACACAACCTTTTCATCATGCCGGACCAAGTCCACCTGCAGGGTTTACATGATGAACCTTATGAGCTCCTCAAGGGGACATCATCATCCTAATATATAGGACATGGTTTCCTCCTATAATCAATGACACACCATTAGAAGATGGGGAATTCAAGGGGCTAGCAACATTAAGAACAAAGCTTGTGGTTAGCAATACATGTAACTGGAACGAAGCACAATAAGTATATGTGCCCGTTATTATATCGGGATTAAGAGTATGTAAAATATAATATCTGAGGTCTGATTCGATTATGTAGTCAACAATAAATCGAATCACCTCTAAGTCGGTCCTGCTCAATACACACAAAGTGCACTAGTGTGATTCTATGGTCAAGACAAACCAATACCAAATCACACTACAACCATTCCGATAGTTTGTCCAAAGTCATCTCGGCTGTGAGTCTTTACTTATACTTTACAAGGAGCCGATAACATGATCTCCCGTGTGACACCACACACCATGTTATCTACAATGTAATGTATTAGACAATATGCATAGCCATGAAAATATGCAAACAATGATCATGTGATTCTTATTTCAAAATAAAGATGTTCATACAAAAGGTAGACTTTTCAGTATACATCCTAATAGTTGCCGCCCCATCAGTCGACTTCCATCCATGGCAGTCGACTGATAACTGAAAACTCAATTTTTCAATTATCAGAATCATATTTTGAGAAATAATAAGTAATTATACATAGCTTGAAAAATCATGAAATTTCATATGTATAATACTTATAACCAATACAATGGGTGAAAAATATTGGAAAAAAAATTTACCCATAAAATATTGAAATTGACACAAAGTTCAAAACCATTAAAATTTTAAATGTTTTGGCCCTACTTTGTATCAACTTCATCAATTGTGATTGCTATCAAAAGATAGACTTCACTAAGATTTTCTAAAAGGATTTTAAAATGATTTTGAAAACCTATATTGGATCATGTTCCTTGGGCTCAATGTATATGACTTGTACACAAACTTTCCCAATGATCCACATTGATGATTGAGATAAGTTTAAGTTCATCTAGATTCACTATCTATGCACCTTGAACTTAAACTTATTTTACTAGCATCTCACATGCATCTAAGATGTATTAAGTACACACAAGTCAAAGTAATTGTAAGATGTGGGATTGGGATTATTATAGCCTCATGCATTTTCTAGGCAACTCTATTTGACTCCCTTATAGATGAGACTTCAAATCATGTCATAATCCTTAACTCAATTTTAATTAATGCATGAATGATCATGGCATAAATGATAGCAATAATTAAGCATGGCCAATGATCATAATGTCATGACATATGAATAAGCTCTAAAAATGAACATGACATATAAAATAATCCTAAACAATATCATGACATGTCATATGATAAGATAAAATGTGATGTCATGACATGGCAAATTTGAATATATAAACACATTAACACAGATATAATCAGACACAAACACATGATTTTTTATAAGCAAAATATTTCATTCAAATATAACTTTAGTTTTTACAAGCAAAATAGATGTCTGAAACTCTCATCCTCACTATGAAACTAAAAACAAAATCCCTAAACATCCTCTAGCTATAATCTCCTGTAGATGGTGGAGGCGGTGGAGGCTGCTAGCTCAGCGTCCAGGTCCGCATCATCTCGTATATATCAGCCTGGTGCTGCTCTATCCGGCTGAGTTGCTGACCCATAGAGGGCTACCCCGATATCATCTCCGCTAGTCGTGAGTCAACAGACTATTGGTAGTCCTCGAATCTGACCTCCAGCTGTGCAACACGATCTGAGAGACACGCGGCAGCATCTGCACAGGTCATCCTCCAGAGCATCGGGCCCTCATACATCTGCCCCGCAGCTCTCCAGCTCTAAAGGTGGCTCCCATGCACCATGGTGAGGCCGAGGTACAACTCCATCTCTCATCACCCAGCATCCGGTAATGTAAAGTTACGTAGTAAGATGCAGTCGTATACTTCAGATAGCGCCCTCAACGATCCCCTGGATATGTTAATGCTGATGGACTCTAACCATACAGTGATAATATGTCCAAAAGACATATGAACTTTTCCTTTTACAGGGGATATGAAATGGACAATGTAATGAAAAATGTTCAATGCAATGTTCACGTCTAACCTATGGCGCATGACATACATGAGAAAGAGATGGGGAGGCCGAATCTTGGCCTGGCCCCGAGTCACAATCGGAAGGAAGCACCCAACAATGACTTTGTAAATAACATTGTCAGGTGCAGATAATTCACTGATAGGGAAGAGATTCTGAGCTGGTGGGTGAGGATGACTGAAGAACTGCTCATGCATGGAATCTAATGAGATGTGGTCAAAAGGAGTAGGAAGAGGTGCATCAAAAGTAAGATAAAAGATGAAGGTATCATCCGATGCCCTACACTCCAAGAACTCCTGCAAGATCACAGGAGTGAACTCCATGTTGCGTTTTGCAACGCGAGTGGTGTAGGTAGGGCTATTGTCTACCTTCCTCAAGTTTTGGTAAAATTCCTTGAGGAGGTCATCATTTATAGCATGATTGCAAAGGGCGATCTTCATCAGCTGATAATGCAGTAAGATCTCAATGACATCGCCATAGTAGTATCTAAAAAATCGATCATCGATGTACCTAACCATCATCAGTTGGTACAAACGCGATCTACCCTCACTTGGGTCATTCCTACGTTGTCTTCTACATGATTATATGATGAATGCAATGCAATGCAATGCAATGACACAGATACCATGATTAGATAAAAATGTGGTGTAAAAAAAATAGGGTTTAAAGGGTTTAGAGATATACTTTGTTGCCATCACTAGATTGATGGTTGTGAGGGCATAACTTGGTAGCCTATTTACCGGAGAGAATGCCGGAAGATCGCCGGAAAGAGAATGTCATCGGAACCCTAGCGTCAGAGAAGAAATAAAGGCGGTGAGATGCCATTTTATTGTAGGGATTTGAACGTCCGGCTGGTCTTGATGCGGGTCCATATTGTGGGGGACCCATGACTGAATCATCAGGTGGATTGAAGGCCGATGTTGCTCCTGATGATGCTAGAATGTTTTTCATCAAGGGATAGTCCATTTCTGATTCTTCCAGTTGGGTAAAAACCATTTCCTCAATATCAGCTACTGTTTCGTCTTCTTCTTCGTCTTCTTCTTCGAATGTTGTTTTTGGAGAGTAGCATTTGCATTTTTTTACCTTGGTTCTGTTATGTTGGTATTTTGATCATAAAAATTCGAATGAAAACTGGGATACACTAGGACAGCCTAGTGGTAAATTTGATTACTATGTCAAATACACAGCACCAAAGCAGGACTGGGATATGAGTCTCATCACACCATCATGGGGAGATTCTGATGATGATAAAGAAGATAACCAAGAGGACGTATTCTACTCTCCAAAAACAACATTCGAAGAAGAAGACGAAGAAGAAGATGAAACAGTAGCTGATATTGAGGAAATGGTTTTTACCCAACTGGAAGAATCAGAAATGGACTATCCCTTGATGAAAAACATTCTAGCATCATCAGGAGCAACATCGGCCTTCAATCCACCTGATGATTCAGTCATGGGCCCCCCACAATATGGACCCGCATCAAGACCAGCCGGACGTTCAAATACCTACAATACTATGGATCTTTCAAGATCTTACACAGGGCGGTTCAAAGAAGGATATAATAATGAATTATGGCAGTTACCTTCTGTGCAACAACAAACAGGTGCATTATTAGTCTTACCTGATGATATTGGTTTATATAATGATGTCATCTCCAGGTGGGAATCAATTACAACAAATGTAATTGACTCAAAAATATGGGCCGACAAAAGATCCAAAGTTCTATACATTGAAAACTTATTAGGGGAAATTGAGAAAAAGACCTTCATCCAATGGAGAATGATGTTCCCGGTGGATGATAAGTTAATCAATGCCGCAGATGAAACACAAAATGTTCTATCTCAGATAAGAAGAATAATTACTTTGGAAGATCCCACTTCAGGATCAACAGCAGAGCAGAATCAGGCCTATCTTGATCTAGAAAGACTAGCATGCCCCAGTACAAAGTAATTGGTATCATACATGAACCAGTACAAAGAAATAGCAGCAAAAACAGGCAGAATGTTCATCAATGAGGAGTTATCAAGTAAGTTTTATCGAAAAATGCCTCCATTAATTAGAAATTATCTTGAGCAAAAATTTCAGGAGCGATATCCAGGAAATACTATTGGGGTACTTCCGCAAATTCATCATGCTTATCAGGAACTCAAAGAAATGTGCAAGCAGGCTTCACTCCAAAGGAGTCTAAAAGACTTGCAGTTTTGCTCAAAGATACCTATTCCCAGCTATTACCAAGGGCAGAAGAGGTATGGCTTGAGGAAGGCTCAGAATTACAAAGGGAAGCCCCATGATTCTCTTGCTATTCTTTCTTTGTTTCCGGTTTTATTCCTGCATTCTCTTGCGAAGTGACCTTCTTCACCACATATATAGCAAGCTAAAAGGGGAAGTGTCTCTTCTGAGAAAAACGGTAGCATCCCTAGAAAAGGAAGTTATTAGTGGGAGAAGCCCAAATCTTGAGGAAATCAAAACAGTGATACAACCAGTCCTTGAAGAAGAAAAGGCCCTAGCAAAAGAATTAAAAACGAGTGTCAAAAAAATAGAACAAGTGCTGCAAGAGGTTAAAAATCTGATAGGTGGATGAGTGAGTTGGAAAGCCAATCAATTGAAAGCTCATACATAAAAGCCCTAAAAACAATAGAAAATATTGAACCACCAGCAGTAGGCTTTGTAACACCATCCCAATTCAAAACCTCCTTTGAATACCAACGGGTCCTTATTAAACAAAATAACACTATAATATCCTTTTTGGTGGATATTTGTAAACAGGTGCAGGAGCTGAAAAATTAGATAAATTTGTTAAAAGGGCAAACATCCCAAACTCCAGGACCTTCTAAGGAATTGGAAGGAGCAATTGACGACCTTACCAAAAGAATTGCTGGAATTAAAACATGAATGGGAGAGATGGCTTCCAAACCTAGGGCTTTTGGTCGCCGGCGTGGATGCGGGAAGGCTGGTTGGAGAGGTTTAGAGGCGATCGGATAGGAGAAGTCATGTGAAGAAGGCATGAAGATGCCGAACCCTAGCGGTTCAGCATTATAAAATCACGATGTCAGTCGACTGATGTGTGACATCATTCGACTGATATCATATTAGTGAACGGTTCACCGAACCAGCAATCGACTGCTCCGGCTCGGCACTTGACTGTCGAACATTCTGTGATGAGCTACAGTAACATCAGTCGACTAATAGTGGTCACCAGTCAACTGATGTGACCAACACTCGACTGTTAGAAGAGCCACTCGACTGTTGGCTCTTCTGTCTGTTAGTGCAATCTTTTGCCATGATTAGGTTTTGATGTGTGTGACAAAGGGTTTAAGTTAGTTTGTTATGTTGATTTGATATGTGCATTGAAGTAATGCAGAACTTAGTAATTCACACATGGAGCCATGGCGAGTTTCACATCTCATGACTCGGTCATTGAGTCGGTGAAGGATTGCTTTGTGAAAGTCGTGCGCTTGGAGCATCCGAGGGACCGCCGGACGAGAAGCTTGGAGTGAAGCCGGAGGAAGTAGACTTCGAGGCAAGAGACGTGAACGAGCATTGCAGAGTCATGCACCTGATGCTGCAGAGGGACGTGGCCGCAAACGAAGAGAACTTCGAAGGCGAGGGACTCCAAGGGATGAGAGTGAGCGAATGTAACCCGGGAAGGGGTAGCTCTTAGTTGAAACTTGGCCATTTGGCCAAGTGTCGGATGAGTTTCCCGACACTAGTCGACTGCCATGTCATGGTAGTCGACTGCTCTGAGTCGATGGTTCGATCGACTGGTCTAATGTGGCTGGATCAAGTTGATCACCGACACGCAACGGTCGGCCGATCGATGGTTTGATCCGCCGACTACTCATGGGCGTGATCGATGGCACGCGCACGGGCATGCAATGGAGTCGACCTCGTTGAGGACTCGACTGATCGAGCACCAGTCGACTGATGGTAATATCAGTCGACTAATGCCAGTGCGGTTGGATGGAATCCAACGTGGAAAGCGGCCAGTATTGGGCAACGGCTACAGGACCAGTCGACTGATCGAGGGCATCAGTCGACTCCTCCTGTGTCAACAAGAAGAAACCCTCTTCCTCTATAAAAAGGAAGATGATGGGGCTTTGGGAGGCTAATGCTTGAGCTCTAAACTTCTCCCAAAGTGCCATACACGATTCCCTACTCTTCTTACTTGCTTTTACTTCAATCTTATTGTAAGAAGAGTGATCTTGATTGTAAAGGTTACCTCCACCTAGCTTGGTGCAAAGGAGAGACCAATAGTGATTGGCTTTGGTGGAGTGATTCACCGTGGATGAATCGGACCGTGGATTAGTGGCGTAGCCGTGAACCACATTACATCTCGGTGTTTGTATTGTTTGTTTATCTTTTGCTTTGTCTTTATTTATATTTGCATATTCCGCTTGCGCTAACATTTTGTAGACGAGCAAAATACGACATCCAATGAACGAGGGATATTCATCCCCCTCTAGCCGGCCGTTTCAATCCCCCAACAAGTGGTATTAGAGTCAGGTTGCTTGTCACCAGACTAACCGCCGCAACAAGCTCTTCATCAAAAGATGGCCGACTCGAACATTCATCCGCCGAAGTTTGAAGGGGAATTCGCTTGGTGGAAAAAGCGAATGGAGGTATTTTTCGAAATGGATTTTGATATTATGATTACAATGGAATCCAGTTTCGTTTTGCCTAGGGATGAAGAAGGGAAGCCAATAGAGAAATCTAGGTGGACCAAAAAGCAAAGGGAAGAGCACCTTGCAAACTCAAAAGCCAAGCACCATCTCTTCAATGTGCTCCCCCAACAAGAGATCAACCGAATTGGGGAATGCTCAAGTGCCAAGGAGATTTGGGAGAGATTGGTTGAACTTCATGAAGGCACTTCGGAAGCCAAACTTGCAAGGAGAGACCTCCTCCGCTCCCAATTATCAAATATCAAATTAGAAAAGGAAGAAAAGGTAACATCATTACATTCTAGGTTTAAAGAAATATTAATTGGGCTAACAAGTGTAGGAGAAAAGCTCTCCAATCGGGATATGGTAATGAAGGCCATAGATGCCTTTCCCCGGTCCTCAAGATGGAGCTCCATGGTGGACTCATTTTATATCTCCAAGAACTTAGAAGTAAGAACCTTGGAGGAATTCTTCTCAACCATGGAGCTTCACGAAACAAGGCTTGAAGGAATACAAGAAGAGCCAAAAATCCAACCTTCAAGAGGAGTAGCATTCTTGGCAAACAAGGGGAAGAAGAAGATAGAGATCCCCTCCTCCTCCGATGATGAAGCCTCTTCCTCCTCCTCCATGGATAGCACGGAAGAAGCGTATATGGTAAGGAGGGTAAGGCATGCATTAAAGGTTTTAGATTTAATAAGTCTAATGATAGGAATAGAAGACCAAGGGGGAAGGTCATATGCTACAATTTCCAAGGAGAGGGGCACATAAGGGACAATTGTCCTCTCCTAAACAAGAGCAAAGAAGAGAGGAAGAAGAAAGAAGAAAAGAAGAAGAAAAAGGGGAGCAAGAAGAAAGAGGAAAAGAAGGCAAAGGAAAAGGGGAAGGCCAAAGCATTCAAAGCCAAGACATGGGATGATCTTTCCTCCTCATCCTCATTCGAAGAAGAGGAACAAGTCTATTCCAACCTTGCATTGATGGCCTTCGACGACTTGGATTGCTCCTCCACCTCAAATGAAGAATCAAGCATAAGTGGGGAGAGCTCAAATGAAGGGGGAGCCTCCTCTACATCCTCATCCGAAAAAGAGGATTTGGTAAGTGAGGTAACAAATCTACCCCCTAAGCAAATTATGTCTATGATTTCTAGCCTCACTAAGGACTTATTTAGAGCCAAGAAAAAGAACAAAAGCATGCTTGACCAAATTAAGGAATAAGAGCAAAAATTAGAAAAAGCATGTTTTAATGATAATGATGATGATTCATGTTCACATGATAAATATATGCCATTTGATGTTAATGATGCATGCATAGAAGAAAATAGGGCTTTAAGAGAGAAAGTAGATTATTTAACCAAAGCCCTAGAAAAGTTTACAATTGGCTCAAACACCTTGAACATGATTATAGGGAGCCAAAGAGCTAGCTTCAATAAGAAAGACCTAGGATACAAAGAAAAGAAAAATGAAAAGAACTATAAATGCCTAATTGCTAGGGGACAAGATAAGAAGAAAGTAATATCTAGGAAATGGATTCCTAAGGAGTATCTAGTGAACCCCATAGGCAAGAACTTATTTTAGGTTCCAAAATCCATCCTTAAGGGTTAGAAAACCCCTAGGGTAGTCATGTCACGCCCGCCCTTTTTCAGACCCAGAATCCGGAGGGGCGGCGCGTGACGCAACCATACATACATACATACATACATACATACATACATACAGCGGAAGACTTCAGACATTTTTTTTTTCTTTTAAAACCTAAACATGCATTGACATATATATATATATACTTCTTCTTCTTCATATGGAGCATGCGTCATAGCATACATAGATACTTCTTCTTACTTCTTCTTTACTTATTCTTATTAACATAGAACATGCATCATAACATAGGTAGATACTTAGTGCTTAGTTCAAGTTCTTAAACGACACCATCATGAGCAGGCATAATAAGGACATCCATAGACATCATCATCATAGGTAAACACATATATACGTAGACCTAACGGATCTTCTCCACCATGCCACTACCACACACATTGGCCCCTCCTGCTGCTCCCTTTAGTTTATCCATCCCTTACCCTTATCTGCAGTACGAGGGAAAGACAACTATAAGCACACAGGCTTAGTAAGATCCTGTCCTACTCACAAAACCATACATCATCTTTAATCATGGCATGTAGCATACATAACATATAAGCAGTATAATACGTAACATACATGGTGTCATCAACTTAACCAGTAGCATAAGTAACATAAGTACATATAACATGTATCATCCATAACTTAGCAACATAACATGGATATATGCTTAATCAACATGACATGCATCATATGTAACTAAGTAACATAAACATCATAGTATATCATCAAACATAACATGTAATGTGTATAACATAAGCATGTAAACATTCCTAACATATCAGCAAACATAACTTGTAGACCTAAGCATCATATCGTATCATCAAACCTAGGAAGTGACATAGATAACAGAAACATGTAACATTCCTAACATATCATCGAACATAACATGTAAACATAGACATCATATCATATTATCAAACATAACATGTGACATGTATAATGGGAACATGTAAACATAACAATCAGCAGGTACACATATGCAGGATGCTTTGAAAACATATATTTTAGGTATGTAAACATAAATCTCAACATATTTGGGCCCGGCATTGTACCACTTCTTCATTATCATAGCGTGCATCCCTAAATAGGCCCGAGGTAGCAAGTCTCGAACCTAATAGGTTTCTAGGCCTGAGTCTTATTCCATCGACCTAGGGGCAATCATTATAGCGTAGAAGCCCATCCTAGGCCCGAGTCTTACTCCATCGACCTAAGGCATCTTGGAGCCCATCCCGTACTAGGTCCGAATCTTATTCCATCGACCTAGGGGAAATCATACATAGAAGCCCATCCTAGGCCCGAGTCTTATTCCATCGACCTAGGGCATCTTAGGAGCCCATCCCTTCTTGGACCTTGTTAAGGTCTTGGTACAAGCCATGCAGAAGGTAAAATACTTATATGCTTATTTTTACATCATAGCTTATTTCATTAACATAGCATAGCATACTTCGTTTCACAACACATCATGCTTCATTTCATTAACATAGCATAGCATACTTCATTTCATACACATCATGCTTTATTTCATTAACATAGCATATCATACTTCATTTCATAGCATAGCGTACTTCATTTCATACACATCATGCTTCATTTCATTAACATAGCATATCATACTTCATTTCATAGCATAGCATACTTCATTTCATACACATCATGCTTCATTTCATTAACATAGCATATCATACTTCATTTCATAGCATAGCATACTTCATTTCATACACATCATGCTTCATTTCATTAACATAGCATAGCATACTTCATTTCATACACATCATGCTTCATTTCATTAACATAGCATATCATACTTCATTTCATAGCATAGCGTACTTCATTTCATACACATCATGCTTCATTTCATTAACATATCCTAGACATCACATACACATAGGGCATGGCATAAGGCATGGCATCAAAAGTAAGTAAATGCTAACCTATAACATGTTATCCTCATTTAGCATCATTTAATATCATAAGTTCAACATGAATCCACCCAACATAAAACACATGTTAACTTAATTCATAACAACAACTTCATATGCATATAGAACATGAATTAGACTTCATTTAATCACCCAAAGTTTATGGTGGCCGAATGGTCCATGTAGGGCTTTTAGGGTTGGCCTTTAACCTAATTCAACAACAACATCATAACCCTACAAAACATGGATTGAAACATCATTGGGTCATCAATATCTAGGGGTGGCCGAATGGTCCTTGTTGGCTATTAGGGTTAGCTTTTTGTCCTAATCCAATTTAACCCCTAACATCATCATCTAGTTATAAAAACATGGCATGGAACTTCATTGAAACCCTAAAAGTAGGGTTTGGCCGAATAGGTCTTTAGTGTTTATTAGGGTTAACTTTTGTCCTAATCCACTTTAACCCCTAACATCATCATCTAGTTATAAAAACATGGCATGGAACTTCATTGAAACCCTAAAAGTAGGGTTTGGCCGAATAGGTCTTTAGTGTTTATTAGGGTTAACTTTTGTCCTAATCCATTTTAACCCCTAACATCATCATCTAGTTATAAAACATAGCATAAACATAGCATAGAGCTTCATTGAGACCCTAATTCATAGCTTGGCCGAATGGATCATGGAAAAATTGACACAAAACATCAATCGACAAGCTACTCGTATGCAGGTGAGGGGATACTTACTTCCTTCGCTTTGCTTGTAGTGTGAAGAAGATGACCTAACACAAACCCTAGCCCTTTCTTCTTGCTTGGAGGAGTTTCGGCCAAGGGAGGAAGAAAATGGAGAGGGAGAGCTTCTAGGGTTTCGGTGAGAAGAAGGAAAGAAGAGAGGAAGTGACCAAATTCAATCTTCCCTCTTCTTTATAAAGGGGAGAAAGAGAAGTTTCTCTTTTCTTTTCCATGCCTCTTCATTTACCCTTAGTCCCACTTATCTATAGTTTCCCCTCTTCCTTAATCATATAATCCTATTGGGCTTCTGGTTAGTGGGTGCATCTATAGGGTTTGGCTATCTCTAGAGGTTTGGGGTTCAATTCCTAGGTCTTGCATCTCTTTTTGGCTTATTTTTCTTTTATTTTGAAAAAAAGCCCACATAAAGCCCATTATCATCAAGCCAAAAATTCTTGTAAAATTGCTAGGAATTTTACGGGCGTTACAATCCTTCATCCTTAAAAAAAAGTTTCATCCTCGAAACTTAGAACAATTCCGGATACTTCTGTTTCATGTCCTCCTTTAGGATTCTCCCATTGTCTTCTCTTGCTAGTGGGGTTCCCTTTCCAAGCACCCTGGTTCCTCTGACCTCCCGACTGGGCCTGACCCCTGCCTTCACTCAGTACTTTCTTTTGCTGATTAATGTTGTTCAGGTAATGCTCGGTAATTAAGGCACTACTGAACAGCTCCTCTGCGGTCTGCGGTCTATGAACTCCGCCGGCCACATTTAGAGCTATTTCCGGTCGGAGCATCTTCAGCATGAGTCTGACCCTTTCTCTTTCCGTGCTGACCAACTCTGGGCACAGACGTGCGAGTCAGTTGAATCTCTTCACGGCTTCGCTGACCGATAGGTCACCTTGTCGGAACCCAGTGAACTCGTCGTAATGCTTGTTGGTCACCCTCATGTGGAAGAATTCTTCGAAGAACTCGTACTCGAAATCTGTCCATCTCATCTGATTTACTTGTCTCTTTGCTTTAACCCGTTCCCACCACATCCGTGTTGGGTTTCCGGCACCGCGGCGTGTGTGTGTTCGATCATGTTTCGTAAACATGAGCACAACGGAAGCAATTAAAAATAATAAATCTATATTTATTACAACACACACAACACACGCATGCATATTACAACAAGTGTAGACATAACCGTAAATTAAAATTTGCAATAAAAGAAATTATCTACGTTATACCTTTCCTATGACGTGTAGCGGGAACGGCATCAACCGGAATGATCCTCGTAAGAATCGTCTCTATCCGTATCCACGCCGAGCTCCTCGGGATGACTTCGCTAAGTCACGAGCTTCGTCTTCGTATGGGTTACTACCCTCGTGTTGAAGACGACGTGATCGAGAGATGATCACGATCCGAATCCAAATTCGGATCCTAAAACGAGTTCTCAAAACTCGCTTCTCCGGAGAGGTATTCGTCAACCGTTTGACGAATCCTTCGTCCTCCACCTCAGAGGATTACCGGAGATCAAATCACCGGTAAGTTAGCCGCTGTCGGAGCACTAACCGTCGTCCAAACGACGCTCCGACGAGAGGAGGAGAAGCTGTCCAGAAAACTGGACAGCTTGGTGGAGGAGATAGGCGCCGGCCAACAAAGGAAGCCAAGTGCTCACCTTGATGCCAAACCTAAGGAGGATCGCCGGAACTCTTCCGGCAGCAGTTCGACGCCGGCGAGGAGGAAGGAAGCAGCCTTCTGGACGCCGGTTGGAGGAGCTATGGGCTGGGCGGCAAGAAAAGTTGGCGCCAACTCAAAAGGGGAGATGAGGTGGGCGGCCAAACTAGGGTTGCCTCTTCATTAGGGCTTAACAAACCCTAAAACCCTTTTTTATAGAGAACTAATTCTCTTAATGGTTATTGGATCATATCCATAAAGCCCGTTAACCCGCTCCATTAAGATAAGTTAAAATAAACCAAACCATGATGGTTTATTTTAAGTTAAAACGAACCGAACCAACTTTTGGTTCATTCGTTTAAAATAAACCAAACCCTTTGGTTTATTCTCATCCATTGGATTAGAACCAAACCATTTTGGTCCATCCATTATGTCTTCATAAGACACGGCCCATCCACGCTTCCATTGCAGTGAAACAATTTCATGCTCGCTTTATGTTTGGTCCAACCAAACATAGTTTCTCTCGATGCGAGAATCCCATTCTCAAGCTCGTTTTAAATCCTTTGGATTACACTCGTTGTCGTGTGACCAAATAGGTTCTCGGTTTATGTTGGCCGTCTATAATTAACCATTAATTATAGAGCGATCATGAGTGGCACCTAGTAGTACATCATGATCCCCAATTAACCGAAAAATCAGCGGTTGATCGAACTATTTACGAAACCCTTGATGGCTCGAATGAATCGTGCCCCATTCCCTTCACTCATCTTATACCCACTTGGTTCGGGACATGGTCTGTGTGCCGGTCCCACTAAGTGACCTCGTCACACCTAGCCCAGTATCATTTCCTCGTCCCTCACGGATTCTAGTTACTCCACATGTATCGAAGAGTACCTTACTCTAAACATGTAATGCTTTGGCCAAAGACTTTAGTAACAATCCGACGAGAGGCCATGGGTATACATCTCCTCGCAAGGAGTGGTGAATCCTTTATAGGATATTCAAACACCTTCGATCACTTTGACTTATACCCAATCATCCCGGGTCCACATCTCCTCGGAGATGTTTGCTTAAGATGTCAAAGCATAAGTCTCCATGATCAAGATGACTTGAATACCGCAAGTCAAAGGAACATCGCACTTAAGCCACAGTAAGAACTTCATTGACATATCTATATATGCAGAGAACCATATGAAGTCTTACGTCTGGTCACTCCAATAAACTAGTTACCATAACTAGCATCCACGATTAACTCCGGACATCACTATGTCTCCAGCCAGTGAGAATCAGCTGCTTGGATACACCAAGGAGTATACCTCGTGCTAGTCTCGACAGAATTGATGGTGTCCAAATCCATCAATTCATCGACTAGGGATAATTCGATACATCACAATTACACATGTAGAGATACTCACTAGTTGTGATCCAATCACAAATTCTCTCATCTTTGTGAATCGTATATCGTGGATATTGATAAATGAGTTTAAGATCCAATCAAATACATAAAACATGTATACTCAAATAGTGAATCTTCATTTATCATATAAATGGTTCATACATAAGGCGATTGCCTTAGGACATCTCTCATATATTACTAACAGACTCCCACTTGGCCTAATGCCAATCGCTATGGTATCCAATACCATAAGCTCTAACATGACCCTCAAACTTACTTTGAGGTAATGCTTTAGTCAAAGGATCCGCTAAGTTCCTTTCAGTGGGAATTTTCTCGATTTGTATTTCGTTCCTACTTATTATCTCTCTGATAAGATGATAGCGGCGAAGCACATGTTTGGATCGTTGATGAGACCTTGGCTCTTTCGCCTGTGCAATTGCTTCATTATTGTCGCAGTAGACTGGTATTGCTTCAACAATGGTCGGAATCACACCAAGTTCATGAACTAACTTCTTGATCCAAATCGCTTCCTTTGCTGCTTCCGAAGCTGCAATATATTCTGCCTCAGTGGTAGAATCCGCTACAGTCTCTTGTTTGGAACTTTTCCAACTCACTGCGCCCCCATTCAAGGTGAACACATTATCGAGAGACCTGGAATCATCCTTGTCTGTCTGGAAGCTGGCATCCGTATACCCGCGTATCACCATGTCCCCTTCTCCATATATTAGGAACACATCCTTAGTTCTTCTCAAGTACTTAAGGATTGTCTTAACAGCCGCCCAATGATCCATTCCTGGATCGGATTGGTATCTGCTCGTGACACTCAGAGCATACGATACATCGGGCCTCGTATATAACATAGCATACATGATAGATCCTATTGCGGATGCATAGGGAATCTTACTCATGCAAATCCTCTCGTCTTAAATGCGCGGACACATAGACTTGAAAGGTGTTCCCCATGCACGATGGGTAGATAACCTTTCTTGGATTGACATGCTAAACCTCTTTGCTTTTCGGTCTATATATATAGCTGCGAAAGACCAAACAAGCGTTTGATCTATCTCTATAGATCTTAATCCCAGGATGTAGGTTGCTTCTCCCAGTCTTTCATGGAGAATGTCTTGGATAACCAAACCTTAGCGATTGTAAGATTGACACATCGTTTCCTATAAGTAATATGTCATCGACATACAATACTAGGAACACATTGCCTCCCACTAACCTTCTTGTACACACAAGGTTAAATGCGGATTTTGTGAGAAATCAAACTTTTTGATTGTCTCATCAAAATGGATATTCGACTCTGGATGCTTGCTTCAATCCATAAATGGATCGTGCAATTTGCATACCTTGGTTTTATCAGCGATGTGAAACCCTCAGGCTGTATCATATACACGTCCTCAAGCAGGTTTCCATTAAGGAAAGCTATTTTCACATCCATCTGCCATATCTCATAATCATAATGAGCCGCTATGGCCAGGAGCATCCGAATGGATTTAAGCATAGCTACAGGTGAATAGGTTTCGTCATAATCAACACCTTGTTTTTGACGATATCCTTTCGCCACCAATCTAGCCTTATAGGTAATCACATTACCATCCATGTCGGTTTTCTTCTTGAAAACCCACTTGCACCCTATAGGCTTTATGCCTTGGTGGGTCAACCAAGTTCCAAACTTGGTTTTCATACATGGAATCCATTTACATCATGGAACCAAGCCACTTATCCCTTTCTGAACTTGTCAGCACTTCTTCATAACTGGTAGGCTCCTCATCATCAATGAGTAACACGTCGTTCGATTCACTTACGAGAAATCCATATCTCTCAGGAATATTGCGTGTTCTACCAGATCTACGAAGATGTGGTGCTACAATAGGTCCAGCCGATTGCTCATTATTATGAGTTGTCGGTTGTTGTGCTTCACCAGGTATCTCATCAATGTCTATTTGAGTCTCTCGAGCCTCCTCAAGCTCGACGACACTCCCCTTTTTCTTGGAGAAACTCTTTCTCTAGAAACAGCATGCCTTGAAACAAACACCTTTTGTTCCACAGGATGATAGAATTGGTAACCCCTTGTTTCCTTAGGGTATCCAATAAATAGACATTTATCAGACTTAGCATCCAGTTTATGCGTCTGATGCACTTCACATAAGCGAGACAACCCCATATCTTCAAGTAAGATACATGAGGTTTCTTACTAGCCCATATCTCATATGGAGTAGTTGAGACTACCTTGGTAGGCATTACATTTAACAAGTAAACATGCAAGTGCATAACCCCAAAGGACTTGGGAAGAGTCGCATGATTCATCATTGACTGACCATGTCCAACAAAGTCGATTCGCCTCTCGGATACACCATTATCTTTGTGGTGTATAGGGCGGAGTCCATTGAGACAATATGCCATTGTCTCTTAGATAATCAAGAAACTCTTGACTTAAGTATTCACCACCTCGATCCGATCGAAGTATTTTAATACTTTTGTCATGTTGTTTCTCTACTTCATTTCTAAATTCTTTGAACCTTTCAAAGGCTTCAGACTTGTGTTTCATCAAGAACGCATACCCAAACTGTGAGTGATCATTGGTGAAGGTAATGAAGTAGCTATAGCCTCCTAAAGCTTGAGTTGACATAGGTCCACATACATCAGTATGTACTAGACCTAGTAACTCTCCACTCGTTCACCTTTTCCAGTAAAAGGTAACTTAGTCATCTTGCCTTTTAAGCATGATTCGCATGTATCGTATGAATCCAATTCAAACGATTCCAGAATTCCACATCGGTGTAATTCGGACATGCGTTTCTTGCTTATATGGCCAACGACAATGCCACATATAGGAGTCTATGTGATTATCCTTTCGAGCAGCGTGTTGCTCGCGATATTGAAAATGTCCTTTGGAATCGTCCAGCGTATAAATGCCATTACTCAAAGTTCGGTTCCATAAAGTCGCCATTCAAAGTTATATAACAACAATTGTTACTAAGCGTTAAATGGAAACCATTTCTATTTAAGCAGAAATAGAAACAATGTTCTTTATTAGAGAAGGAACATAATAGCAATTGTCCAGTTCAAGACAAGTCCACTAGGAGTTTGAATAAGTTCGATGGCGAGCATGACAACCTTTGCTCCATTCCCAACTCATGAATTTGACTCCCCTCGACAAGTCTTCTTCTATTCCTTAGCCCATGTATGTCATTACATATATATGAGCTACACCCAGTATCCAATACCCAAGTGTCTAAGGAAATAGAATGACAATCAATAGAAGATACGAAGAGGATGGGGCATCGGATGCCTTCTTCTTCTTCATGGACTCAAGATAAATCTTGCAGTTTCTTACGATGGCCTTCCTTGCCCATAATGATGGCAAGTGCCCTTTTTGCTAGTTCCGCCTTCTTTGCCTTTTTCTTTCCTTTCTTACATTCCTTTGCCTTCCTCTTAGAACCTTTCTTTGAGAATCAACTAACATAACCGCCTTCTCCTCATGCTTTCTGAAGGCTCACAGTCTTGACATATTAAGGAGCTCGGGAATGGTGGATTCCAATTTGTTCATCCGATAGTTCATCACAAATTGCGAGAAGCTCTTGGGCAAACAATGCGAATTAAGTCAATACTTAACTAATGATCCATCACAAAACCGAGGGTAGCTAGCGCTCGATGTACCCATTCATCTTTAGCACAAACTGCACTCTGAGCATGAACCTTCTTGCATCTTCGTGGTGAAGAGGAGCCTAGAGACCTCGAACCTTCGGATCTCGCTTGCTCATCGAACACTCATGAAGATGGAAGACCATAGTATTAGCATCCATATGCTCATCTTTGCTTTCGTACCATCGCCGCTAGCATGATGCAACTCGCCACTCGAATCGCCACATGTTTACGATAGACCAACATTTGGTCAGAGTTGCATCGTCCTTAGACGGGAAGAGGCTCTTCAAGGACATATGCAAGCTTTTCCGCCTTGAGAACAATTCTCGTGTTTCTAAGCGATCCGAAGTTAGGCTCATCCGGTTTGTTCGAATCCAAAATAGTGCGCAAATTCAAAGACGTCATGATCAATTTATTGACCTAGAAATACAAAACGAGCATATATGAGAAAATGATTTTAAAATGCATCAATATACATTTATAAATCCCATTCATTTTTCGAATTTCAAAAACCCCAAAATCACTTCGGGAGATCGTAGGTCCATCTCCGAATGGGCTGATATCCATCATAGATAAGAACAACCTTGGAGTGAGTCCAACAAGCCATTCTTAGCTATGATGGTGGGTATCAAGTATACCGATTACATATCATGTATATGTAACTATCACAATGTGCTATCAACTAATTGAATGTTTACACATACATTGGGTTGTTAACACATTAACAAGTATGCATCATATGCATAGCACCCAACTTCACCTCCCTTTACATCGACCTTGGAGAGAGTCCAACAAGCCGATGCTCCAGGTTAAAGCCAACCCATTAATCGAAATAGTTTTAATATGGTTAGGCGCATTCAACCAATTAGCCCAGCTTGGAGTGAGTCCAACAACCCAAACTAACGATTGACCTCGACTCTTACCATATTAGAGTTAAACTATTCCAATGGTTTGAACATGTTGAGGTTAGTAGGGCTTGGAGTGAGTCCAACAACCCAAACAAGAAACAGAACTCTGGTTCTAACCATATTAATGGAAGGTGTAGGCTTTAATATTGAGTTGGGGTTTTATGTCTCATCCTCTTTGCATGCAAATAACTATTATCTACATGGCATGGCATACATGGCATACATCTACATGTCACGACACGCATGGCATAATGTTATGCATCTAATGCAATTACATGGCATACAATTATGTCATGTATATAATTTCCTTATATGTCATAACTATTTATGGAAATAAAATATGTTTAAGATTTGATTCTCCAAATCAAATCATAATTAAATTAGAAACAAATTTCCAAATCTAATCACATATTTTATTCATGGAATTATTTGATTAAGGAAAATCTATTTAGGAAACCAATTTCCTAAATCATTAAAACTACTTATGGAAATAAAATATTTTAAGATTTGATTTCCCAAATCAAATCATGATTAAATTAGGAAACAAATTTCCATAATCTAATCAAATATTTTATTTATGGAAAATATCAATTTCCATAAATACTTCCAACTTTCCAAAAGTGGAAGATTTCCATAAATACTTCTAGACTTTCCAAAATTGAAAAATTTCCATAAATACTTCTAAATTTCCAAAATTAGAAAATTTCCAGAAATACATTATGACTATCATAAAAACCATTTTACGATTATGTGAAACACAACTGGGCTCTGATACCTTTGTTGGGTTTTAGAGCACATGGCGTGTGTGTGTTCGATCATGTTTCGTAAACATGAGCACAGTGAAGCAATTAAAAATAATAAATCTATATTTATTACAACACACAACACACATGCATATTACAACAAGTGTAGACATAACCGTAAATTAAAATTTGCAATAAAAGAAATTATCTCGTTATACCTTTCGTATGGCGTGTAGCGGAACGGCATCAACGGGCGATCCTCGTAAGAATCGTCTCTATCCGTATCACGCCGAGCTCCTCGGGATGACCGCTAAGTCACGAGCCGTCTTCATGCGGGTTACTAGCCTCGTGTTGAAGGCGGCGTGATCGAGATGATCACGATCCGAATCCAAATTCGGATCCTAAAGCGAAGTTCTCAAAACTCGCTTCTCCGGAGAGGTATTCGTCAACCGTTTGGCCGAATCGCCCGTCCTCCACCTCAGAGGATTACGGAGATCAAATCACGGTAAGTTAGCGCTGTCGGGCACTAACCGTCGTCCAAATGGCGCTCCGGCGAGAGGAGAAGCTGTCAGAAAACTGGACAGCTTGGTGGAGGAGATAGGCGCCGGCCAACACAAGGAAGCCAAGTGCTCACCTTGATTGCAAACCTAGGAGGATCGCCGGAACTCTTCCGGCAGCAGGAGCTCGACCGCGGCAGAGGAAGGAAGCAGCCTTCTGGGAGCCGGTTGGAGGAGCCTAGGGTTGCCTCTTCATTAGGGCTTAACAAACCCTAAAACCCTTTTATAGAGAACTAATTCTCTTAATGGTTATTGGATCATAACCATTAGGCCCGTTAACCCGCTCCATTAAGATAAGTTAAAATAAACCAAACCATGATGGTTTATTTTAAGTTAAAAGAACCAACTTTTGGTTCATTCGTTTAAAATAAACCAAACCCTTTGGTTTATTCTCATCCATTGGATTAGAACCAAACCATTTTGGTCCATCCATTATGTCTTCATAAGACCACGGCCCATCCACGCTTCCATTGCGGTGAAACAATTTCATGCTCGCTTTATGTTTGGTCCAACCAAACATAGTTTCTCTCGATGCGAGAATCTCATTCTCAAGCTCGTTTTAAATCCTTTGGATTACACTCGTTGTGCGTGTGACCAAATAGGTTCTCGGTTTATGTTGGCCGTCTATAATTAACCATTAATTATAGAACGATCATGAGTGGCACCTAGTAGTACATAATGATCCCCAATTAACCGAAAAGATCAACGGTTGATCCAGAACTATTTCTGAAACCCTTCAGTAGCTCGAATGAATCGTGCCCCATTCTCTTCACTCATCTTATACCCACTTGGTTCAGGACATGGTCTATTGTGTCAGTCCCCACTAGGCTGACTACGTCACACCTAGCCCAAGTATCATTTTCTCGTCCTACGGATTCTAGTTACTCCACATGTATCGAAGAGTACTTTACTCTAAACATGTAATGCTTTGGCCAAAGACTTTAGTAACAATCCGACGAGAGGCCATGGGTATACATCTCCTCGCAAGGAGTGGTGAATCCTTTATAGGCTATTCAAACACCTTCGATCACTTCGACTTATACCCAATCATCCCGGGTCCACATCTCCTCGGAGATGTTTGCTTAAGATGTCAAAGCATAAGTCTCCATGATCAAGATGACTTGAATACCGCAAGTCAAAGAAACATCGCACTTAAGCCACAGTAAGAACTTCATTGACATATCTATATATGCAGAGAACCATATGAAGTCTTACGGCTGGTCACTCCAATGAACTAGTTACCATAACTAGCATCCACGATTAACTCCGGACATCACTATGTCTCCTCGGTGAGAATCGGTGCTTGGATACACCAAGGGTATACCTCGTGCTAGTCTCGGCGAATTGATGGTGTCCAAATCCATCAATTCATCGACTAGGGATAATTCCGATACATCACAATTACACATGTAGAGATACTCACTAGTTGTGATCCAATCACAAATTCTCTCATCTTTGTGAATCGTATCGTGGACATTCGATAAATGAGTTTAAGATCAATCAAATACATAAAACATGTATACTCAAATAGTGAATCTTCATTTATCATATAAATGGTTCATACATAAGGCGATTGCCTTAGGACATCTCTCATATATTACTAACAATCAGCATCTCGAAAGCGTAATGATGCACACTTAATCTTCTCGCATTCGCCACCCGGTGGCTCCACGATGCTTTCCACCGTCTTGAACCAGGCCTGGGCATCCCATGGCTCACCAATACCAGAGAAATTTTCTGGCTTTAGTCTCTGCCACTGGATAAGGTAAGCTTCCTGTCGAACCATCGGGCCGGGGCCCGTCGGTGGGGCAGTAGGGTTTCCTCGCTGATTCATTAGGGTATTTATTACTTGTTGTTGTTCTGTGACTTGTCACTGGAGTTCTGTGACTACGTGTGTAAGGTCATGCGGGGGTGCTATCTCATCAGCTCTACTACCGCATCTTCCAGACATGTTTATCTTCATATATTAAAGTAAAGCTAGTATAAGTTTTTCGTTCGTTTACCTATGCATAATTAGACTAAAGCTATCATAAGGTCGTTTCAAGCTTAAACTTCATTCACGTTCTAAGGCATAATTTGGCTTAGGGTATTTTTACATCATATATGAACAAGCATAAGGGTATCATACATATTTTTATGCATATTTAGCTAGAAACATTTCCTATCATACATGAAAAAAAATTCAACAAAATTAAAGTAGACATAGAATTCTTACTTGGAGCAGTAGGATTTAGAGCTTGATGTGTGTGTAGTGGAAAGGCAGATCCGCTCTGATACCACCTGTCATGCCCGCCCTTTTTCAGACCCAGAATCCGGAGGGGCGGCGCGTGACGCGACCATACATACATACATACATACATACATACAGCGGAAGACTTCAGACATTTTTTTTTTCTTTTAAAAACTAAACATGCATTGACATATATATATATATATATATACTTCTTCTTCTTCAATGGAGCATGCGTCATAGCATACATAGATACTTCTTCTTACTTCTTCTTTACTTCTTCTTATTAACATAGAACATGCATCATAATATAGGTAGATACTTAGTGCTTAGTTCAAGTTTTTAAACGACACCATCATGAGCAGGCATAATAAGGACATCCATAGACATCATCATCATAGGTAAACACATATATATGTAGACCTAACGGATCTTCTCCACCATGCCACTACCACACACAATGACCCCTCCTGCTGCTCCCTTTAGTTTATCCATCCCTTACCCTTATCTGTAGTACGAGGGAAAGACAACTATAAGCACACAGGCTTAGTAAGATCCTGTCCTACTCACAAAACCATACATCATCTTTAATCATGGCATGTAGCATACATAACATATAAGCAGTATAATACGTAACATACATGGTGTCATCAACGCATAAGTAACATAAGTACATATAACATGTATCATCCATAACTTAGCAACATAACATGGATATATGCTTAATCAACATGACATGCATCATATGTAACTAAGTAACATAAACATCATAGTATATCATCAAACATAACATGTAATGTGTATAACATAAGCATGTAAACATTCCTAACATATCAGCAAACATAACTTGTAGACCTAAACATCATATTGTATCATCAAACCTAGGAAGTGACATAGATAACAGAAACATGTAACATTCCTAACATATCATCGAACATAACATGTAAACATAGACGTCATATCATATTATCAAACATAACATGTGACATGTATAATGGGAACATGTAAACATAACAATCAGCAGGTACACATATGCAGGATGCTTTGAAAACATATATTTTAGGTATGTAAACATAAATCTCAACATATTTGGGCCCGGCATTGTACCACTTCTTCATTATCATAGCACGCATCCCTAAATAGGCCCGAGGTAGCAAGTCTCGAACCTAATAGGTTTCTAGGCCCGAGTCTTATTCCATCGACCTAGGGGCAATCGTTATAGCGTAGAAGCCCATCCTAGGCCCGAGTCTTACTCCATCGACCTAAGGCATCTTGGAGCCCATCCCGTACTAGGCCCGAATCTTATTCCATCGAACTAGGGGCAATCATACATAGAAGCCCATCCTAGGCCCGAGTCTTATTCCATCGACCTAGGGCATCTTAGGAGCCCATCCCTTCTTGGACCTTGTTAAGGTCTTGGTACAAGCCATGCAGAAGGTAAAATACTTATATGCTTATTTTTACATCATAGCTTATTTCATTAACATAGCATAGCATACTTCGTTTCACAACACATCATGCTTCATTTCATTAACATAGCATAGCATACTTCATTTCATACACATCATGCTTTATTTCATTAACATAGCATATCATACTTCATTTCATAGCATAGCGTACTTCATTTCATACACATCATGCTTCATTTCATTAACGTAGCATATCATACTTCATTTCATAGCATAGCATACTTCATTTCATACACATCATGCTTCATTTCATTAACATAGCATATCATACTTCATTTCATAGCATAGCATACTTCATTTCGTACACATCATGCTTCATTTCATTAACATAGCATAGCATACTTCATTTCATACACATCATGCTTCATTTCATTAACATAGCATATCATACTTCATTTCATAGCATAGCGTACTTCATTTCATACACATCATGCTTCATTTCATTAACATATCCTAGACATCACATACACATAGGGCATGGCATAAGGCATGGCATCAAAAGTAAGTAAATGCTAACCTATAACATGTTATCCTCATTTAGCATCATTTAATATCATAAGTTCAACATGAATCCACCCAACATAAAACACATGTTAACTTAATTCATAACAACAACTTCATATGCATATAGAACATGAATTAGACTTCATTTAATCACCCAAAGTTTATGGTGGACGAATGGTCCATGTAGGGCTTTTAGGGTTGGCCTTTAACCTAATTCAACAACAACATCATAACCCTACAAAACATGGATTGAAACATCATTGGGTCATCAATATCTAGGGGTGGCCGACTGGGCCTTGTTGGCTATTAGGGTTAGCTTTTTGTCCTAATCCACTTTAACCCCTAACATCATCATCTAGTTATAAAAATATGGCATGGAACTTCATTGAAACCCTAAAAGTAGGGTTTGGCCGAATAGGTCTTTAGTGTTTATTAGGGTTAACTTTTTTCCTAATCCACTTTAACCCCTAACATCATCATCTAGTTATAAAAACATGGCATGGAACTTCATTGAAACCCTAAAAGTAGGGTTTGGCCGAATAGGTCTTTAGTGTTTATTAGGGTTAACTTTTGTCCTAATCCATTTTAACCCCTAACATCATCATCTAGTTATAAAACATAGCATAAACATAGCATAGAGCTTCATTGAGACCCTAATTCATAGCTTGGCCGAATGGATCATGGAAAAATTGACACAAAACATCAATCGACAAGCTACTCGTATGCAGGTGAGGGGATACTTACTTCCTTCGCTTTGCTTATAGTGTGAAGAAGATGACCTAACACAAACCCTAGCCCTTTCTTCTTGCTTGGAGGAGTTTCGGCCAAGGGAGGAAGAAAATGGAGAGGGAGAGCTTCTAGGGTTTCGGTGAGAAGAAGGAAAGAAGAGAGGAAGTGACCAAATTCAATCTTCCCTCTTCTTTATAAAGGGGAGAAAGAGATGTTTCTCTTTTCTTTTCTATGCCTCTTCATTTACCCTTAGTCCCACTTATCTATAGTTTCCCCTCTTCCTTAATCATATAATCCTATTGGGCTTCTGGTTAGTGGGTGCATCTATAGGGTTTGGCTATCTCTAGAGGTTTGGGGTTCAATTCCTAGGTCTTGCATCTCTTTTTGGCTTATTTTTCTTTTATTTTGAAAAAAAAGCCCACATAAAGCCCATTATCATCAAGCCAAAAATTCTTGTAAAATTGCTAGGAATTTTACGGGCGTTACAAGTCAACCATATGCAATTGACCTATATTATATTTTGGTTGACTTAGGATGGCAGGACAATATTTTGAAATAGTGTTAGGTGATGATAACGTGCCTATAAATAGTTAATAATACTTAAATCATGATGATTAATGTAATTGTTATGTATGTTTGCAATCATGATTTATGATTTTGAAATTTGGCACATCATAATGAGAAATAGGGTTAAATCATGTTTTAAGTGATACTTTGTTTATTATCATGACATAATACCTAATGCATGATAACAATTCAATGAATACATGTGTTTCATGATCATAATGTGAAATTAAGTCATATGTATCTTCATGATCATGTTGAGTGTTAGGATGATACTTAACCTTGATAGAATTGTATGAATATAATGGTTAAGTATATACAAATACCCTCTAGGATGCATCTCACACTCACCATAGGCTACTTTGATTGAAAACTTAGCATGGGTGAGATGTTAGGATGATACAAATGTCCACTAATGCCTATGCCATTTAGATGGTCATTTAAAGTATCAAAATAGCAATAATAGACCAATCATGGGGAAGACTTATGTTTAATTCATAGACATATTGCCCAAATATCATGGTTAAATATTTCATATGTTTTCAAAACAATTTCTTAATCTAAAATCTATGTATTCATGTTTTGAAATAATTCAAACTGAAACTAGGTGTTAAAATGGATACTATCATGATAAAAAACCTAGTAGTTTTTAAAGCTTTTGGATTTTTAGAAAATACGTGAAAATATAATGTTTTTCATGAATACCTATTTTTCACTGATAAAGATTCTTACAAGAAATATGTTCCCCAAATTTCATGATTTTTTAAATTTTCTGGAATTTTTAATGCATTTCTGAAATTCGGTCCGAAAATCAGAAAGTTCTAAAATTCGCGTGCCAGTCGACTGGTAGTCTGAACCAGTCGACTGGTTGCCTGAAAATCAGACTAGTTAAGGCCGAATTCAGGATTTAGACTAATTTTTGGTATTTTCCTTCTATTATACTTGATGCCATGAGTTTATAACTTAGTGTTAATCTTTTTGATGGTGTCAAAGGGGGAGAAATGATTATGTTTAAGTAAATTATGATAGAGGGAGAGAGAGTTTCATGGATTAAGGGGGAGTTGCATGTTGTTATATCATGCTTATGTTTACATGCTTTCTTTCCTTAGAAATTTTTATCAAATGTTTTTACCTAACTTAAACGGATTACCACACATCAAAAAGGGTGAGATTGTTAGTGCAATCTTTTGCCATGATTAGGTTTTGATGTGTGTGGAAAAGGGTTTAAGTTAGTTTGTTATGTTGATTTGATATGTGCATTGAAGTCATGTAGGACTTAGTAATTCACACATGGAGCCGTGGCGAGTTTCACATCTCATGACTCGGTCCTTGAGTCGGTGAAGGATTGCTTTGCAGAAGTCGTGCGCTTGGAGCATCCGAGGGACCACCGGATGAGAAGCTTGGAGTGAAGCCGGAGGAAGTAGACTTCGAGGCAAGAGATGCAAAGGAGCATTGCAGAGTCGTGCGCCTGATGCTGCCGAGGGACGTGGCCACGAACGAAGAGAACTTCGAAGGTGAGGGACTCCGAGGGATGAGAGTGAGCGAATGTAACCTGGGAAGGGGTAGCTCTTAGGTGAAACTTGGCCATTTGGCCAAGTGTCGGATGAGTTTTCCCGACACCAGTCGACTGTCATGTCATGGTACTCAACTGCTTTGAGTCGATGGTTTGATCGACTGGTCTAATGTGGCTGGATCAAGTTGATCGATCATTGCCAGCGGTCGATCAGATGGCTTCGATGGGTACTCATGGGAGCGGTCGGTGATGGCGCACGGGCACGAGAATGGAGTCGACCTCGTTGAGGACTCGTGATCGAGCACCCGATCGATGGTAATATCGGTCGGTGATGCTAATCTTGCTGGATGGAATCCAACGTGGAAAGCGGCTGTTATTGGGCAACGGCTACAGGACCAGTCGACTGATCGAGGGCATCAGTCGACTGCTCCTGTGTCAACGGGAAGAAACCCTCTTCCTCTATAAAAAGGAAGAGGATGGGGCTTTGGGAGGCTAATGCTTGAGCTCTAAACTTCTCCCAAAGTGCCATACACGATTCCCTACTCTTCTTATTTGCTTTTACTTCAATCTTATTGTAAGAAGAGTGATCTTGATTGTAAAGGTTACCTCCACCTAGCTTGGTGCAAAGGAGAGACCAATAGTGATTGGCTTTGGCGGAGTGATTCACCGTGGATGAATCGGACCGTGGATTAGCGGCGTAGCCGTGAACCACGTTACATCTCGGTGTTTGTATTGTTTGTTTATCTTTTGCTTTGTCTTTATTTATATTTGCATATTCGACTTGCGCTAATGTTTTGTAGACGAGCAAAATACAACATCCAATGAACGAGGGCTATTCACCCCCCTCTAGCCGGCCGTTTCGATCCCCCAACACTGTCCCGATGAACAGTACCATCAGTCGAGTGATGTACAAATCAGTCAAGTCCTAGAAGAAGCACTTGTAAGATACCAAAAAAAAACCGTGATTAAGAAATTATCTTATATAATTTTTCAGGAGTTCACAAAAAAATTTTCGGGTTCAAAAGGTGTCCATATGAGGAAGATTTAAGCTTAAATAGATGGTTGAGTTAAACTTAGACGAGACTCGAGTTAGCTGAACCCATTCCACTAGCTTTTAAAAACCACTCGAACCCAAATCCGACCCACATCTGTCTTCGTCGGCTTCACCCAAATCTCGATCGCTTGATTTCATCCCTTCTTCATCGCCGATTCTTTCTCCGGTGTGATGCCTTTCCCGATCACCGCCTTCTCTGTCGCAAGCAACGATCTCCCTGCCGCCGCCTAGTCGTCAGAGGTCGCCAGAGGTTGCCTCAAGCGGAAGATCATCGAAGGTCGGCCATCAGCGAGCCCGATCTCCCCGCCGCAACTGGATGCGTCAGCTAGTGCTCAGCCATCCTCGATTTGGTCTGGTTGTCGTCGCCAAGGCCAAGGGGAGCTCGATCCATACCATGCTAATATATCCTTTGCTCTAGGGTGATTTTTGGTCAAGATCACAATTTCATCGAGGTTGATTGCAGTGAGCTCGTCGTCACCCAGAGTTTGGACAATTATTGTTTTCACTGTCTTCTGATCGTGAGTTGATGTTGTTCTTTTGATCTATCTTGTTCAGCATGCTTGCAACAATCACAGATTTGGATCACAGTAGGTATTTATGTTTTCTCGAGAGCATGTATAACCCAATTCATTGATTTTAATGGCTTGATTCGAAACATAGGGCTGCTGTGATTGCAGGTGATGCAGAATGGGTTGAGGCTCTATGCAAATGAATTGATTTGGGGAATTTGGAATTGAAGCTATACTAGTTGGAAGTGTTGTAATTATGCATTGGATTTCCTGGATGGGCTATGCAAGCTGAACAGTTGAGGTAAGATTTGAATTGATCTAGGGTTCAATCGTTTGATCAGAAGTTTGTGCTTCAAGATAGGCATTGAACAATGGTAATATCACGAGGTAAGCTTGGATTTTAGTGCTATTGAATTGGCATTTAAATTACAGTGGGTTGATGAATTGTACAGGGTTAAGTTACCATGGATCCAGAAGCTGCTTAACGGATTGCTAGGCTAGGTGAGTTGGATCCGGGTAATTTATGAATGCATATTATTTTTATTGTTGTGGTTTAGTTTGATATGGTGATATATTTATTGTTGATAGAAGAGTATCACATTACTAGATGATTGATTTTTGGAAATAGAATGGTGATATGGCTGTACCTATATAGGATGGGTAAAAGATACTTTGGTTAAATTTTGGTTAGTTGATTGGGATACGGAGTCGATGTAGGATTCGAGTCGATCATTCATTGTGTAATAGAACTTAATCATAATTTGATATTATGTGAAGGTTTGGGATACGAAGCAGGTCCATGGCCGTGAGGATTATTTCGAGCTTTATATCAGGTGGGTAATATCTACCTTGGTCAGGTAGTTTGTTCTGAATCTGATGCATGAATTTGGAGTTATGCTATTACTTTGATCTTAGATCCACTCTTATTTAATCATATGCTTGTACTGCCTTGACCTTTGAGATATATTGTTGTTACTTCATTGATTATCTAGCACGAATAAGAACTATAAACCCTATTATGTGTTAGCTGATGGATGTTCAGTAAGTACAGATGGTTAGGGTTATCTTTGTGACCTCAAATTGGTTTACTGTATTTCATCACTAGGGTTAGGTGATGGATTAGATTATTGAGTCGATTGTTGTATCATATACTTATTAGTTGTGCATCTATGGTAGATTTAGTTGTCTGTGCATAGATAAATGTGTGATTGTTAGTATGTGGCCATGGACTAGAGGTCCTAGCGTGATGGTATATCCATAATGGATTGTGTGCCTGTGTATGGTTATATGGATGGTCATTAGTATCTCGCTACTGACTAGAGGTCTTAGTGTGGTTGACTGTCTGATGTGTATGACTCTTTGTGCGATAGAGAGAGTCTTGTGGATTGTAGTCCTTGCATAGTTGACTTTTGGTTGACCAGGACTCCCTGTGGGATAGGGAGTGTGGCGAGAATACATGTGTGGATCTATGAATCATTACATTTCATGCATGTTGTTGACTGGGTCTCCCTTGTGGTTGAGACGGGTCATCAGTCATCCTACCTCCTCGGCCACTCGGGGTAGTGGTAGCAGGGTTGAGGGCAGAGCATTAGATGTGCCGCGCTCGGGCACTATACACAGTGGTAGCTAGAGTGGCGTGCAGTTTATCCTGTCGTGCAGCACTCGGCCACTCATGGGTAGTTGTAGCTAGAGTCGCTTGCAGCAGGGACCCCTAGGGTAGTATATAGCTCTATGGCGGCTAGCTACTATTTCATACTACCCAACTCGGCCACTCGAGAGTAGTGGTAGCTGGAGTTGGGATAGTTGTCATGTCGTGCCACCCTGGCCACTCTAGGGTCGTGGTTGGACGGGTCCACAGACAGTGACCATGCATATGCATTGCTAATATATATATATGCATGTATTTGATATATGTTTTACATATGCCTGTGAGATGCTGCATTTGATTGAGCTATGATTTTTGCATATGCTTGTATATCATGATACATGCTATTTCATATTATATACTGCTGTGTGTTGAGCATGATATATGTGTTGGTCCAGACTTTTGTATGCATTTGATTAGCGTCATGTCATAGTGTGGTATGGATCGGGATGTTATTACATTTGATTATATACTGTTCATATGTCTGAGTGTTGGTTAGGTATGAGATTGACTTTGTACGTTATATGGGTTATGTTATTGTATATCTATTTAAGATGATATAGCTTATGGTGTTGCAGACCGTCAGGTACATTGGTACATTACTTCATGTTCAGTCAGTTTAGTATATACATTGAGTATTACTATACTGTGGTTACTTATTATTAGATTTGGATTGGACTGTACGTCTATTGATCTCATGTTGTATACCTATAGATCTTCACATGTATACTTGTAGATCTCTATATCCTTATATGTTGTTCATGCACTTTCTACATATTACCCCTGAGTTTATACTCACCACCCCGGACCCTGGGTTTCGTGTTGCCCAGGTAATAGGTAGAAGATTTCCTTGGACGTTCAGAGCTTCGCCAGCTGATCCCATCTCACACCGAATGGATAGATATGTATTTCGTATTCTTGTATTCTTGTGCATTGTTGTTTTGGGATTTTACCCTGTGTTGTGTCTGTATTTATGATATACGGATGTGATCTATGTATTTGGTCTTTAATGTGATTTCTGTTGTGATTCTTGTTGTGTCAAAGTCACTCTGGAGTGCATAGTTGGGTCTTTGTATCTTTTTAACTGTCAGTATGTTTCCGCTGTATTTGGTATGTTGATATCTTTATATTATGTTGTTCTTGTGGGCCTACGGGCCTTGTATTAACTCGATATGTTGCCACGTACATGGGAGATGTCGTTCGTTTGCTTTTCGACACAGCATACTCTCGGGGCGTGACAATTTTATTGGTATCAGAGCCCTAGTTTGCAAAGTCCATTTTCGGATTTTATTTCATTCGAACATCGAGTTTTGCTTTACTCAGTTTTGGTTTTGTGAGTTCTGGGATCTGACTGTTGCGGACATCTCCGATCTACAAGGGTTAAGGTATGTTAACTATTACTTCATATCCTTCTATTGGTTATGCATTTAGTTACTTATAACATGGATGACTTGTAGTGTGTTAGTCACTATCCATAACCGTGGTTTGAGATGATCACGGGAACGACTTGTTGAGTCATGTACCTGCTTTCGAAAAGGTAAATTACCTTTTTGAGGCGACTGATACTGAGTCAGATAGCAGGGGTCAGGTAGTCACATTTCTTTTGGAGATCAAAGATTACGGTCTTAGGGATCTTCACAAACTGTGTTTGTCAGATCATTACCTGTGGGGCAATGAACAGACTTGTATACTATTGTTGATACAGATAGTAGAGGATTAATTTGGAGATATTCATAGGGATTTTGATCCCTGAGTGGTCATGTTAGGTTGTATAACTTTGAAGGTACTTTTGAGTACTTAACTCGTGTTATACGGAGAAAGTAGTGTTAGTTGAATACCATTATCCGAATCTAGCCGATACTTGGTGGAAGATATAGGAAATAACTTTCGAAAAATCACACATCACTTGGCCATGTTGTAGTGATGTTGTGAGAGTATTTTCCCACGTCATCTTCTTTGACTCGTCGTCAGGGAATTCTTGAGTTTTAGGATGGGTGATCGTTTGGTAACGAGGGTACCATGCAAAGTCGTTAGACTTACGAAGATTATGACCACCTAATAGCTCAAGAATGTGATTGACATGTCTTAAGCCACCTATGGTTTATTGGCTGACATTTTGATTAGGATGTTTGGATCTTCTATTAGATCCTATCGAAAGTCCTTAGACTGAGTCATGTGTATAGAAATGACTTAGTAGAAAGTGTTTAAGAGTTGGAGATTTGATAAGAAGATATGGCAAGTCAAATTATTGGAATCAGAAGTCTCCGAATGTTGGACAAAAGGAGTAAGATATGAGTCATGAGATACTATTTGAGAGTTTTCCGATCATAGAAGACCAATTGTAGATCGACATCACCTTTTCATGTTTATCAGTGAAATCTGAGGATAGATTCCGAAGGGAGATTATGTGCGTGAAGTGAGGGACACGACGACACCAGAGTCAGATTATCCGATGGATTATTTTATCCGTTAAGCAGCCAGGACTTACGAGGAGAGTATGTACCTTGAAGACGCAGTTGAAGACTATAATGATGCTTTCGAGAGGACGATCCACAACCTTGAAAGCCGAGTTTATCACAGAAGATTAGATTATCACATCAGTAGAGATCTACTACCTCAGATATAGTTGGAGCTCTTTGATACTTCCAGCCGAGAGAAGCGAGTTACTCAGCATTATCAGCAGAGGACATCTCAGAAGACTCAGACATTAAGACAACAACTGTTACCTCTCCAGACGATAGCAACTGTTACCTTTCTAGGCGTGCTTATGCTATGTATAGAGGAGAGCTTATACGACGATGGTCGTATCTATTCTACATTCTTCAGTGGCAGCTATACTATTTGTAGAGTTGGAGAGTGCTACGATGTTGATAGTTTTTCAGTATTTTACAGCCAGATGTGTACTCTTTACCTGTACAATAGTGTTTATCATCTCCATTGCAGACATTTGGGGTATTGTATCTCCATTCAACAGTTGATTTCAATTCCTCCATTGCAGACTTTTGCAGCTACTTGAGCTCAGCTGTTAAGAATAGATGTTAGGCGAGTTTTCATGATTACTCGAGAGGAGGTATAGAAGACCGAAGAATTGGTCATGTGGGGTATTACTTTAGGATACCCTATTTGCGAATATGTCGAGAGATACTGGTAGTTTACAGGTATCTAGATTTGGAACATTGTTAGATAGGATTAGAAGGGTTCCTATCGAGATGTTGATCAACAACCAAGAAGTCAAGGGATACCCTTAGATTTTGATAGACATACCTCACTATAAACATATCCTTACGGGTAGTTAAATTGTTGAAATGAGGGTATAACATGTATCTCAGATGTGCATATAATTCGAGAGTATTCGAATGTAGTTTCGGATGAACTCCCGGGCTTGCCACTACATGGGCAAGTAGGAATATGAGATTAGAGTGATTTCGGAAATAATTCTGATATTGAAGACCTCATACCGAGAGATGATTTTATTGGTATTAGTGTTGTTAAACACTATGGGAATTAGAAGAATGTAAGTTGCGATTATATGAGGTATTGGATGAGAGATTTATCCTTCCTAATGTTTCTTCTTGAGAAGACTCGTAACTCTTTGTTAAAAGAGAGATGGACCTTTGAGGTTATGCATCGATTATCAAAGATTAGAATACAGTAGTTGAGAATGAATATCCTTCATTGTGGATAGATGATCTGTTTAGATCAGCTAAAGGACACCTGTATATATCCTAGGCTTGATCTACGATTGGAGGGTTGATATTGTAATGACTTACTGTCATACAATTATCATTGTCGGTGTGATGATTGAGCTATCATCAGCTTAGAGTAAAAAGGATGCAGGTGTGTAGAAGACAACATTTCATACTTGGTATGAATTTTAGGAGATGTTGATAATGTCGTTAGACTTATTAACGATTTAGTCGTTCATGAAGCGACTGGACCCGTTGGTGGTTGCCTTCTTAGATTATTTGTTGGACCAAGAAGGTGATGGAAATCACTTGGTCGGAAGCTTGGGAAGCTAGGTTTCAAGGCCCAGAAGGTGGTTGACTTTTGTGTCAGTGTTAATTAATCCGTCCGATATGGATGGAAGGGTATTGTACGCAGATGCATCATTTCAGGGATTAGGAGCGATCCCGATGCAGTTGAATGAAACGTATATTATGTGTATACTAGTTGAGAAACTAGCGAGATTAGTCATTATAGTCTTCTAGTTACTTTCAGTTCTGTGTGACAAAAGGAATTTTGGATATTAGATTAATTTCTCTTGTGAGAATAATTCTCTGTCTCTGGGAAGGATAGTGGTTCCCAGAGTTGCATTCGATTTAGGAAGAGTTGTTTCAGGAGACTCTTCATTCGAGAGTGATGATTTATTCGGAGTGTATCCAAAAATAGTGAGTATTGAGACGTTCCTATTGGTGGAACAATATTAAAGGTGGAATATTAGTGACCAGTAGAGTTACGTATCGTAATGGAAGTGGTAGCCTAGTACGATGGACAATGCTGGGAGATTATCTAGAAGTCGGAAAGGACTTGATATGATTTAGGTAATCGATGATCGATTAGCTAGGTCCGCTCATTTCTTTCCGAGCTGTAAGATGAATTTCATTGGATCGCTTGATGGAATTATATCCATGGAGTATCCTTGAGTATCATTTCTGATAGTGATTCATGATTCACCTTATGATTCTGGTGTATTTATTTACCTTTTAATAGTTCGGTTGAGAGTGTATAAAAGAGCTGGAATATAATATTCGAGCTCAGTACCCCACTTAGTCACTTGAGGTGTGACTTTGCTTCGAATACTTGAGATCGTTGTTGTGACATCTCATACTCGTACATGAGTCGAAAATTTGGGGACCAAATTTTTATTAGTGGAGGAGAATGTAAGATACGAAAAAAAAACCGTGATTAAGAAATTATCTTATATAATTTCTCAAGAGTTCACAGAAATTTTTCCGGGTTCAAAAGGAGTCCATATGAGGAAGATTTAAGCTTAAATAGATGGTTGGGTTAAACTTAGGCTAGACTTGAGATAGCTGAACCCATTCCACCGACTTTTAAAAACCACTCGAACCCAAATCCGACCCCCATCCGTCTTCGTCGGCTTCACCCAAATCCCGATCGCGTGATTTCTTCCCTTCTTCGTCACCGATTCTTTCTCCGCTGTAATGCCTTTCCCGATCGTCGCCTTCTCCGTCGCAAGCAACGATCTCCCTGCCACTGCCTGGTCGTCAGAGGTCACCGGAGGTTGCCTCTAGCGGAAGATCATCGAAGGTCGACCATCAGCGAGCCCGATCTCCCCCCTACAGTTGGATGTGTTAACTAGTGCTCAGCTGGCGTTGATTTGGTCTGGTTGTCATTGCCAAGGCCAAGGGGAGCTCGATCCACACCATGCTGATAAATCCTTTGCTCTAGGGTGATTTTTGGTCAAGATCACAATTTCATCGAGGTTGATTGCAGTGAACTCGTCATCGCCTAGAGTTTGGACAATTATTGTTTTCACCGTCTTCTGATCGTGAGTTGACGTTGTTCTTTTGATCTATCTTATTCAGCGTGCTTGCAACAATAACAGATTTGGATCACAGTACGTATTTATGTTTTCCCGAGCGCGTGTATAACCCAATTCTTTGATTGTAATGGCCTGATCCAAAACATAAGACTGCTGTGATTGCAGGTGATGCAGAATGGGTTGAGGCTCTATGCAAATGAATTGATTTGGAGAATTTGGAATTGAAGCTATACTAGTTGGATGTGTTGTAATTATGCATTGGATCTCCTGGATGGGTTATGCAAGCTGAACAATTGAGGTAAGATTTGAATTGATCTAGGGTTCAATCGTTTGATCAGAAGTTTATGCTTCAAGATAGGCTGTGAACAATGGTAATATCATGAGGTAAGCTTGGATTTTAGTGCAATTGAATTTCCATTTAAATTACAATGGGTTGATGAATTGTACAGGGCCAAGTTACCATGGATCCAGAAGCTGCTTAACGAATTGCTAGGCTAGGTGAGTTGGATCCGAGTAATTTATGAATGCATATTATTATTATTGTTGTGGTTTAGTTTGAGTTGGTGATATATTTGTTGTTGATAAAAGAGTATCATATTGCTAGATGATTGATTTTTGGAAATAGAATGGTGATATGGCAGTACCTATGTAGGATGGGTAAAAGATACTTTGGTTAGTTAATTGGGATACGGAGTCGATGTATGATTCGATTCGATCATTCATTGTGTAATAGAACTTAATCATAATTTGCTATTATGTGCAGGTTTGGGATACGAAGCAGGTCCACGACCGTGAGGATTATTTCGAGCTTTGTATCAGGTGGGTAATATCTACCCTGGTCGGGTAGTTTGATCTGAATCTGGTGCATGAATTTGGACTTATGCTATTACTTTGATATTAGATCCACTCTTATTTAATCATATGCTTGTACTGTCTTGACCTTTGAGATATATTGTTATTACTTCATTGATTATCTAGCATGGATAGGAACTATAAACCCTATTATGTGTTAGCTGATGGATGTTCAGTAAGTACAGGTGGTTAGGGTTATCTTTGTGACCTCAGATTGGGTTACTGTGTTACATCACTAGGGTTAGGTGATGGATTTGATTATGGAGTCGATTGTTGTATCATATACTTATTAGTTGTGTATCTATGGTTGATTTAGTTGTTTGTGCATAGATAAATGTGTGGTTGTCAATATGTGGCCATAGACTAGAGGTACTAGCGTGATGGTATATCCATTATGGATTGTGTGCCTGTGTATGATTATATGGATGGTCGATAGTATCTCGCTACTGACTAGAGGTCTTAGCGTGGTTGACTATCTAATGTGTATGACTCTTTGTGCGATAGAGAGAGTCTTGTGGATGTAGTCCTTGCATAGTTGATTTTTGGTTGACCAAGACTCCCCGTGGGATAGGGAGTGTGGCGAGAATACATGTGTGGAGCTATTCATCATTACATTGCATGCATGCTGTTGACTGGGTCTCCCTTGTGGTTGAGACGGGTCGTTAGTCATTTTGCCTTCTCGACCACTCGGGGTAGTGGTAGCAGGGTTGAGGGCAGAGCATTAGATGTGCCGCGCTTGGCCACTATAGACAGTGGTAGCTAGAGTGACGTACAGTTTGTCCTGTCGTGCAACACTCGACCACTCATGGGTAGTAGTAGCTAGAGTCGCTTGCAGCAGGGACCCCTAGGGTAGCATATAGGTCTATAGCGGCTAGCTATTATTTCATACTACCCAACTCAGCCACTAGAGAGTAGTGGTAGCTGGAGTCGGGATAGTTGTCATGTCGTGCCACCTTGGCCACTCTGGGGTCATGGTTGGACGGGTCCGCAGATAGTGACCATGCATATGCATTGCTGATATATATGTATGCATGTATTTAATATATGTTTTGCCTTTGAGATGTTGCATTTGATTGAGCTATGATTGTTGCATATGCTTGTACATCATGATACATGTCATTTGCATATTATATACTGCTGTGTGTTGAGCATGATATATGTGTTGGTCTAGACTGTTGTATGCATTTGATTAGCATCATGTCATAGTGTGGTATGGACCGAGATGTTATTACATGTGATTATATACTATTCATATGTCTGAGTGTTGGTCAGGTATGGGATTGACTTTGTACGTTATATGGGTTTGTTATTTTATATCTGTTCAGGATGATATAGCTTATGGTGTTGCAAACCGTCAGGTACGTTGGTACATTACTTCATGTTCAGTTGATCAGTTTAGTATATACATTGAGTATGATTATACTGTGGTTACTTGTTATTAGATTTGGATAGGACTGTATGTCTATTGGTCTCATGTTGTATACCTGTTGATCTTTACATGTATACTTGTAGATCTCTATATCCTTATATGTTGTTCATGCACTTTCTACATATTACCCCTAACTTTATACTCATCACCTCGGACCCTGGGTTTCCTGTCGCCCTGGTAATAGGTAGAAGATTTCCTTGGATGTTCGGAGCTCCACCAGTTGATCCCATCTCACACCGAACGGATGGATATGTATTCCCTATTGTTGTATTCTTGTGCATTGTTGTTTTGGGATTTTACCCTGTATTGTGTCCGTATTTATGATATACGGATGTGATGTATGTATTTGTTCTTTGATGTGATTTCTATTGTGATTCTTGTTGTGTCAAAGTCACTCCGGAGTGTACAGTTGGGTCTTTGTATCTTTTTAACTATTAGTATGTTTCTTATGTGTTTGGTATGTTGATATCTTTATATTATGTTGTTGTTGTGGGCCTACGGGCCTTGTATTAACCCGATATGTTGTCACGTACAGGGAAGATGTCGTCCGTTTGCTTTTCGGCACGACATACTCTCGGGGCATGACAAAATTCAACTGCTGGGCTCGCGATGTCATGCTACAGTGTTATCAGTCGACTGATATCTGATTTTCAATTCTAAAATTAAGTGAATTTTGATTTCTTCACTCAATTTGATTCATTTTACCATGTTTATTCATGTATATTGAATATATTAGTATTATGCCTATGTTCATGTATTTGTTAATGTATTTTGATATTTTATTTCATTTTCACAAGCATTAACATCCAATAGTTTCAAATCCTAGCATCTCACCCTTTCTAAGTGTTGAAGTACACAATCAAGGTGAATGATCTATTTTGTGAGATGCAATACACCATAAACATTCCTTCCATGCAAACATATGATAAAATACATGAAGCATGGTAAGTATGAGACATCAAGATGTGTAGTAGTTGAGTATCAATCTTAAATATAATTTCTAAGCCTTAAGACAATTTTCTTGATACACTAATTCCCAAAGTGTGCCAAAACCCCAAATTGCACACCAATACCTCTAATTCTACATGTGCCAAGTTTGATCAAAATTTTCACAATTCTCAAGGCTTATTGGCACATCCTAAAATCCTTTAGGATTAAAATTCAAAATTATTTCCAAGGTATCACATAACCTTGAAAAAGCTATAAAGTGTTAACTTTATAATGGTTAGGTTAACTACCCACCAATTCAAGTTAACACCCCCAACCCACTTAGCGTGATGGAATCACGCTTCTAGGAACCCAATACTTGTTTGAGTTCCTTGGGTTAACTAGGTATTTCTTAGGGATATCTTCCATAGATACTTTCCTAATGACCCTCCTAGGCTTAGAAGTCTTGGTCATTTTGGTCCTTTCATAGTTAACCTTAAGGATTGCCTCCCTAGTAACCTTCTTAGTGGACTTCCTTGGTTTCATAGAAACCTTGGCCACTAGACACTTGCCTTTGTTAACCTTAGGAATAGCTTCTCTAGTAACCATGGCCTTCCTAGACCTAGGTTGTGTTCCATAATTGAATGGAACACTATGGTAGGTCTCCTTGGGCTTAGGTTTTTGACCCAAACCTTTCTTGCCTTTGGATGACTCTTGTCTTCTAAACCCTAGGTTTTGAATTTGACTTCTAGACCCTAGAGTTTGACCATTTGACCTTTGCATTTGATTTGTCATTTTTGCAATGGTCTTTTCAAGTTTCTCAAGCCTTGATCTCAAGACTTGATTTTTCTTTTCTAATTGTCCAGTTTTTAATTTTTCATTATCTCTTGAGATATTCTTATTTCTAGGTACATGTCTAGTCCATTTAGGATTGATGCCTAGGTGATCTTCTATTTTCCTAATAGATTCCTTAGGTAATGTTTTTCTAGGGACATTAGTCCCAAATTTCTCCTTATTTTTAACCTTGTATGTCTTAGCCCCTAAGCAATAAAATTTATTATTCTTAGCATGCTCTTTATAAAACATAGAGAATTTACTTCTAGCATGTTTGTTCTTATTACTTAAAGAATGAACATTGTTTAAATGTGCCTTAGGGTTTTGCCTTAAAGGCTCCCCCTACATTTGATGCTTCTTCTTGATCTCTCTTCTTCCCCTTAGGGCATTGACTTCGGTAGTGCCCTCTTTGGTGACACTTGAAGCATACCACATGCTCCTTGTTCTTAGAAATGGCGACTCCGGCATCCTTTGACTTTTCTTGTCTTTTAGGCACCGGTGGAGTCTTCTTTACTCTTTTCAGGCACTTACTCTTATAGTGCCCGAATTCCCTACACTCAAAGCATATTATATGGTTTTTATTTTTAATTAACATGCTTGAGTTACCTAGATCATTGGTGGAAGCCTCTTGAGCTTGCTCTTCCTCTCGACTGGATGTAGATGTCCCCTCTTGAGGTTGCTCCGGTGTGGGAATTCTCTCCTCCCCCTCAATCCTAGAGATGGAGGCTTCTTCCACCTCTTCCAATTCCTCTCCCGCCGATCCCGATCCAAATGTTAATTCTCCATCAACTTCCGAATCATCACTTTCTTGTGATGAGGATGATGTGCTCTCTTCTTCGGTCTCCTCCTCCAACTGAGCCGATGAGCACTCTTGTTCTTTGGGCTCCTCATGGAATCTTGCCAACTTGCTCCATAGCTCCTTGGCATCCATGTAATCTCCTAGCCTAGACAAAATATCATTAGCTATCAAATCTTCTAAAAGTTTTGTTACCTTGGCTTCGGTCTTGAATTTTAGTCGTTGCTCTTGGGTCCATTTCTTCAACTTTAGAACTTCTCCCTTCTTATCCCTAGGAGGTTCAAAGCCTTCTATGAGGATGAACCAATCTTCTATGTCCATCATCAAGAATGTCTCCATTCTTCCTCTGCACGCCGAAAAATCTTCTCGGTTGTATGGTGGTGGAGTGTTGATATCCCATCCAAGCTTGTCTTAGAATTTCATCTTCCCTCTAGCATCTTTTGCTCCTAGCGGTTAGTCCGTAGAAGAGCCCCGGGCTCTGATACCAATTGTAGAGGAAACGGTTACCGCTAGAGGGAGGGGGGGTGAATAGCTCATTTCAATATGTCAATGGAATTCATTCCGTGTTCATCTACAAATCTCGTTAGCGCAGCAGAAATAGAAATAATAGCAATAACGAAAGCGAAGACAAACACAAATACACCAATACACAAGTATGTAATGTGGTTCGGAATCGAATGGTTCCTACACCACGGATTGAGCTCTAAAGAGCTCTAGTGATGCACACGCAACCACTAATCACAAATAACTCCTTCTCGGAACAATCCGGAGGTGGAGAAACCCCTTACAATGATTACACTAAGTAATACTAAAGATACAAGCTAATATAAGTATGAAAAACAATCCAAGTAAAGAAAAACACTTTACAAGAGCATTTTAGTTGCTTGATCTTTGACTGCCTTGGACTAGCCTTGAAGACCCCGATTTGCAACAGCAAATCACTCCAATTCACCCAAGAAAATCGCTACCAAAAACCCTCTTCCGAGCTACTTTTATAACATGCAATCGGGCTGGATTTTCGCCTATCAGTAGACTTGTCGGGACCATCAGTCGACTGATAACACTATTGCTGTGAGACAACAGTGCAATCCACTCTGGAAAAATCCAACGGATAGGACATTAGTCGACTGATTATGTCAATCAATCGACTGATCGAGCCTTCACTCGACTACTAACCCCAGCGGTCGAGTCCGACTCCATTCTGTGCCCAAATTCTTGAGCACTAGTCGACTGATCACACAATCAGTCGACTGCTCGAGCCAATAGTCGACTGGCCACCTCTGGCAGTCGACTGTTGGGACACTTCCCGTAGTCAAACCGTAGTTGACTCACACCAGTCGACTGTGATATGACACTAGTCAACTGACACACCTCAAACATAAAGTTTTAACCCAAGTATGGTGCCCCCATACTTGCTAGACCACCCTTAGCCAAGACCTAAGCCTTCTAGCCACCTCCGTACGCCTCACGCCTCTCGGATCCCTCCAAGTCATACATGACATGTTCATCCATGCGCTAGCCTTCAAGTGCTTCCATCGGCTATGTCATGCTAACGGTGTCTACATCGCTAAGACACATTGGACTTACGCTGCCAAGAGTCCGCTTGGACTTTACGCGGCCAACCATTGGACTTATGCTGCCAAGACTCCCGCTTGGACTTTATGCTGCCAATATCAAACCCCTTGGACTTCTCAAATGCCAAGACTCAATCTTGGACATTACCTTGCCAACCCATGTTGGACTTTCCATGCCAAGTACTCAAGACTTGGACTTTGCAAATGCCAAGTGTCCCACTTGGATTTTCCATGCCAAGTACCTATGACTTGGACTTTACCATCACATGGTCAATCCTAGTCAACCATCAAAATCCCCTCAAGTCAAACTTGAGTCCGATTAATCATAACCCGGTTCGATTGTGCCAACAATCTTCCCAAAACATTATCAGACATCAATGTCAAACTTCATGTCAAACATCAAAATATCGCTCGAGTCAAACTCGAGTCCGGTCAATCGTGACCTGGGCCGATTGCACCAACAATTTGGATCGGAGAAAGGCTCACAACAAATCCACTACGACATAATCAGAGAGTGGCAAAGAGTGAGATACGGTTCGGGGCGGCAGTAGCTCTCTCGCAGTGGCAATGAGTGGCGCGGCCAACGACGTGGAGGCGAAGAAGAAGGGAAGGGTAATCACGAGCAATCGGGTGACACTCCAATGGAATCTGAAAAAAATAAAGAGCGGCCAGAGAAGGGAGAAAAGGAATCGACGAACCAAGTGGAAACGAAAGGGATCGGGAGGAAAATAACGTTTAACATAGGTTAATTAAACCTATTAATTCCTCAATAGAAGATATTCTAAATAAACTTTACAAAAGCCTGTACCCTTTATCCCCGTAAAATGTTCATAAAACTTCCATTTTAATCTAGAAAAATTTCTAAAAATTTTTACAAGATAATTTATTAATTAACAAGGAATATTTATTTTATTTTATTTTTATTTTTTTTCGATATTTTACATTCTCCCCCCACTAAATAAAATTCGGTTCCCGAATTTCATACTTTAATACAAAAAATAATTCAAACAAATTTCCGAAATGACCACATACCCCAAGTAAACAAATGAGGGTATCGAGCTCGGGTAGTATCTTCCAACTCCCTCATAGCCACCTCATCAGTATGATGCTTCCATTCAACCTTTTATAAGTCGGATGGTTTTGTTCCGCAACTAAAGCTCCTTATGACCAAGAATTCACATTGGAAACTCCTCGTAAGTCCCGTTGGTTGACGTGGAATCGGAACATTTTTTAGAACATGATCTGAACGCGACACGTATTTCTTCAGCATAGAAATATGAAATACATTATGGACACCCACAAGCGTCGAAGGTAAAGCCAATCGGTAAGCTACACCTCCAAACCACGCCAATATCTCAAATGGGCCAATATAGCATGGAATTAATTTCCCTTTTAGCCCAAATCGTTTCGCCCCTTTCGTAGGTGAAACACACAGAAATACCTAATACTCAATTGAGAATTCCAAAGGCCTTTGCCTACGGTTTGTGTAACTCTTTTGTCGATCCTGTACCTCTAATAACCATCATCTAATGACACGCACCAACTCAGCATCATGTTGGATACTCTGTGTCCCCAGTAGCTATTGTTCCCCGACCTCCTCCCACAACACAGGAGATCTACAGGGTCTACCTTATAAGGCCTCGAATAGAGCCATCTAAATAGAACAGTGGTAGCTATTGTCATAGGCAAATTCCACTAAGTGGAATGATCTTCCCAACTACCCTCGAACTCTACGACATAGGATCTCAATAGATCCTCCAATGTCTGAATGATATGCTCAGACTGTCCATCAGTCCGCGGATGAAATGTTGTACTGAGTCGAAGCTCTGGCCTCATGGTCTGCTGAAGACTTTTTCGAAATCGTGAGGTAAATTATGAATCTCTATCAGATATGGTACTCAAAGGTACTCTATGCAGCCTGATAATCTCTGGACAATACAACTCTGACAGACGATCCAATGAATCTGTCCCACGAATGGAAAGGAAATGGGCAGATTTGGTTAATCGATCCACGGTCACCCAAATCGCCTCGTGTCCTTTACAGGTTCTCAGCAAACCCTTAATAAAATCCATAGTGATATGCTCCCACTTCCATTCCGAAATCGAAATTTCCTGAAGGAACCCATAAGGTTTCTAATGTTCAGCCTTCACCTGTTGGCATACTAAACATCGAACAACGAAGTCTATAATATTTCTCTTCATACCGTTCCAACCAGTATGAATGTTTCAAATCTTGGCACATACGAGTACCACCATGGCCCATCTCAAATGATGTGCTTCCTGTAGCAACTCTTCGTGTTCCAATAACTCTATAGTAGCTACACAGTAGCTAGCTAAAACCCCATGAGCATTTCTGCTCTATACAACTACTATACAAGATCATATCTGCTAAAACAATGTCATGTGTATAACAACTTATCTCGTAGTTTCTTAATTGACGTTGGCATATGATACGCCTCATTCAACTGGATCGGGCTCGCTCTGATCCCTGAAACGATGCATCTATGTACAACATCCTTCCATCCTCATTGGAAGGATTAACTAACATTAATGCAAAAGTCAACCATGACTGAGCCCTGAAAACTAGTTTTACAGCCTTTCGACCAAGTAAATTCTATCACCTTTCTGATCAAACAAGTCAGTGATATACTAACGCTAAAAAGCATCCTATCCATATCTACAGTAATAACCAAATTCTACAAGGAAACCACCATCTATAGTGGCCGAGTGCGCAACTCCAACTACCACAATCAACAGTGGCCAAGTTACACAAGTCTAACAACCACAAACTGATCCAATCGTGTCCCGAATACAATATTTCTCAAATTCATGGATGACTAAATCATTAAATAGTCTAACAACATAATCAAAAGTCATAAAATTCATACCAAGTATGAAATTGTCGTCTCTATACACTTGCATTTTCTTTACTGTACACGGATGATATATTAATCATCACAGACAATGATAATTGTATGACACCATGTCACTACAATATCATCACTCCAGTCGTAAACCAATCCTAGAGTATACCCAGGTGTCCTTAGCTGATCTAAACAGATCATCTTTTCAAAATGAAGGATATTCATTTTCAACAAATACTTCATTCCATCAACGATAATGGATGCATAATCTCAAAGGTCCATCTCTCTTTTAACAAAGAGTTTTGGATCCTCTCTAGAAGAAATACTCGAACAGATAAATATCTCATCCAACATCTCCTATAATCGCAACTTACATTCTTCCAATTTCCATAGTGTTTAGCAACACTGATACCAACAAAATTATCACTCGTATGAGGTATTCAATATCAACACTATCTCCGCAATCATTCCGATCGCCTACTCCACTTGCGTATGCAATGGAAAACCTAGGAGTTCATCCTAAACTACATCTGAATACTCTCGGATTATACGCACATCTAAGTGACATATCATACAATACTTCCAACAATTTAACCATCCGTAAGGATATGTCTACAGTAAAGGTATGTCTATCAGAGTCTAAGGGCATCCCTTGACTTCTTAATTTTTGATCCCCATCTCACTTGATCGTAGAGATACCACCGACCAACAAGTCGATGTAAAAGAACCCATCTAATCCGAACTAAAAATGTTCTAGACAAGGATACTTATAAACTACAAGTATCTCTCAATATATTAACCCAGAGGGTAAACTAGAGTAATACCCTGAACGATCAATTATCTGTCGATCCAATCCAAAGGCTCCACATAGGTCTCGACCTTTCCATGAAGAGAACAGGATCAGATCCAACAGTCCACAACAAAGCGGTCGCATTTCTGCGACGAATGACCCGGGGATTTTTCCTAGATCATCTAATCCCATCACTTAGTCCTACAAGTTGCAACTATAGAATACGGAATAGACATGACCATCATCGTATAGTCTCTCCTCTGTACAAAGTCAATCCATGTCTGGGGGGTAACAGTTGTTGTTGTCTGTATGAGTCTTCTGTTGATACTGCTGAGTAAATCACTTCCCCTGAAAGGAAGTATCAAGGGACTCCAACCATGCCTAAGGTAGTAGGTCACTGTTGATGAGATAACCCAATCTTCCGTGTTGATCTCTGTTGTCGAGACGGTGCATCATCCTCCCGGAACACCATTGATAGTCTTCAACTAAGTCTTTAAAATACATCTCCTCAATTGTACTAGGTGCTTACAATAGCAACAAATGATTTGATCCAACGGATAATCCGACTTTGCGTGACTTTGTAATCCACACTGTATGCACAAAATCCCTTCAAAGTTTTTGTTCTGATTTTACTGATAACATCAGACAGTTCTGACGATCTGCGGTGGGTCTTCTATGATAAAAAAAACTCTCCACTAGTAGCTCGTGGCCTATGACTTCGATCTTGCTCCTTTTATCCAACATTTAGAGGCTTCTCATTCAAACATCTGACTTGCATTATCTGCTCATCGATCTAAAACTCTTAAACACTTGTACGGAGTCATTTCTAATATCATGACTTGTTCCAATGTCTTCCGGCAGGATCTGATAGAAGATCCAGTCATCTTAATCCAAAAGTAAGCCAACAACCGTGGGTGGATTAAAACATCCATTCACATTCTTGAGCTTTTAGGTGAGCATAAACTCTGCAAGTCTAATGACTCTGCATGGTATTCCCGTTACTGACGATCACCCTACTTGAAGCTCAAGAATTCCCTACAATGTGTCACAGAAAGTGACGCGGGGAAATACTCTCTCTCAACATCACTAAACCATGATCAAGTGATATATTATTCTCCGAAGGTTATTTTTTGCATTTGCCACCAAATATCGGCTTGATCCTGATAATGGTTTGCAAATAACTCTACTTTCTCTGTATAACACGAGTTAAGTACTCAAAAGTACCTTCAAAGTTATACAACTTAGTACGAACAACTCAGGGATCAAAATCCCTATAAAACACCTTATACTAACCCTACGCTTGTTGTAGCAATAATAGTATACACACCTAGTCCATTACCCCACGGGTAATGATCTGATTAACACCGTTAGTAAAAATTCTTAAGACTATAGTCTTTTATTCCATAAGAAATGTGACGAGTTGACCTCCATTTTCTGACTCAGTATCAGTCGACTCTTAAAGGTAAATCACCTTTTCGACACAGGTTCAAGACTCACATACTCAACAGGTCGTTCCCGTGGTCAACTCATACCACGGTTACGAATAATAACCAACACACTACATGTTATTCCCTGTTTAAACATTAAATACATAGCCAACAAAATCGAGGGTATAAACCCTAAAGGCAACTCCGGTTGGTCGCCTCGGTGGACGACCCTTACTACAAGTCTGTACAAGTGTCATAACTCTAATTGTATACACCTATTGAACAAGTTTAGATAAGTATCTAACTAGGCTATAAGTTATCAAGAATTCTTACCTCATGCTGCTTGGAGCTCAGGCCGCTGTCTATCTTATCTAAAAAAACCAAAACCAAAACAAATCGACTCCCGAGAATCCAAGACTCGACACAAAAACAACATTGTATGACATTATAGAACCTAGGGCTATGATACCAATAAGGTTGTCAAGCCCCGAGAGTATGCCGAGTCAAAAAGAAAATGGACAGCATCTCCCCTGTACGTGGCAACATTATCCTGATAATACAAGGCCCTTGGGCCCAAAATAACAATAACATATACAAATGTAAACATAACAACATAACAAAGCACAGCGGAACTAACACAACTACAAATTAAGAAAATGTCGTAACAAAACTAGAGAGAACTGTACAATAACAGTAGTGTCCAATACTACAAATCATCATATAAATCCAAATCCATAATGAACACCTACGATAAACCCAAAAGCTCGGACCCTCGGAGTTTAGATGAGACGATGCCAGCCAGCGATGCTCCAAGCCATCACGAGGACTTCTACCTATTACCTGGGCGATAGAAAAACCTAGGGTCTGTGGTGGTGAGTATAACTCAGCGATAATATGAGAGAACATGTATATATATCAAATATCACATGTAATTCAACAATATAACCTATAGGTACATCAGGTATACACCAGCATAGTATATAAATACATGCATATACTCCCTAAACAAAATGAACAAGGTAAAGTGCAGACATACCTGGAAGTCTTCTACGCTACATATATCCAACTTGAGCATATATCCACAATATACAACATGAAGGTAATACTAACTCACACTATAATCATGATATAGGTCAAAGGTATCTAATGGTTCGACCAACAAGTATAAAGGTATTTGACACAACCATATAATAGATGCGAGTAGCATGTATGAAGATGATGTACAACAAAATGCAGCAAGTGATGCACGTGAACGCGACCTCAAATCTCACAATGGATACCGTCGAGGACTCAAAGCGCACGCTTGCGCTCAACGCCCTCAAGTGCACGAATGTCATCAAGTAATAAAAAGATTATCGATCCCACAGGGACTGAGGTTCAAGTACTGATTCTTTCAGTGCATGTTATTGTTTGGAAGTCAAATCTAAAGGTTGCGATTGTGAGGGTTGTCGGTGGACTAAACTCTAGTTCAGTGTCACACGGAGGAAGAAAGGAGCTTGCCGCGAGATCCTTTAAAGGGATTATAGGACTTCAGTTTCGCTTGTGTGTCACAAAACATGTTATCAACTGGCATTGTCTAACCGTATAACTATGGTCTTGTGGAAGGACATCATACACTCTCTTGATGAGCCACGACATCTATCGGGAGCTATCTCTGTCTTACAAGGACGAGACAGGTGGTACAAGGATGGCGAATCAATCCTTGCGATGAACTGTTTCCAGTTATATCTCATCTTTCTACCCACAGTTACAGGAGATCAGGCAAACCCCTAGGTTCCTTGTATAAATTTCCTAAATCTTAGATACGAGGGCTATCACCCCTTGTATCGCCTAAGCACAATAGGTAGAAAACCAAACACACATAGATATCGGTATAAACAAATTCCAATTGCAAATTAAAACTCAATAATAGAATTATAATTTGAAGCAGCATGTCGTACGCACACAAGATACTCCCTAATCCCAGAATCAAAGAATACTAATCCATAAATAGGAGAGAAAAATCACAAGGCATGTTCATGTTCGAATCAATAGTAAATAAAGTGCGAGAATAGAAATTTACAATGCTAATGTGGCCTTCTCTCTGGTGTTGAAGTGCAGAACTTGGATCTCCAACGGCGTTCTTCCTCCCCATTACGAGTTTCCGAAGCTTTTTAGGGCTTCGGTGTGCCGTCCCAACCGTCGTGCCCCCTCCCTAGGGTTTGGGAGCCCTAGGGTAGCTCCCTTCTTTTCCCTCACCACTTAGATGAGTTTCCTATATATAGAGGCGGCTCTGGCTTTCCATAAATGCTTGAAAAACCCTATTTCCTTGAATTCACAGTGTCGCCACATGGCTGTGTGAATTTCACACGACCTGGACATGTGCAAGGCTGGAAAATAGATGAAATCTTTGCTGAAAATTGAGTTGGGAAAAAGGTACGACCGTGTGTTTTCACACGACCTTACCGTGTCTTTTCCTAGAGCCTCTATATTGATCAGTTTTGCTTCAGAAACATGCCCAAGTCTTGGGACATGGCCAGTGTGTGTTCCCTAAGGTCCGTGCTCCACAAATTGCTCCATTTTTGCTCCAAAAATGTGACATTTTCCCACGAAATGCTATCCTTCATACAAAAGTACAAAAAGCAGATCTCCGTACCAGAAAATAGGAAATATATACAAAATAAAGTGACATATGCATGAAACTAACATAAAATGTAATGAGATGTGAGCGAAAACTGCTCCTAAAATCCTATATATTTTGCTCACATCACTTCCCCCAGACTTAAATCTTTGCTTGTCCTCAAGAAAACCTCAGTGGCATGAAATTTTAAAAGGATATTGTTCCATACTTAGCATGTTAACTAAATTTATCAAGTGGTATTTGCAATTAAAGAAAAATAAATATATTCTAGAAATTCACTAAGTTAGCTTCTCGTACTCGTATTAAGCGAATCATTCTTAGGGGATACTAATTCCATGGTGAGTTAAGTCGTCATCCTATAGCTTTCCTAAGGTCTCTGGCTCTTAGGCACTTACCTGCCCAAAGCGAGGGTTGTTCCCTAGATATAGCACAAAGTCTCAAAGGCATGCTCGGTATTGAGAGAAATTGGTAGGTATTTCCCCAGTAACCTAACTCAGTCTCAAAGGGGCACCTAGTCATTTCCATCCACGACAACTATTTTTTATCTTTCATAATCTCTTTTTTTTCATTTCTTTTTCTCTCTCTCTTTTATTTCTCTTTTCTTTTCCTTTCTCTCTTTTATTTTTCGGCTCATTGGGATTTTGATTTTTCTGAATGGGATTACACAATCCGAGCATCTCCAGTAACTAAAATGCTAGTCTTAGGGTCACCTGTGGATTCCAAAGTACTAGACTACTGAGATGAATTATAACTAGGTATATACTAGACTCTCCATTTCAGAATGTTCGACATGTGTAGGTGTAAAAATAAAAGCTAACTAGTGTAAGTCTAGAACATTCATTAGAGCAAATAAAATAAAATACCACGAAATAAATGAACTTAAACTACCTATAGGAACAACTCATGTAAGTAACTTTAAAAATACTACTGAGGCAGCTTATAGATAGCAAAAACTAAGTGTTGAAAGAAACTGAACAACCTATGCACGAACAAATGAATGCTAACTAAAATGCAAATATCATGAAAGAAACTACTGCTAGAAACAAAATAAATTAGAACTTGGGGTCCCTCCCCCAGACTTATATGAAACAATACCTCTAATATTATCGTCGAGGTGGGAAGTCTGGTAGTCTGGGCATGTCAGGCTCTTGGGAAAACTTGGTGTTAAGCCATTGATGCCCCATGTACATGTGGTCGATTTGAGAGTTGGTGGATGCAGCGACCGCTCTGTGCTCCTCCTTCCGGGCCCACTATGCCTGCTGGGTACGCATAAGCTACCGCATCTCCTGGCGGTAGGTGGCCTCCTCCTTCCTCCTCTTAAAAGTAAATACGGGCCTCATCGTAGAAGTCCTCGACCCACTAGAAGTGCTCCGGTAAGCCTATAAACTCTGCCTGTGTATAAGATCTATGAGCATTGCATCGCTGCCCCTGCATTTGCTGCTCGGCATATATGTCATCAAGGCGCGATCAGAACTTTGAGAAATCATAGGCAGAAGTACCTGCATCTTACTCAAAAGTAGAAAAAGAAAACGGTGCAGGTGTAGGCTTTTCACGTGGACTAGGGGGCGTGACACGACCATGTGAAATCACATGGCCTGACCATGTGCGGCTCTAGAAGTCAGGGCACAACCGTGTGAAAACACACTTCCTGACTGTGTGCGACTCTGGAAGTCAGGGCACGACCGTGTGAAAACACACGGCCTGGCTGTGTGCCCTTTGTTTCTTTTCTCGTGGTGCACAATGGTTTGATTTCTCTCACTCACTTCACCGCATAAACATAAAATGACTTTTGTTTTTACCTAGCAAGTTCTTTCCTTACCTACAAATGCTAAATACCATAAATCAAAGTTCGAATTACAAAAAATTGAATGGAATAAAAAAATCCTAAAAACTAAACTTGGGTTGGCTCCCAAGAAGCACTTTGTTTAAGATATTTTAGCTCGACCATACCCCTATGGTTCATTTGATGTGTTTGAATCTTGCTCGTGGGGAAGCAAGATATTTGCTCACTTTATGCCTCTTGCCTGGTGGTCCTCCATCACTATATCCCTTAAATCTTGCTCGTGGAGGGGCCAGATACTTTCTCACCTTTCACTTCTTGCCTTTTGGTCCTCCATTACTATATCTTTTAAATCTTCCTCGTGGAGGGGCAAGATACTTGGGCGATGCTTTCCTTGACTCGAGGTTTAACATGCTTAGTCTCAACGAATCATCAATAGTTTGATAATTATATTATAAATGTTGTAAATAATTTAAATCACCATAGACATCCTCACCAAAAGATTGATTAGTAAATTCTATTATGTCGAATGAAATTTTATCATTATCAATCACCAAAAGGATTTTGTTACTAGTAACTAAAGTTTCAATGAGGGTTAAGGTAGGCTTTTCTAGATCCTTGAGGTTATGAGGTATTTTGATTGAAGCAATGCACTCCTCGATTAAAGTATCAATTAAATAATCCTCAAGTTCTTCTTCAAGTGGTGATTGAATGGATTGCCCTTTTTTACTTCCAATGTCATCTACGTCTTCCTCATCCATTCGCTCAAAGTGACTCTCTGACATATTAGGTGTAATCCAGTCATTAAATCCACCTTCTAGTCATTTGGATTCTTCTCTTACTAGATCTTGTTCCATAATCTTCGCAAATTGTTGGCTATGCTCCTCGCATTCCCTAGTAAAATTATCTAGCGGGGCTTCTAAGTGGGGACTTAGTTCTGGATAAAATTTTCATGGTGACTCATAGCTCTCGTTCTCATTTTGGAAACAATATTGAGTCTCTGTCTACGAATGTCGTCGTCGGAATTCAGCATTCGCCGCTTATTGTGTTTGAATGAAATCTTCCATCATTTGCTCCAATTGGGATTTAGGCGGACAATATTGAGAGTTTAAGTAGTCATGATCATAACTATATAAATAGGAATCATCTTGTGGCCACGCGTTGTAATTATAGGTGACATCTTCTTGTTCAAATTGTCAACATTCGAATATATCCGGACAATTATTAATAGTATGCTATTTTTGACCACAATGCTCACAATAAATGTTACCAAAACTTACAACATTAAATTGACCATAATCATGAGTAAAAGCATGCATCGTTATATGCAAGATATTATAAATTAAGAAAGAGCAACGAATAAACAAAACTGAAATAAAATAAAATAAAATAAGATAAAACAAGAAAAGTAAATCTATCCTAGGTCCGATCTAATTATCCACGTCTTGATTCGATATCGAATTGATCAGTCCCCGACAACGGCGCCAAAAACTTGATGCACGCGAACGCGACCTCAAATCTCGCAATGGATACCGTGGAGGGACCGAAGCGCGCGCTCAACACCTGCAAGTGCACGGATGTCGTCAAGTAATAAAAAGATTATCGATCCCAAAGGGACTGAGGTTCGAGTACCGATTCATTTAGTGGATGTTATTGTTCGGAAGTCAAATTTAAAGGTTGCGATTGTGAGGGTTATCGGTGGACTAAACTCTAGTGCGGTGTCACACAGAGGAAGAAAGGAGCTTGTCGTGAGATCTTTTAAAGGGATTCTAGGACTTCGGTTTCGCTTGTGTGTCGCAAAACATGTTATCAACTGGGCATCGTCTAAATGTCTAACTATGGTCTTGTGGAAGGGATATCATACACTCTCCTGATGAGCCACTGCATCTATTGAGAGCTATCTCTGCCTTACAAGGACGGGATAGGCTATACGAGGATGCCGAATCAATCCCTGCGATGAACCGTTTCCAGTTCTATCGCATCCTTCTACCCACGGTTACAGGAGATCAGGCTAACCCCCTAGGTTCCTTGTATAAATCCCCTAAATCTTAGATACGGGGGTTGTCACCCCTCGTATCGCATAAGCACAGTAGGTAGAAAACCAAACACACATAGATATCGGTATAAACAAATTCCAATTGCAAATTCAAACTCAATAACAGAATTCAAATTTGAAGCAACATGTCATACGCACACAAGCTACTCCATAATCCTAGAGTCAAAGAATACTACTCCATAGATAGGAGAGAAAATCACAAGGCATGTTCATGTTCGAATCAATAGTAAATAAAGTGCGAGAAAAGAAATTTACAATGCCAATGTGGCCTTCTCTTTGGTGTTGAAGTACAGAACTTGGATCTCCGACGACATTCTTCCTCCCCGTTGCGAGTTCTCGAACCTTTTTAGGGCTTCAGTGTGCTGTCCCAACCATCGTGCCTTCTCCCTAGGGTTTGGGAGCCCTAGGGCGGCTCCCTTCTCCTCCCTCACCTCTTAGATGAGTTTCCTATATATAGAGGCGGCTCTGGCTTTCCATAAATACTTGAAAAATCCTATTTCCTTTAATTCACGGTGTTTCCACACGGCCGTGTGAATTTCACACATCCTGCCCGTGTGCAAGGCAGGAAAACAGATGAAATCTCAGCTGGAAATTGAGCTGGAAAAAAGGCATGGCCGTGTGTTTTCACACGGCTTTGTTGTGTCTTTTCCTAGAGCCTCTGTTTTGATCCGTTTCGCTTCGAAAACATGCCCAAGTCTTGAGACATGGCTAGTGCATGTTTTCTAAGGTCCGTGCTCCACAAATTGCTCCATTTTTGCTCCAGAAACGTACCATTTTCCCACGAAATGCTATCCTACACACAAAAGTACAAAAAGCAGCTAGATCTCCGAAGCAGAAAATAGGAAATACATGCAAAACAAAGTGACATATGCATGAAACTAACATAAAATGTAATGAGATGTGAGTGAAAATTACTCCTAAAACCCTATATGTTGTGCTGACATAAGCAAGCATAGTATAATCAAATGCAACATCACAATAAGCATATATATATACTAATCACAATCATCCATATATATATATATATATATATATATATATATGTATATATATTGTTGGATCGAGAAGCGTCGCTAGAGGGAGGGTGAATAGCGATCGTAAATCTTTCATCGAATTCGTTCGTTGAGACACAAGTAAATAAGTAAGCACAATGGAAAATAAAATGACACGTTTATTTTACTTGGTTCACAACCCAGCGGTTGCTACTCCAAGGCCCTAGACCGCGTACGGAGGGCAAAGCACTATAACGTCTCCTCCTCGTTGGAGGTAGGAGACAACGATCACAAAATCCGGGAATACGAGGATGAGGCAACAAGCCTACCTCACCTCGTTACGAATAAAAACAATGAATACAATATTAAAATAAATTACTAGATGTTGCTGCCGACAAAGAAGATCTGAGGTTGTCGTCGCGTCGGTGTTATGACGGTGTTGGAGCGTTGGCATTGTAGGAGCACTTGATGAATAAACTTGATGTGTTTGGAGTGGAATCCTCCCCTCCTTTTATAGATTTTGGCCTCTGAATTTGTCTCCTCTTTTTTCGGAATGGATCATGAAGTTGTCCAAATTTTATTGCGAAGTGGCCGCGTCAAACATTATCCATTTTGACCTAGCGCAAAAGCTGAATCGTCGCCATCAGTCGACTGATGCCTCCCATCAGTCGACTGATGGGCATCAGTCGACTGCTCCATGTCCAGCAGTCGACTGCCAGCTTGGCCACTTCCCTGTAATAAGAGGTTAGCTCGGAAAATGATAAATACGACAGTTTCTAACCGTCCGATCTCGACCTAGACCTTCCACAGGAAGTCTTAGTCGAATCGCCGCCTACGATCGTCCCCATAAAGAGGACACGACCTTACAACCTGTAAAATACCGAAAAAAAAAAAAATTATTATTATTATATAAGGCTTGTTAATTAGGAAAATACCTTATGGATTTTTCTGGGAATTTTTAGATATTTTTCTTGATTTAAATTGAGGTTCTATGGATGTTTCGTGGGGATAAAGCGAACAGGCTTTTGTAAAGCCTGTTTATATTGAGGAAATTAATAGGTTTAATTAACCTACGTTATAAATGTTGGACGGTTCCTTTTTCTTCGACGCAACTTTTCCCCTTCCTTTCAATTTCGGCCGATCCCTTTTTAAGCGATTTTTTCTCTTCCCTTCAGCGTCGAGCCTTCTCCTTCTCTTTATCGCCCGTCAATCGGTAGCGAGCTCCCGTTCTTCAATCACCGGTGCCCCAAGTCGGCCGCGAGCTCTCCCCTGCCCCTCGACGCCGTTGATCACCACCGCGAGCCCTCTGCCTTAGTCGCCGATCGCTCGCATCGTCGGAACAACTGGACGATCGCCGCTGGAAATTAGTGGTGTCGACGAATAGGGGAAGAAGAAGGTCACTGCCGGTTCTGTGGACTTCGCTACCAATGGTCACCGGAGATAGAGAACCTTTGCTCTTTTCTTGAACTTGGATGAGATTTTAGGTTTTTGCTTTGGATTTGATTTGGGGCGTAAAACCTTCTTTGTTGGATTATGATCCGAGGCTTGGATCGAGGATCGGTGGCGACTTCAGTGTCTTGATCGAGTTGCTCTTCTCGATCTTCTGCGGAGAAAGGTGAGGTGTCGTTACGCTCTCAATTTTGGATGAGAATCCATTTCTCACCCATTTCGTCTCCTTGGCGATACTCAACACAGTGCTAGAGCGACAACAAATTAAACGAGCAGCAATTTGGCAATTTGGGGAAAATTTCCGGTGGATCCCAAGTCTTTGGTATAGTTGATTATTCATTCCCTTCAATGGTTGTCGTTCGATTTTGTTGTCCGCCAAGGGTCTTGGTCGCATGTTCAGTAATTAGGATGTTACTGTTTTGGCGTGAGTTATCGTTGATTCTTGAAGCTATGGATCAACCAATCTGTAGTGAGGATTCCATTTAGTCTTCACCTTGATTTATAGTAAAAGGCCTCTCTACTTCTTTAGATTAAGAAATCTGAGAATTTACAGGTTGGATGTAAACTTGTATATTGTGATTTCAGATGTTTGAGTTATGGAATTGGATATATCTTGTTGATAAGTTGTGGTCGATTGAAGGGGGAGAGGTAAGCATTGATCTAGTAATGATATAGTTGAAGAACAATCATATTTGTTTGTGATCATTAATATAGTGGTGTTAATTGTAGAATTTCATATCGTATTTTTGGGCAGTTGAGTAGATCTGATGAGGATCCAGAAGTGGTGGTTGATTGCAACGATTGTAAGGTAAGTTTTGATTTGATATTGTTATGAAGTAGGATATGCTACCTTTATAGTTGATCGAGATACAAGGTTGAGGTAAGATTTTATTCGATCATTGGATATGTGATGGTACTTAACTGTATCCTATTGTCACAGGACTTTGATTGCGATAGATACATGGACGTGAAGATGGATAGCACGGATTACATATCAGGTAGGTAATTTCCTACTGGTCGGGTAGATGAAATGATTTTCAGATTTAGGCATAGATATGAACCTTAGGTGTTCATATTACCTTGATCATGCTCTGTTTATCGTTTGCTTGAACTTACCGTTGATATATATGTGTGCTCGATTATTGATAACGCATATTCCTAGCATGATCTAGAACTTGATGTGATGTAAGTAGGTCGAGCGGTTTAGGAGGGTGTAGATGTTGAGTCTGGAGGATGACATAAATTGTAAATTTGGCAAAGATCCTCTGTTGATAATTATGACACTATATGTAGGACTTATTCCATACTTTTATTTTGCACATTTATTCACCAACCACGGGTTGTGTGAATGGTCATGTAGTCATGGGCGATGTGTATCGCGGTGATGGTCTATCTTTTCATAATCAGATGAGTGACTCTCTACAGGGTAGAGTGTCCTGATCAATTGGGTGTGACTCTTTGTTGAACAGAGAGTCTAGGGTAGATGTTCTGTATGTGAGACAGTACCCTCATATCATTGCATGCATACTGACGACATCGTCTCCCCTTGGGGTTGAGAGAGTCGTCGGTCATCCTCGCCTCCCGTTACTTTAGGAGAATCGGTGTGAGGGCATAGAATTTGTTGTCGCACTCTACCATTATTGGCGATGGTTGTTGGAGTTGCGTGCGATATCTGTGTGCGTGGTACTCGACCACTCATTAGTAGTGTTAGTCGGAGTGACCCGGCGGGGACCAGATGTGCGAGCTACTTATGCTCATATGCTCGATCATACTACCCAACCTCGGTCACTCGAGAGTGGTGGCGGTGAGTCGGGATAGTTGTCATGTCGTGCCACCTAGGCCACACAGGTCGTGGTAGCGGTAGTAGGGTGTGAGCATGACCATGCATGTCGCATTCTTAGTATCATACGGTGGTTTGCATATGATTATATATATACATACACCTTGTATATATATATATATGGATGATGGTGATTAGTATACGTCTGAATCTGATCTATATGTATACTCACTTTGATGATGCATTTGTATGTACTATGCATTGCATTTGTTTGTACATAATCATACATGCTATTACATATTCTGTATGATAGTAGGTTGATATTGGTATACCTATCGGATATTCTGGTGATACCCTTGGCTCGAGTTAGGATATTGTGTTAGTACTATCGTTTATACCCTATGATGTGATGATATGTCCAGTGCCATCGGGATAGGTAGGTATTTGCCAGTATCGACATCGTGGTTGTTGATTTATTTAGTGTATGCATGCATATATACCTTTTATCTTTGATGTATACGTTGTTCGAGTAGATTTAGGTGTTGAATGACATGTAATATTGATGTATATATATTTACATGTTATCTCTCGATTCTCTGAGTTTTACTCACCACCTCCGACCACTCGGTTTTTCATGCCGCCGTGTAGCAGTAGAAGTCTTCGTGACGACTTGGAGCTACGCCGGCGATCCATCCCATCTCCACATTTTGAGTCTCCCGAGGATTTATGATTTGTGTCCGTGTTATGGATTTTGTTCTATGTATGGACTTTGTCATTATATTGTGGACTTTATTTGGTGTCGATGTTTTATGTACGTTTTAGTACTATGGTCTTGTCAGGGGGGTGTACACCCGTATGTTTTGGTATATTTTGTTGTGGGTATGTGTTTTTATTTCCGCTGCTATCATTTGTTATATATATATTGTTTTTGTTGTGGGCCTACGGGCCTTGTATTAACCCGAAATGTTGCCACGTACAGGGGAGATGCCGTCCGTTTGATTTTCGTCTCGGCATGCTCCCTCGGGGCGTGACAACTTTATTGGTATCAGAGCCCAAGGTTCTGCGATGCCGTACTATGTTATTTTTGAGTCGAGTCTTGGATTCTCGGGAGTCGATGTATTCGGTTTTGGTTTTTGAGATGAGATGGACAGCGGCCTGAGCTCCAAGCAGCACGAGGTAAGAATTTCTGAAAACTTGTGGTTTAGTAGATATTTATCTAAACTTGATCAGTAGTTGTATACAGTATAGATATGATACCTGTACAGACTTGTAGTAGGGGTCGTCCACCGAGGCGACCAACCGGAGTGACCTTTAGGGTTTATACTCCCGGTTAAGTTGACTATGCATTTAGATGATTGTACCAGGGAATAACCTGTAGTGTGTTGGTTATTATTCGTAACCGTGGTATGAGTTGACCACGGAAACGACCTGTTGAGTCTGTGAGTCTTGAACCTGTGTCGAGAAGGTAATTTACCTTTGAGAGTCGACTGATACCGAGTGAAAGAGAATATTTCCCCGTCTCACTTTTAGTGACGCATTGTAAGGGAATTCTTGAGCTTCAAGAAAGTGTGATCGGTCAGTAATATTGTACTGTGCAGAGTCGTGAGACTTGCAGAGACTACGATCACCTAATAGCTCAAGAAGATGAATGGAGGATTTAAGCCACCCAGAGTTATTGGCTTACTGTTGGATTAGGATGCCGGGATCGTCTACCAGATCCTACCGGAAGACGTTGGATTGAGACATGAGTTAGAAATGATTCCGTACAAGGGTTAAGAGTTGGAGACCGATAAGCAAATATTGCAGGTCAACTTATAGAGCCAGAAGTTTCCGACTGTTGGACAAAGGGAGCAAGATCGGAGTCAGAGGCCTTGGGGCTACTTTCCGATTATAGAAGACCAATCGCAGATCATCGGAAGGTTCTTGTGGATATCAGCAAAATCAGAACAAAGACTCCGAAGGAATTGTGTGCGTCTGTCGAGATCATGAAGGCAGCGTGAAGTGATTATCCGTTGGAGGCGATTGATTGTTGCTATTGTGAGCACGATGTGGAGGAGGTGTACTTTGAAGATTCAGTTGAAGACTATCGATGGTATTCCAGGAGGATGATGCACCGTCTCGACAGCAGAGATCAGCACAGAAGATTTGGGTTATCTCAACAACAAACAACCTACTACCTCAGGCGTGGTTGGAGTTCCTTGATACTCCCCTTCAGCAGAGATCAGCACAGAAGCAGCATCAGTAGAAGACATCTTAGAAGATTCAGCAGACAACAACAGTTACCTCCAGATGTGATTTGATTAGTGCAGAGGAGAGAGTATACGACGATGGTCGTATTTATTCAGTATTCTATAGTTGCAGCTTGTAGGATTAAGGGATAGATCAGATGATCTAGGGAAAAATCCCCGAGACATTCGTCGCAGAAATGCGACCGTTTTGTCGCGGACTGTTGGATCTGATCTTATTCTCTTCGGAGAAAGGCCGAGACATGCGTGGAGCCTTTGGGATCGGATCGACAGATATATCATCGTTCAGGGTATTACTCTAGTTTTACCCTCTGGGTTAATATGTTGAGAGATGCTTGTAGTTACAGGTATCTGTATCTAGAACGTTCTCAGTTGGATTAGAAGGGTCCTTTACATCGACTTGTGGGTCGATGGTATCTCTATCGTCAGGTGAGAAGTGGACCAACAATTAAGAAGTCAAGGGATGCCCTTAGACTCGGATAGACATATCTTTACTGTAGACATATCCTCACGGATGGTCAAGTTGTTGAGATTATAGTATGATTATGTCTCTCAGATGTGCGTATAATCTGAGAGTACTCGGATGTAATTTCGGATGAACTCCAAGGCTTGCCGTTGCTTAGGCAAGTGGAGTAGGCGATCGAAATGATTGTGAAAATACTTCGGTATCAAAGATCACATATCGAATGATATTTTGTTGGTATCAGTGTTACTAAACACGATGGAAATTGGAAGAACGTAAGTTGTGATTATAGGAGATGTTGGAAGAAGATATTTATCTATCCCAATATTCCTCCTTGAGAAGATCCGGAACTCTTTGTTGAAAGAAGGATGAATCTTTAAAATTATGCATCGATTATCGATGATGGAATGCGATAATTGTTGAAAGTAAATATCTTACGTTGAGGATAAATGATCTGTTTAGATCAGCTAAAGACACCTGTGTATACTCTAGGGTTGGTTTACGACTGGAGCGTTGATATTGTAGTGACATAATGTCATACAATTATCATTGTCGTTGTGATGATTAATATATATCATCAGCGTAGAGTAAAGGAGATGCAGGTGTGTGGAGATGACAATTTCATACTTAGTATGAACTTTAAGAGTTGTTATTAAGTTGTTAGACTAAACAATGATTTAGTCGTCACGGAATTTGAGAATCGTGTATCCTGAACACGATTGGATCCTTTTGTAGTTGTTGGAGTTGCGTAATTTGGCCACTGTTGATTGTGGTAGTTGGAGTTGCGCACTCGACCACTGTAGATGGTGGTTTGCCTTGTATGGTTTGGTTAGTTCTGTGGATGTGAATAGAATGCTTGACATTACTATACCACGGACTTGTTTGATAAAGGTGATGATGGAAATCATTTAGTCGGAAGCTGGTGAAACCAGTTATAAGACCTAGACGGCGGTTAACTTTTACACGAGTATTAGTTAATCCTTCCAGAGTGGATAAAAGGATGATGTACGCAGATGCGTCGTTTCAGGGATCGGAATGATTCCGATGCAGTTGAATAAGGCATATTTTATGCCTACGTCAGTTAAGAAACTACGAGATAGTCTGTCATATACATGACATGACTTTAGTAGTTATTATCCTGATTAGTAGATGTATGGAGCAGGAATGCTCATGGGATTTTGGACTAACTACTGGGTAGCTACTATAGAGTTGTTGGAACTCGAACAATTACAACAAGAGAGATTGGTCGCTATAGTCTCCCATGCACTTACAGAGTGTGTGGTGAAGTGTATCTTGGATGGTTGATGGATTTCTCTTTTGAGAAAAATAACTCCCCATCTCTGATAAGGATAGTGGATTAGATTCTGTGTTTAAGAAAGAGTTATTCTGAGAAGCTTATCATTGGAGATTTTGCTATTTATCCTGATGGTACTCAGATGTATCGAGAGTCAAAACGTTTATACTGGTGGAATGATATAAAGAGAGTTATAGCAGATTTTGCTGCTCGATGTTTAGTTATGCCAGTGGGTGAAGGCTGGACATCAAAACCCGCTGGATTGCTCTAGAGAATTCCGATTCCGGAATGGAAGTGGGAGCAAATCATGATAGATTTGTTACGGGATTGCGTAGAACCCGTGAAGGACGTGATGCGATTTGGGTGATTGTGGATCGACTGACCAAATCAGCACTTCTTTCCAATTCGTGGGTCATACCCATTGGATCGTTTGACAGAGTTGTATTGCCGGAAGATTATCGGATTGCGTGGGGTACTTTTAAGTACCATATCGGATAGAGATTCGCGATTTACCTCATGATTTTGGCGGAGTCTGCACCAGACTATGGGCACAGAGCTTCGGCTTAGTGCAACATTTCATCCGCAGACAGATGAACGGTCTAAATGTATCATTTAGACATTGGAGGATCTATTCAGATCTTGTGTCGTAGATTATGGAGGTGTAACTTATCGGTTAGCTTTAGCTCCGATACTTGCGGGTGCTCACAACGTAATTCTTGTTGTTATACTGAGGAAATACGTGTCAGATGTTGATTATGTTCTGAAAGAGGTTTCGATTCTACCTTTGTCTAATGCGACTTACGAGGAGATTCCAGTGCGAATTTTTAGTCGCAAGGAGCGACAATAGTGAGACCATCCGACTCATAAAGGTTGGATGACAGTATCATATCGATGAGGAGGTATGTGGTCCTTTCGGAAACTTGCTCGAAGTAAATTTTTGCATGTTAGTACGAAATTTGGGGACCAAATTTTTATAAGTGGGGGAGAATGTAAAATACCGAAAAAAAAAAAAATTATTATTATATAAGGCTTGTTAATTAGGAAAATACCTTATGGATTTTTCTGGGAATTTTTAGATATTTTTCTGGATTTAAATTGAGGTTCTATGGATGTTTCGTGGGGATAAAGCGAACAGGCTTTTGTAAAGCCTGTTTATATTGAGGAAATTAATAGGTTTAATTAACCTACGTTATAAATGTTGGACGGTTCCTTTTTCTTCGACGCAACTTTTCCCCTTCCTTTCAATTTCGGCCGATCCCTTTTTCCGAACGATTTTTTTCTCTTCCCCTTCAACGCGCGAGCCTTCTCCTTCTCTTTGTCGCCGCCGTCAATCCAGCGCCGCGAGCTCCCGTTCTTCAATCGCCGGTGCCCCAAGTCGGCCGCGAGCTCTCCCCTGCCCCTCGACGCCGTTGATCACCACCGCGAGCCCTCTGCCTTAGTCGCCGATCGCTCGCATCGTCGGAACAACTGGACGATCGCCGCTGGAAATTAGTGGTGTCGACGAATAGGGGAAGAAGAAGGTCACTGCCGGTTCTGTGGACTTCGCTACCAATGGTCACCGGAGATAGGGAGCACTGCTCTTTTCTTGAACTTGGACGAGATTTTAGGTTTTTTCTTTGGATTTCGATTTGGGCAGAAAACCTTGCTGTTGGATTATGATCCGAGGCTTGGATCAGGGATCGGTGGCAGCTTCACCGTGTCTTGATCGAGAGTTGCTCTTCTCGATCTCTGCCAGAGCAAGGTGAGGTGTCGTTACGCTCTCAATTTTGGATGAGAATCCATTTCTCACCCATTTCGTCTCCTTGGGCAGTACTCCAACCTGGAGTGCTAGGGCAGCAACAAATTCCGACGAACAGGGCAATTTGGGGGAAAATTTCCGGTGGATCCCAAGTGCTGGTATAGTTGATTATTCATTCCCTTCAATGGTTGTCGTTCGATTTTGTTGTCTGCCAAGGGTCTTGGCTGTGCATGTTCTGTAATTAGGATGTTCTGTTTTGGCAGCAGGTTATCGTTGATTCTTGAAGCTATGGATCAACCAATCTGCCGTGAGGATTCCATTTAGTCTTCACCTTCGATTTATAGTAAAAGGCCTCTCTACTTCTTTAGATTAAGAAATCTGAGAATTTACAGGTTGGATGTAAACTTGTATATTGTGATTTCAGATGTTTGAGTTATGGAATTGGATATATCTTGTTGATAAGTTGTGGTCGATTGAAGGGGGAGAGGTAAGCATTGATCTAGTAATGATATAGTTGAAGAACAATCATATTTGTTTGTGATCATTAATATAGTGGTGTTAATTGTAGAATTTCATATCGTATTTTTGGGCAGTTGAGTAGATCTGATGAGGATCCAGAAGTGGTGGTTGATTGCAACGATTGTAAGGTAAGTTTTGATTTGATATTGTTATGAAGTAGGATATGCTACCTTTATAGTTGATCGAGATACAAGGTTGAGGTAAGATTTTATTCGATCATTGGATATGTGATGGTACTTAACTGTATCCTATTGTCACAGGACTTTGATTGCGATAGATACATGGACGTGAAGATGGATAGCACGGATTACATATCAGGTAGGTAATTTCCTACTGGTCGGGTAGATGAAATGATTTTCAGATTTAGGCATAGATATGAACCTTAGGTGTTCATATTACCTTGATCATGCTCTGTTTATCGTTTGCTTGAACTTACCGTTGATATATATGTGTGCTCGATTATTGATAACGCATATTCCCTAGCATGATCTAGAACTTCTTGATGTGATGTAAGTAGGTCGAGCGGTTTAGGAGGGTGTAGATGTTGATACTGGAGGATGACATATATTGTAAATTTGGCAAAAGATCCTCTGTGGATAATTATGACCCTAGATGTAGGACTTATTCCATACTTGTATGTTGCACATTTATTCACCAACCACAGTTGTGTGTGAATGGTCATGTGAGTCGTGGGCGGATGTGTCTATCTTGTCATAATCGGATGAGTGACTCTCTGAGGTAGAGAGTGTACTGATCAATTGGGTGTGACTCTTTGTTGAACAGAGAGTCTAGGGTAGATGTTCTGTATGTGAGACAGTACCCTCATATCATTGCATGCATACTGACGACATCGTCTCCCCTTGGGGTTGAGAGAGAGTCGTCAGTCATCCTGCCTCCCAGATTACTTTCAGAGGAGTAACTGGTGTGAGGGCATAGCATTTGTTGTGCCGCACTCTACCATTATTGACGATGGTTGTTGGAGTTGCGTGCAGTTGTCCTGGGTGCGTGGTACTCGACCACTCATTAGTAGTGTTAGTCGGAGTGACCAGCAGCAGGGACCCCCGTTGCGTAGCGAGCTACTTATGCTCATATGCTACTGGATCATACTACCCAACTCGGTCACTCGAGAGTGGTGGCGGCTGGAGTCGGGATAGTTGTCATGTCGTGCCACCTAGGCCACACTGGGGTCGTGGTAGCGAGTAGGTGGCGAACATGACCATGCATGTCGCATTGCCGTATCATACGGTGGTTTGCATATGATTATATATATATACATACCTGCTTGTATATATATATATATGGATGATGGTGATTAGTATACGTACAGATACAGTCTATATGGATACTCACTTTGATGATGCATTTGTATGTACTATGCCTGTTGCATTTGTTTGTACATAATCATACATGCTATTACATATTCCTGTATGATAGTAGGTTGATATTGGTATACCTATCGGATATTTACAGTGATACCCTTGACTCAGGTTAGGATATTGTGTTAGTACTATACGTTTATACCCTATGATGTGATGATATGTCCAGGTGCCATCAGGATAGGGTAGCTGACTGCCAGGTATGTCAGCATCGTGGTTGTTCAGTTTATTTAGTGTATGCATGCATATATACCTTTTATGCTGATGTATACCCGTTGTTCGAGTAGATTTAGACTGTTGAATGACATGTAATATTGATGTATATATATTTACATGTTATCTCTGATTACCTGCTGAGTTTTACTCACCACCTCCGACCCTGGGTTTTTCTGTCGCCCAGGTAACAGGTAGAAGTCTTCGTGACGACTTGGAGCTGCGCCGGCGATCCATCCCATCTCCACATTTTTGAGTCTTCCGAGGATTTATGATTTGTGTCCGTGTTATGGATTTTGTTCTATGTATGGACTTTGTCATTATATTGTGGACTTTATTTGGTGTCGATGTTTTATGTACGTTTTAGTACTATGGTCTTGTCAGGGGGGTGTACACCCGTATGTTTTGGTATATTTTGTTGTGGGTATGTGTTTTTATTTCCGCTGCTATCATTTGTTATATATATATTGTTTTTGTTGTGGGCCTACGGGCCTTGTATTAACCCGAAATGTTGCCACGTACAGGGGAGATGCCGTCCGTTTGATTTTCGTCTCGGCATGCTCCTCGAGGCGTGACAACTTTATTATCGAGCCCAAGGTTCTGCGATGCCGTACTATGTTATTTTTGAGTCGAGTCTTGGATTCTCGGGAGTCGATGTATTCGGTTTTGGTTTTTGAGATGAGATGGACAGCGGCCTGAGCTCCAAGCAGCACGAGGTAAGAATTTCTGAAAAATTGTGGTTTAGTAGATATTTATCTAAACTTGATCAGTAGTTGTATACATTATAGATATGATACCTTTACAGACTTGTAGTAGGGGTCGTCCACCGAGGCGACCAACCGGGATGACCTTTAGGGTTTATACTCGGTTAAGTTGGACTATGCATTTAGATGCTTATACCGAGGAATAACCTTTGTAGTGTGTTGGTTATTATTCGTAATAGTGGTATGAGTTGACCACGAAAGCGACTGTTGAGTCTGTGAGTCTTGAACTGTGTCGAGAAGGTAATTTACCTTTGAGTCGACGATCTGAGTCGGAAAACATGGGGCCAAGTCGTCACATTTATTATGGAAATCGAGATACTACGGTCTTAGAGATTTCCACTAAGCGTACTTAGTCGGATCATTACACATGGGTAATGAGCAGACTTAGTAGAACTATTGTTGATGCGGATAAGCGGAAGGCTAGGTTATGGAGTTTCATAGGGATTTTATCCTGAGTTGTTAAATCTTGAGTGGTATAACTTTGAGAGTACTTTTAAGTACTTAACTCATGTTATCGAGAAAGAAGAGTGGGTTGCATACCATTATCGGGATCAAGCGGTATTTGGTGATAAATGCAGAAAATAATCTTTGAGAATAATATATCACTTGATCATGGTTTAGTGATGTTGAAAGAGAATATTTCCCCGTATCACTTTTAGTGACGCATTGTAAGGAATTCTTGAGCTTCAAGAAAGTGTGATCGGTCAGTAATATTGTACTGTGCAGAGTCGTGAGACTTGCGAGACTACGATCACCTAATAGCTCAAGAAGATGAATGGATATTTAAGCCACCCCGAGTTATTGGCTTATAGTTGGATTAGGATGCGGGATCTTCTGCGGATCCTCGGAAGGCGTTGGATTGAGACATGAGTTAGAAATGATTCCGTACAAGTGTTAAGAGTTGGAACCAGATAGCAAATATTGCAGGTCAACTTAATAGAGCCAGAAGTTTCCGACTGTTGGACAAAGGGAGCAAGATCGAGTCAGAGGCCTTGGGGCTACTTTTCGATTATAGAAGACCAATCGCAGATCATCGGAAGGTTCTTGTGGATATCAGCAAAATCAGAACAAAGACTCCGAAGGAATTGTGTGCGTCGATGCGGATCATGAAGGCGCGTGAAGTCAGTTATCCGTTGGAAGCGATTCGGTTTGTTGCTATTGTGAGCAACGATGCAGTGGAGAGGTGTACTTTGAAGATTCAGTTGAAGACTATCGATGGTATTCCAGGAGGATGATGCACCGTCTCGACAGCAGAGATCAGCACAGAAGATTTGGGTTATCTCAACAACAAACAACCTACTACCTCAGGCGTGGTTGGAGTTCCTTGATACTCCCCTTGGCAGAGTCGACCGAAGCGACATCGATAGAAGACATCTTAGAAGATTCGTGAGACAACAAGCGATTACCTCGGATGTGATTTGATTAGTGAAGAGGAGAGAGTATACGACGATGGTCGTATTTATTCAGTATTCTATAGTTGCAGCTTGTAGGATTAAGGGATAGATCAGATGATCTAGGGAAAAATCCCCGAGACATTCGTCGCAGAAATGCGACCGTTTTGTCGCGGACTGTTGGATCTGATCTTATTCTCTTCGGAGAAAGGCCGAGACATGCGTGGAGCCTTTGGGATCGGATCGACAGATATATCATCGTTCAGGGTATTACTCTAGTTTTACCCTCTGGGTTAATATGTTGAGAGATGCTTGTAGTTACAGGTATCTGTATCTAGAACGTTCTCAGTTGGATTAGAAGGGTCCTTTACATCGACTTGTGGGTCGATGGTATCTCTATCGTCAGGTGAGAAGTGGACCAACAATTAAGAAGTCAAGGGATGCCCTTAGACTCGGATAGACATATCTTTACTGTAGACATATCCTCACGGATGGTCAAGTTGTTGAGATTATAGTATGATTATGTCTCTCAGATGTGCGTATAATCTGAGAGTACTCGGATGTAATTTCGGATGAACTCCAAGGCTTGCCGTTGCTTAGGCAAGTGGAGTAGGCGATCGAAATGATTGTGAAAATACTTCGGTATCAAAGATCACATATCGAATGATATTTTGTTGGTATCAGTGTTACTAAACACGATGGAAATTGGAAGAACGTAAGTTGTGATTATAGGAGATGTTGGAAGAAGATATTTATCTATCCCAATATTCCTCCTTGAGAAGATCCGGAACTCTTTGTTGAAAGAAGGATGAATCTTTAAAATTATGCATCGATTATCGATGATGGAATGCGATAATTGTTGAAAGTAAATATCTTACGTTGAGGATAAATGATCTGTTTAGATCAGCTAAAGACACCTGTGTATACTCTAGGGTTGGTTTACGACTGGAGCGTTGATATTGTAGTGACATAATGTCATACAATTATCATTGTCGTTGTGATGATTAATATATATCATCAGCGTAGAGTAAAGGAGATGCAGGTGTGTGGAGATGACAATTTCATACTTAGTATGAACTTTAAGAGTTGTTATTAAGTTGTTAGACTAAACAATGATTTAGTCGTCACGGAATTTGAGAATCGTGTATCCTGAACACGATTGGATCCTTTTGTAGTTGTTGGAGTTGCGTAATTTGGCCACTGTTGATTGTGGTAGTTGGAGTTGCGCACTCGACCACTGTAGATGGTGGTTTGCCTTGTATGGTTTGGTTAGTTCTGTGGATGTGAATAGAATGCTTGACATTACTATACCACGGACTTGTTTGATAAAGGTGATGATGGAAATCATTTAGTCGGAAGCTGGTGAAACCAGTTATAAGACCTAGAAACGCGGTTAACTTTTACACGAGTATTAGTTAATCCTTCCAGAGTGGATAAAAGGATGATGTACGCAGATGCGTCGTTTCAGGGATCGGAATGATTCCGATGCAGTTGAATAAGGCATATTTTATGCCTACGTCAGTTAAGAAACTACGAGATAGTCTGTCATATACATGACATGACTTTAGTAGTTATTATCCTGATTAGTAGATGTATGGAGCAGGAATGCTCATGGGATTTTGGACTAACTACTGGGTAGCTACTATAGAGTTGTTGGAACTCGAACAATTACAACAAGAGAGATTGGTCGCTATAGTCTCCCATGCACTTACAGAGTGTGTGGTGAAGTGTATCTTGGATGGTTGATGGATTTCTCTTTTGAGAAAAATAACTCCCCGTCTCTGATAAGGATAGTGGATTCCGGAGTTACAGTGTTTAAGAAAGAGTTGTTACAGGAAGCTTATCATTGGAGATTTTGCTATTTATCCTGATGGTACTCAGATGTATCGAGAGTCAAAACGTTTATACTGGTGGAATGATATAAAGAGAGTTATAGCAGATTTTGCTGCTCGATGTTTAGTTATGCGATGGGTGAAGGTGGACATCAAAACCCATTTGGATTGCTCTAGAAATTCGATTCGGAATGGAAGTGGGAAGCAAATCATGATAGATTTATTCTGGGATTGCGTAGAACCGTGAAGGGCGTGATGCGATTTGGGTGATTGTGGATCATTGACCAAATCGGCACTTCTTTCGATTAGTAGGTCATACCCATTGGATCGTTTAATGAGTTGTATTGGAAGATTATCGGATTGCGTGGGGTACTTTTAAGTACCATATCGGATAGAGTCGCGATTTACCTCGCGATTTTGGCAGAATCTGCACCGGACTATGGGCGCGAGCTTGGCTTAGTCGCAACATTTCATCCGAGACAGATGAGCGGTCTAAGTGTATCATTTGGAGCATTGGGATCTATTCAGGATCTTGTGTCGTAGATTATGGAGGTGTAACTTATCGGTTAGCTTTAGCTCCGATACTTGCGGGTGCTCACAACGTAATTCTTGTTGTTATACTGAGGAAATACGTGTCAGATGTTGATTATGTTCTGAAAGAGGTTTCGATTCTACCTCTATCTAATGCGACTTACGAGGAGATTCCAGTGCGAATTTTTAGTCACAAGGAGCGACAATAGTGAGACCATCCGACTCATAAAGGTTGGATGACAGTATCATATCGATGAGGAGGTATGTGGTCCTTTCGGAAACTTGCTCGAAGTAAATTTTTGCATGTTAGTACGAAATTTGGGGACCAAATTTTTATAAGTGGGGGAGAATGTAAAATACCGAAAAAAAAAAAAATTATTATTATATAAGGCTAGTTAATTAGGAAAATACCTTATGGATTTTTCTGGGAATTTTTAGATATTTTTCTGGATTTAAATTGAGGTTCTATGGATGTTTCGTGGGGATAAAGCGAACAGGCTTTTGTAAAGCCTGTTTATATTGAGGAAATTAATAGGTTTAATTAACCTACGTTATAAATGTTGGACGGTTCCTTTTTCTTCGACGCAACTTTTCCCCTTCCTTTCAATTTCGGCCGATCCCTTTTTCCGAACGATTTTTTTCTCTTCCCCTTCAACGCGCGAGCCTTCTCCTTCTCTTTGTCGCCGCCGTCCAAAGCTCTGACTCCGTTCTTCAATCGCGGTGCCCCGTGAGAGCTCTCCCCTGCCCCTCGACGCCGTTGATCACCACCGCGAGCCCTCTGCCTTAGTCGCCGATCGCTCGCATCGTCGGAACAACTGGACGATCGCCGCTGGAAATTAGTGGTGTCGACGAATAGGGGAAGAAGAAGGTCACTGCCGGTTCTGTGGACTTCGCTACCAATGGTCACCGGAGATAGGGAGCACTGCTCTTTTCTTGAACTTGGACGAGATTTTAGGTTTTTGCTTTGGATTTCGATTTGGGCAGAAAACCTTGCTGTTGGATTATGATCCGAGGCTTGGATCAGGGATCGGTGGCAGCTTCACCGTGTCTTGATCGAGAGTTGCTCTTCTCGATCTCTGCCAGAGCAAGGTGAGGTGTCGTTACGCTCTCAATTTTGGATGAGAATCCATTTCTCACCCATTTCGTCTCCTTGGGCAGTACTCCAACCTGGAGTGCTAGGGCAGCAACAAATTCCGACGAACAGGGCAATTTGGGGGAAAATTTCCGGTGGATCCCAAGTGCTGGTATAGTTGATTATTCATTCCCTTCAATGGTTGTCGTTCGATTTTGTTGTCTGCCAAGGGTCTTGGCTGTGCATGTTCTGTAATTAGGATGTTCTGTTTTGGCAGCAGGTTATCGTTGATTCTTGAAGCTATGGATCAACCAATCTGCCGTGAGGATTCCATTTAGTCTTCACCTTCGATTTATAGTAAAAGGCCTCTCTACTTCTTTAGATTAAGAAATCTGAGAATTTCTGAGTTGGATGTAAACTTGTATATTGTGATTTCAGATGTTTGAGTTATGGAATTGGATATATCTTGTTGATAAGTTGTGGTCGATTGAAGGGGGAGAGGTAAGCATTGATCTAGTAATGATATAGTTGAAGAACAATCATATTTGTTTGTGATCATTAATATAGTGTTAATTGTAGAATTTCATATCGTATTTTTGGGCAGTTGAGTAGATCTGATGAGGATCCAGAAGTGGTGGTTGATTGCAACGATTGTAAGGTAAGTTTTGATTTGATATTGTTATGAAGTAGGATATGCTACCTTTATAGTTGATCGAGATACAAGGTTGAGGTAAGATTTTATTCGATCATTGGATATGTGATGGTACTTAACTGTATCCTATTGTCACAGGACTTTGATTGCGATAGATACATGGACGTGAAGATGGATAGCACGGATTACATATCAGGTAGGTAATTTCCTACTGGTCGGGTAGATGAAATGATTTTCAGATTTAGGCATAGATATGAACCTTAGGTGTTCATATTACCTTGATCATGCTCTGTTTATCGTTTGCTTGAACTTACCGTTGATATATATGTGTGCTCGATTATTGATAACGCATATTCCCTAGCATGATCTAGAACTTACTGATGTGATGTAAGTAGGTCGAACGGTTTAGGAGGGTGTAGATGTTCGAGTACGGAGGATGACATAAATTGTAAATTTGGCAAAAAGATCCTCTGTGGATAATTATGACCCTAGATGTAGGACTTATTCCATACTTGTATGTTGCACATTTATTCACCAACCACAGGTTGTGTGAATGGTCATGTGAGTCGTGGACAGTTTGTCGCTACGGACCGATGGTCCTATCTTGTCATAATCAGATGAGTGACTCTCTACAGGGTAGAGAGTGTACTGATCAATTGGGTGTGACTCTTTGTTGAACAGAGAGTCTAGGGTAGATGTTCGTATATGAGACAAGACTCGTATCATTGCATGCATACCGACGACATCGTCTCCCTTGGGGTTGAGAGAGAGTCGTCCAACATCGCCTCCCGCATTACTTTCGAGGAGTAAGCGGTGTGAGGGCATAGCATTTGTTGGCCGCACTCTACCATTATTGACGATGGTTGTTGGAGTTGCGTGCGATTGTCTTGGGTGCGTGGTACTCGACCACTCATTAGTAGTGTTAGTCGAGTGACGGCGCAGGACCCCGTTAAAGTGAGCTACTTATGCTCATATGCTCTTTGGATCATACTACCCAACTCGGTCACTTTCGAGAGTGGTGGCGGTACCGAGTCGGGATAGTTGTCATGTCGTGCCACCTAGGCCACACGGGTCGTGGTAGCGAGTAGGGGTGAGCGGACATGACCATGCATGTCGCATTCTTAGTATCATACGATGGTTTGCATATGATTATATATATATACATACCGCTTGTATATATATATATACGGATGATGGTGATTAGTATACGTCTGAATACACCTATATGGATACTCACTTTGATGATGCATTTGTATGTACTATGCATTTGCATTTGTTTGTACATAATCATACATGCTATTACATATTCCTGTATGATAGTAGGTTGATATTGGTATACCTATCGGATATTTACAGTGATACCCTTGACTCAGGTTAGGATATTGTGTTAGTACTATACGTTTATACCCTATGATGTGATGATATGTCCAGGTGCCATCAGGATAGGGTAGCTGACTGCCAGGTATGTCAGCATCGTGGTTGTTCAGTTTATTTAGTGTATGCATGCATATATACCTTTTATGCTGATGTATACCCGTTGTTCGAGTAGATTTAGACTGTTGAATGACATGTAATATTGATGTATATATATTTACATATTATCTCCGACACTCGAGTTTTACTCACCACCTCCGACAGGTTTTTACGCCTGTGTAATGTAGAAGTCTTCGTGGCGACTTTACTTGAGTCTTGTGATCCATCCCATCTCCACATTTTTGAGTCTTCCGAGGATTTATGATTTGTGTCCGTGTTATGGATTTTGTTCTATGTATGGACTTTGTCATTATATTGTGGACTTTATTTGGTGTCGATGTTTTATGTACGTTTTAGTACTATGGTCTTGTCAGGGGGGTGTACACCCGTATGTTTTGGTATATTTTGTTGTGGGTATGTGTTTTTATTTCCGCTGCTATCATTTGTTATATATATATTGTTTTTGTTGTGGGCCTACGGGCCTTGTATTAACCCGAAATGTTGCCACGTACAGGCGAGATGTCGTTCGTTTGATTTTTGGCTCGGCATGCTCCCTCGGGGCGTGACAACTTTATTGGTATCAGAGCCCAAGGTTCTGCGATGCCGTACTATGTTATTTTTGAGTCGAGTCTTGGATTCTCGGGAGTCGATGTATTCGGTTTTGGTTTTGAGATGAGATGGACAGCGGCCTGAGCTCCAAGCAGCACGAGGTAAGAATTTCTGAAAACTTGTGGTTTAGTAGATATTTATCTAAACTTGATCAGTAGTTGTATACAGTATAGATATGATACCTGTACAGACTTGTAGTAGGGGTCGTCCACCGAGGCGACCAACCGGAGTGACCTTTAGGGTTTATACTCCCGGTTAAGTTGACTATGCATTTAGATGCTTGTACCAGGGAATAACCTGTAGTGTGTTGGTTATTATTCGTAACCGTGGTATGAGTTGACCACGGAAACGACCTGTTGAGTCTGTGAGTCTTGAACCTGTGTCGAGAAGGTAATTTACCTTTGAGAGTCGACTGATACCGAGTCGGACAACAGGGGCCAAGTCATCACATTTATTATGGAAATCAGATACTACAGTCTTAGAGATTTCCACTAATCGCAGCTAGTCGGATCATTACCGTGGGTAATGAAGCATTTGTAGACTATTATTGTCACGCAGATAGCGGAAGGCTAGGTTATGGAGTTTCATAGGGATTTTATCCCTGAGTTGTTCGTACCGAGTGGTATAACTTTGAGAGTACTTTTAAGTACTTAACTCATGTTATACCGAGAAAGAAGAGTGGGTTGCATACCATTATCGGGATCAAGCCGGTATTTGGTGATAAATGCAGAAAATAATCTTCGGGGAATAATATATAACTTGATTATGGTTTAGTGATGTTGAAAGAGAATATTTCCCCGTGTCACTTTTAGTGACGCATTGTAAGGGAATTCTTGAGCTTCAAGAAAGTGTGATCGGTCAGTAATATTGTACTGTGCAGAGTCGTGAGACTTGCAGAGACTACGATCACCTAATAGCTCAAGAAGATGAATGGAGGATTTAAGCCGCCCAGAGTTATTGGCTTACTGTTGGATTAGGATGCCGGGATCGTCTACCGGATCCTACCGGAAGATGTTGGATTGAGACATGAGTTAGAAATGATTCGCATAAGGGTTAAGAGTTGGAGACCGATAAGCAAATATTGCAGGTCAACTTATAGAGCCAGAAGTTTCCGACTGTTGGACAAAGGGAGCAAGATCGGAGTCAGAGGCCTTGGGGCTACTTTCCGATTATAGAAGACCAATCGCAGATCATCGGAAGGTTCTTGTGGATATCAGCAAAATCAGAACAAAGACTCCGAAGGAATTGTGTGCGTGCAGTGCAGATCATGAAGACGCGTGAAGTCAGATTATCCGTTGGAGCAGTTCAGCTGTTGCTATTGTGAGCAACCAGTACCGTGGAGGAGGTGTACTTTGAAGATTCAGTTGAAGACTATCGATGGTATTCCAGGAGGATGATGCACCGTCTCGACAGCAGAGATCAGCACAGAAGATTTGGGTTATCTCAACAACAAACAACCTACTACCTCAGGCGTGGTTGGAGTTCCTTGATACTCCCCTTCAGCAGAGGTCACACGCGAAAGACATCGAGAAGACATCTTAGAAGATTCGGACAACAGCGATTACCTCGGATGTGATTTGATTAGTGCAGAGGAGAGAGTATCACGATGGTCGATTTATTCGATTCTATAGTTGCGGCTTGTAGGATTAAGGGATAGATCGGATGATCTAGGAAAAATCCCCGAGACATTAAATCGTCGCAATGCGTTTTATCGAGCTGGATCTGATCTTATTCTCTTCGGAGAAAGGCCAAGACATGCGTGGAGCCTTTGGGATCGGATCGACAGATATATCATCGTTCAGGGTATTACTCTAGTTTTACCCTCTGGGTTAATATGTTGAGAGATGCTTGTAGTTACAGGTATCTGTATCTAGAACGTTCTCAGTTGGATTAGAAGGGTCCTTTACATCGACTTGTGGGTCGATGGTATCTCTATCGTCAGGTGAGAAGTGGACCAACAATTAAGAAGTCAAGGGATGCCCTTAGACTCGGATAGACATATCTTTACTGTAGACATATCCTCACGGATGGTCAAGTTGTTGAGATTATAGTATGATTATGTCTCTCAGATGTGCGTATAATCTGAGAGTACTCGGATGTAATTTCGGATGAACTCCAAGGCTTGCCGTTGCTTAGGCAAGTGGAGTAGGCGATCGAAATGATTGCGAAAATACTTCGGTATCAAAGATCACATATCGAATGATATTTTGTTGGTATCAGTGTTACTAAACACGATGGAAATTGGAAGAACGTAAGTTGTGATTATAGGAGATGTTGGAAGAAGATATTTATCTATCCCAATATTCCTCCTTGAGAAGATCCGGAACTCTTTGTTGAAAGAAGGATGAATCTTTAAAATTATGCATCGATTATCGATGATGGAATGCGATAATTGTTGAAAGTAAATATCTTACGTTGAGGATAAATGATCTGTTTAGATCAGCTAAAGACACCTGTGTATACTCTAGGGTTGGTTTACGACTGGAGCGTTGATATTGTAGTGACATAATGTCATACAATTATCATTGTCGTTGTGATGATTAATATATATCATCAGCGTAGAGTAAAGGAGATGCAGGTGTGTGGAGATGACAATTTCATACTTAGTATGAACTTTAAGAGTTGTTATTAAGTTGTTAGACTAAACAATGATTTAGTCGTCACGGAATTTGAGAATCGTGTATCCTGAACACGATTGGATCCTTTTGTAGTTGTTGGAGTTGCGTAATTTGGCCACTGTTGATTGTGGTAGTTGGAGTTCGCGCACTCGACCAACAGATGGTGGTTTGCCTTGTATGGTTTGGTTAGTTCTGTGGATGTGAATAGAATAATTGACATTACTATACCACGGACTTGTTTGATAAAGGTGATGATGGAAATCATTTAGTCGGAAGCTGGTGAAACCAGTTATAAGACCTAGACGGCGGTTAACTTTTACACGAGTATTAGTTAATCCTTCCAGAGTGGATAAAAGGATGATGTACGCAGATGCGTCGTTTCAGGGATCGGAATGATTCCGATGCAGTTGAATAAGGCATATTTTATGCCTACGCGATTAAGAAACTACGAGATAGTCTCGTATACATGACTTTAGTAGTTATTATCCTGATTAGTAGATGTATGGAGCAGGAATGCTCATGGGATTTTGGACTAACTACTGGGTAGCTACTATAGAGTTGTTGGAACTCGAACAATTACAACAAGAGAGATTGGTCGCTATAGTCTCCCATGCACTTACAGAGTGTGTGGTGAAGTGTATCTTGGATGGTTGATGGATTTCTCTTTTGAGAAAAATAACTCCCCGTCTCTGATAAGGATAGTGGATTCCGGAGTTACAGTGTTTAAGAAAGAGTTGTTACAGGAAGCTTATCATTGGAGATTTTGCTATTTATCCTGATGGTACTCAGATGTATCGAGAGTCAAAACGTTTATACTGGTGGAATGATATAAAGAGAGTTATAGCAGATTTTGCTGCTCGATGTTTAGTTATGCCAGTAGGTGAAGGCTGGACATCAAAACCCGCTGGATTGCTCTAGAGAATTCCGATTCCGGAATGGAAGTGGGAGCAAATCATGATAGATTTGTTACGAGATTGCGTAGAACCCGTGAAGGACGTGATGCGATTTGGGTGATTGTGGATCGACTGACCAAATCAGCACTTCTTTCCAATTCGTGGGTCATACCCATTAGATCGTTTGACAGAGTTGTATTGCCGGAAGATTATCGGATTGCGTGGGGTACTTTTAAGTACCATATCGGATAGAGATTCGCGATTTACCTCATGATTTTGGCGGAGTCTGCACCAGACTATGGGCACAGAGCTTCGGCTTAGTGCAACATTTCATCCGCAGACAGATGAACGGTCTAAATGTATCATTTAGACATTGGAGGATCTATTCAGATCTTGTGTCGTAGATTATGGAGGTGTAACTTATCGGTTAGCTTTAGCTCCGACTTGGTGCTCAAGCGTAATTCTTGTTTGTTATCCGAGGAAATACGTGTCGGATGTTGATTATGTTCTGAAAGAGGTTCCGATTCTACCTGCCTAATGCGACTTACGAGGAGATTCCAGTCACAATTTTTAGTCGCAAGGAGCGATAAGTGAGACCATCCGACCTCATAAAGGTTGGATGACAAGATCATATCGATGAGGAGGTATGTGGTCCTTTCGGAAACTTGCTCGAAGTAAATTTTTGCATGTTAGTACGAAATTTGGGGACCAAATTTTTATAAGTGGGGGAGAATGTAAAATACCGAAAAAAAAAAAAAATTATTATTATTATATAAGGCTTGTTAATTAGGAAAATACCTTATGGATTTTTCTGGGAATTTTTAGATATTTTTCTGGATTTAAATTGAGGTTCTATGGATGTTTCGTGGGATAGCTTAACAGCTTTGTAAAACTGTTTATATTGAGGAAATTAATAGGTTTAATTAACCTACGTTATAAATGTTGGACGGTTCCTTTTTCTTCGACGCAACTTTTCCCCTTCCTTTCAATTTCGGCCGATCCCTTTTTCCGAACGATTTTTTTCTCTTCCCCTTCAACGCGCGAGCCTTCTCCTTCTCTTTGTCGCCGCCGTCAATCCAGCGCCGCGAGCTCCCGTTCTTCAATCGCCGGTGCCCCAAGTCGGCCGAGAGCTCTCCCCTGCCCCTCGACGCCGTTGATCACCACCGCTAGCCCTCTGCCTTAGTCGCCGATCGCCGTGATCGTCGAACAATCGGACGATCGCCGAAATTAGTGGTGTCGGCGAATAGGGAAGAAGAAGGTCATCGCAGGTGGACTTCGCTACCAATGGTCACCGGAGATAGGGAGCACCGCTTTTCTTGAACTTGGGGAGATTTTAGGTTTTTGCTTTGGATTTCGATTTGGGCGTAAAACCTTCGTTGGATTATGATCCGAGGCTTGGATCGTGGATCGGTGGCGACTTCAGTGTCTTGATCGAGAGTTGCTCTTCTCGATCTCTGCCAGAGCAAGGTGAGGTGTCGTTACGCTCTCAATTTTGGATGAGAATCCATTTCTCACCCATTTCGTCTCCTTGGGCAGTACTCCAACCTGGAGTGCTAGGGCAGCAACAAATTAAATTCGACAGGCAATTTGGGGGAAAATTTCCTGGATCCCAAGTCTTTGGTATAGTTGATTATTCATTCCCTTCAATGGTTGTCGCTTCGATTTTGTTATGCGCCAAGGGTCTTGGTGTGCATGTTCTAATTAGGATGTTCTGTTTTGGCAGCAGGTTATCGTTGATTCTTGAAGCTATGGATCAACCAATCTGCCGTGAGGATTCCATTTAGTCTTCACCTTCGATTTATAGTAAAAGGCCTCTCTACTTCTTTAGATTAAGAAATCTGAGAATTTACAGGTTGGATGTAAACTTGTATATTGTGATTTCAGATGTTTGAGTTATGGAATTGGATATATCTTGTTGATAAGTTGTGGTCGATTGAAGGGGGAGAGGTAAGCATTGATCTAGTAATGATATAGTTGAAGAACAATCATATTTGTTTGTGATCATTAATATAGTGGTGTTAATTGTAGAATTTCATATCGTATTTTTGGGCAGTTGAGTAGATCTGATGAGGATCCGTATGGTGGTTGATTGCAACGATTGTAAGGTAAGTTTTGATTTGATATTGTTATGAAGTAGGATATGCTACCTTTATAGTTGATCGAGATACAAGGTTGAGGTAAGATTTTATTCGATCATTGGATATGTGATGGTACTTAACTGTATCCTATTGTCACAGGACTTTGATTGCGATAGATACATGGACGTGAAGATGGATAGCACGGATTACATATCAAGTAGATAATTTCCTACTGGTCGGGTAGATGAAATGATTTTCAGATTTAGGCATAGATATGAACCTTAGGTGTTCATATTACCTTGATCATGCTCGCTTATCGCTTGCTTGAACTTGAACTTGATATATATGTATGTGCTCGATTATTGATAACGCATATTCCCTAGCATTATCTAGAACTTACTGATGTGATGTAAGTAGGTCGAACGGTTTAGGAGGGTGTAGATGTTCGAGTACGGAGGATGACATAAATTGTAAATTTGGCAAAAAGATCCTCTGTGGATAATTATGACCCTAGATGTAGGACTTATTCCATACTTGTAAGTTGCACATTTATTCACCAACCACGGGTTGTGTGAATGGTCATGTGAGTCGTGGATACAGTGTCGCCATACCGATGGTCCTATCTTGTCATAATCGATGAGTGACTCTCTGAGTGTAGAGTGTACTGATCAATTAGGTGTGACTCTTTGTTGAACAGAGAGTCTATGGTAGATGTTCTGTACGTGAGACAGTACCCTCATATCATTGCATGCATACTGACGACATCGTCTCCCTTGGGGTTGAGAGAGTCGTCAAATATCCCGCCTCCCGATTACTTCGAGGAGAATCGGTGTGAGGGCATAGAATTTGTTGTGCCGCACTCTACCATTATTGACGATGGATGTTGGATTTGAGTGCAGTTGTCCTCGGAGCGTTGGTACTCGACCACTCATTAGTAGTGTTAGTCGGAGTGACCAGCAGCAGGGACCCCCGTTGCGTAGCGAGCTACTTATGCTCATATGCTACTGGATCATACTACCCAACTCGGTCACTCGAGAGTGGTGGCGGCTGGAGTCGTGATAGTTGTCATGTCGTGCCACCTAGGCCACACTGGGGTCGTGGTAGCGAGTAGGGGTGCAGCATGACCATGCATGTCGACATCATACTGGTTTTATGATTATATATATATACATACCTGCTTGTATATATATATATATGGATGATGGTGATTAGTATACGTACAGATACAGTCTATATGGATACTCACTTTGATGATTCATTTGTATGTACTATGCCTGTTGCATTTGTTTGTACATAATCATACATGCTATTACATATTCCTGTATGATAGTAGGTTGATATTGGTATACCTATCGGATATTTACAGTGATACCCTTGACTCAGGTTAGGATATTGTGTTAGTACTATACGTTTATACCCTATGATGTGATGATATGTCCAGTGCCATCGATAGGGTAGATTGCGGTATGTCGATCGTGGTTGTTGATTTATTTAGTGTATGCATGCATATATACCTTTTATGCTAATGTATACTCGTTGTTCGAGTAGATTTAGACTGTTGAATGACATGTAATATTGATGTATATATATTTACATGTTATCTCTGATTACCTGCTGAGTTTTACTCACCACCTCGACCACAGGTTTTTCACGCCTGTAAGCAAGTAGAAGTCTTCGTGACGACTTGGAGCTGCGCCGGCGATCCATCCCATCTCCACATTTTTGAGTCTTCCGAGGATTTATGATTTGTGTCCGTGTTATGGATTTTGTTCTATGTATGGACTTTGTCATTATATTGTGGACTTTATTTGGTGTCGATGTTTTATGTACGTTTTAGTACTATGGTCTTGTCAGGGGGGTGTACACCCGTATGTTTTGGTATATTTTGTTGTGGGTATGTGTTTTTATTTCCGCTGCTATCATTTGTTATATATATATTGTTTTTGTTGTGGGCCTACGGGCCTTGTATTAACCCAAAATGTTGCCACGTACAGGGGAGATGTCGTCCGTTTGATTTTTGGCTCGGCATGCTCCCTCGGGGCGTGACAACTTTATTGGTATCAGAGCCCAAGGTTCTGCGATGCCGTACTATGTTATTTTTGAGTCGAGTCTTGGATTCTCGGGAGTCGATGTATTCGGTTTTGGTTTTTGAGATGAGATGGACAGTGCGAGCTCAAGCGGCCTGAGGTAAGAATTTCTGAAAACTTGTGGTTTAGTAGATATTTATCTAAACTTGATCAGTAGTTGTATACAGTATAGATATGATACCTGTACAGACTTGTAGTAGGGGTCGTCCACCGAGGCGACCAACCGGAGTGACCTTTAGGGTTTATACTCCCGGTTAAGTTGACTATGCATTTAGATGCTTGTACCAGGGAATAACCTGTAGTGTGTTGGTTATTATTCGTAACCGTGGTATGAGTTGACCACGGAAACGACCTGTTGAGTCTGTGAGTCTTGAACCTGTGTCGAGAAGGTAATTTACCTTTGAGAGTCGACTGATACCGAGTCGGACAACAGGGGCCAAGTCGTCACATTTATTATGGAAATCAGATACTACAGTCTTAGAGATTTCCACTAACTGTGCTAGTCAGATCATTACCTGTGGGTAATGAACAGACTGGTAGACTATTGTTGATGCAGATAGCGGAAGGCTAGGTTATGGAGTTTCATAGGGATTTTATCCCTGAGTTGTTCGTACCGAGTGGTATAACTTTGAGAGTACTTTTAAGTACTTAACTCATGTTATACCGAGAAAGAAGAGTGGGTTGCATACCATTATCGGGATCAAGCCGGTATTTGGTGATAAATGCAGAAAATAATCTTCGGGGAATAATATATAACTTGATTATGGTTTAGTGATGTTGAAAGAGAATATTTCCCCGTGTCACTTTTAGTGACGCATTGTAAGGGAATTCTTGAGCTTCAAGAAAGTGTGATCGGTCAGTAATATTGTACTGTGCAGAGTCGTGAGACTTGCAGAGACTACGATCACCTAATAGCTCAAGAAGATGAATGGAGGATTTAAGCCGCCCAGAGTTATTGGCTTACTGTTGGATTAGGATGCCGGGATCGTCTACCGGATCCTACCGGAAGACGTTGGATTGAGACATGAGTTAGAAATGATTCCGTACAAGGGTTAAGAGTTGGAGACCGATAAGCAAATATTGCAGGTCAACTTATAGAGCCAGAAGTTTCCGACTGTTGGACAAAGGGAGCAAGATCGGAGTCAGAGGCCTTGGGGCTACTTTCCGATTATAGAAGACCAATCGCAGATCATCAGAAGGTTCTTGTGGATATAAGCAAAATCAGAACAAAGACTCCGAAGGAATTGTGTGCGTGCAGTGCAGATCATGAAGACGCGTGAAGTCAGATTATCCGTTGGAGCAGTTCAGCTGTTGCTATTGTGAGCAACCAGTACCGTGGAGGAGGTGTACTTTGAAGATTCAGTTGAAGACTATCGATGGTATTCCAGGAGGATGATGCACCGTCTCGACAGCAGAGATCAGCACAGAAGATTTGGGTTATCTCAACAACAAACAACCTACTACCTCAGGCGTGGTTGGAGTTCCTTGATACTCCCCTTCAAAGAGATACGGCACGTCGAGAAGACATCTTAGAAGATTCAGCAGACAACAACAGTTACCTCCAGATGTGATTTGATTAGTGCAGAGGAGAGAGTATACGACGATGGTCGTATTTATTCAGTATTCTATAGCTTGTGGGATTAAGGGATAGATCAGATGATCTAGGGAAAAATCCCCGAGACATTCATCGCAGAAATGCGACCGTTTTGTCGCGGACTGTTGGATCTGATCTTATTCTCTTCGGAGAAAGGCCGAGACCTGCGCGGAGCCTTTGGGATCGGATCGACAGATATTTCATCGTTCAGGGTATTACTCTAGTTTTACCCTCCGGGTTAATATATTGAGAGATACTTGTAGTTACAGGTATCTGTGTCGAGAACATTCTTAGTTGGATTAGAAGGGTCCTTTACATCGACTTGTGGGTCGATGGTATCTTTATCGTCAGGTGAGAAGTGGACCAACAATTAAGAAGTCAAGGGATGCCCTTAGACTCGGATAGACATATCTTTACTGTAGACATATCCTCACGGATGGTCAAGTTGTTGAGATTATAGTATGATTATGTCTCTCAGATGTGCGTATAATCTGAGAGTACGGATGTAATTTCGGATGAACTCCAAGGCTTGCCGCTGCTTAGGCAAGTGGAGTAGCGTCGAAATGATTGCGAAAATAGTTGTATCAAAGATCACATATCGAATGATATTTTGTTGGTATCAGTGTTACTAAACACGATGGAAATTGGAAGAACGTAAGTTGTGATTATAGGAGATGTTGGAAGAAGATATTTATCTATCCCAATATTCCTCCTTGAGAAGATCCGGAACTCTTTGTTGAAAGAAGGATGAATCTTTAAAATTATGCATCGATTATCGATGATGGAATGCGATAATTGTTGAAAGTAAATATCTTACGTTGAGGATAAATGATCTGTTTAGATCAGCTAAAGACACCTGTGTATACTCTAGGGTTGGTTTACGACTGGAGCGTTGATATTGTAGTGACATAATGTCATACAATTATCATTGTCGTTGTGATGATTAATATATATCATCAGCGTAGAGTAAAGGAGATGCAGGTGTGTGGAGATGACAATTTCATACTTAGTATGAACTTTAAGAGTTGTTATTAAGTTGTTATACTAAACAATGATTTAGTCGTCACGGAATTTGAGAATCGTGTATCCTGAACACGATTGGATCCTTTTGTAGTTGTTGGAGTTGCGTAATTTGGCCACTGTTGATTGTGGTAGTTGGAGTTGCGCACTCGACCACTGTAGATGGTGGTTTGCCTTGTATGGTTTGGTTAGTTCTGTGGATGTGAATAGAATGCTTGACATTACTATACCACGGACTTGTTTGATAAAGGTGATGATGGAAATCATTTAGTCGGAAGCTGGTGAAACCAGTTATAAGACCTAGACGGCGGTTAACTTTTACACGAGTATTAGTTAATCCTTCCAGAGTGGATAAAAGGATGATGTACGCAGATGCGTCGTTTCAGGGATCGGAATGATTCCGATGCAGTTGAATAAGGCATATTTTATGCCTACGTCAGTTAAGAAACTACGAGATACATGATATGACTTTAGTAGTTATTATCCTGATTAGTAGATGTATGGAGCAGGAATGCTCATGGGATTTTGGACTAACTACTGGGTAGCTACTATAGAGTTGTTGGAACTCGAACAATTACAACAAGAGAGATTGGTCGCTATAGTCTCCCATGCACTTACAGAGTGTGTGGTGAAGTGTATCTTGGATGGTTGATGGATTTCTCTTTTGAGAAAAATAACTCCCCGTCTCTGATAAGGATAGTGGATTCCGGAGTTACAGTGTTTAAGAAAGAGTTGTTACAGGAAGCTTATCATTGGAGATTTTGCTATTTATCCTGATGGTACTCAGATGTATCGAGAGTCAAAACGTTTATACTGGTGGAATGATATAAAGAGAGTTATAGCAGATTTTGCTGCTCGATGTTTAGTTATGCCGGGTGAAGGTCGACATCAAAACCTATTGGATTGCTCTAGAGAATTCCGATTCCGGAATGGAAGTGGGAGCAAATCATGATAGATTTGTTACGGGATTGCGTAGAACCCGTGAAGGACGTGATGCGATTTGGGTGATTGTGGATCGACTGACCAAATCAGCACTTCTTTCCAATTCGTGGGTCATACCCATTGGATCGTTTGACAGAGTTGTATTGCCGGAAGATTATCGGATTGCGTGGGGTACTTTTAAGTACCATATCGGATAGAGATTCGCGATTTACCTCATGATTTTGGCGGAGTCTGCACCAGACTATGGGCACAGAGCTTCGGCTTAGTGCAACATTTCATCCGCAGACAGATGAACGGTCTAAATGTATCATTTAGACATTGGAGGATCTATTCAGATCTTGTGTCGTAGATTATGGAGGTGTAACTTATCGGTTAGCTTTAGCTCCGATACTTGCGGGTGCTCACAACGTAATTCTTGTTGTTATACTGAGGAAATACGTGTCAGATGTTGATTATGTTCTGAAAGAGGTTTCGATTCTACCTCTGTCTAATGCGACTTACGAGGAGATTCCAGTGCGAATTTTTAGTCGCAAGGAGCGACAATAGTGAGACCATCCGACTCATAAAGGTTGGATGACAGTATCATATCGATGAGGAGGTATGTGGTCCTTTCGGAAACTTGCTCGAAGTAAATTTTTGCATGTTAGTACGAAATTTGGGGACCAAATTTTTATAAGTGGGGGAGAATGTAAAATACCGAAAAAAAAAAAAAATTTATTATTATTATATAAGGCTTGTTAATTAGGAAAATACCTTATGGATTTTTCTGGGAATTTTTAGATATTTTTCTGGATTTAAATTGAGGTTCTATGGATGTTTCGTGGGGATAAAGCGAACAGGCTTTTGTAAAGCCTGTTTATATTGAGGAAATTAATAGGTTTAATTAACCTACGTTATAAATGTTGGACGGTTCCTTTTTCTTCGACGCAACTTTTCCCCTTCCTTTCAATTTCGGCCGATCCCTTTTTCCGAACAATTTTTTTCTCTTCCCCTTCAACGCGCGAGCCTTCTCCTTCTCTTTGTCGCCGCCGTCAATCCAGCGCCGCGAGCTCCCGTTCTTCAATCGCCGGTGCCCCAAGTCGGCCGCGAGCTCTCCCCTGCCCCTCGGACGCTTTGATCACCACGCGAGCCTCTCGCCTTAGTAGCCGATCGCTCGCATCATCATCTAACAATCGACGATCGCCGAAATTAGTGGTGTCGACAAATAGGGAAGAAGAAGGTCACCGCGGTTCTGTGGACTTCGCTACCAATGGTCACCGGAGATAGGGAGCACTGCTCTTTTCTTGAACTTGGACGAGATTTTAGGTTTTTGCTTTGGATTTCGATTTGGGCAGAAAACCTTGCTGTTGGATTATGATCCGAGGCTTGGATCAGGGATCGGTGGCAGCTTCACCGTGTCTTGATCGAGAGTTGCTCTTCTCGATCTCTGCCAGAGCAAGGTGAGGTGTCGTTACGCTCTCAATTTTGGATGAGAATCCATTTCTCACCCATTTCGTCTCCTTGGGCGATTCTCGACACGAGTGCTAGGGCAAAGAATTAAATTCCGACGCAGGCAATTTGGGGAAAATTTCCGGTGGATCCCAAGTCTTTGGTATAGTTGATTATTCATTCCCTTCAATGGTTGTCGTTCGATTTTGTTGTCTGCCAAGGGTCTTGGCTGTGCATGTTCTGTAATTAGGATGTTCTGTTTTGGCAGCAGGTTATCGTTGATTCTTGAAGCTATGGATCAACCAATCTGCCGTGAGGATTCCATTTAGTCTTCACCTTCGATTTATAGTAAAAGGCCTCTCTACTTCTTTAGATTAAGAAATCTGAGAATTTACAGGTTGGATGTAAACTTGTATATTGTGATTTCAGATGTTTGAGTTATGGAATTGGATATATCTTGTTGATAAGTTGTGGTCGATTGAAGGGGGAGAGGTAAGCATTGATCTAGTAATGATATAGTTGAAGATCAATCATATTTGTTTGTGATCAATAATATAGTGGTGTTAATTGTAGAATTTCATATCGTATTTTTGGGCAGTTGAGTAGATCTGATGAGGATCCGTATGGTGGTTGATTGCAACGATTGTAAGGTAAGTTTTGATTTGATATTGTTATGAAGTAGGATATGCTACCTTTATAGTTGATCGAGATACAAGGTTGAGGTAAGATTTTATTCGATCATTGGATATGTGATGGTACTTAACTGTATCCTATTGTCACAGGACTTTGATTGCGATAGATACATGGACGTGAAGATGGATAGCACGGATTACATATCAAGTAGGTAATTTCCTACTGGTCGGGTAGATGAAATGATTTTCAGATTTAGGCATAGATATGAACCTTAGGTGTTCATATTACCTTGATCATGCTCTGTTTATCGTTTGCTTGAACTTCTGTTGATATATATGTGTGCTCGATTATTGATAACACATATTCCCTAGCATGATCTAGAACTTCTGATGTGATGTAAGTAGGTCTAAGCGGTTTAGGAGGGTGTAGATGTTAGAGTACACGGAGGATGACATAAATTGTAAATTTGGCAAAAGATCCTCTGTGGATAATTATGACCCTAGATGTAGGACTTATTCCATACTTGTATGTTGCACATTTATTCACCAACCACAGGTTGTGTGAATGGTCATGTGAGTCGTGGACAGTGTGTCGCTACGGACCGATGGTCCTATCTTGTCATAATCAGATGAGTGACTCTCTACAGGGTAGAGAGTGTACTGATCAATTGGGTGTGACTCTTTGTTGAACAGAGAGTCTAGGGTAGATGTTCTGTATGTGAGACAGTACCCTCATATCATTGCATGCATCGGCGACATCGTCTCCCTTGGGGTTGAGAGAGAGTCAATCATCATCCGCCTCCCGATTACTTTCGGAGGAGTAAGCGTGTGAGGGCATAGCATTTGTTGTGCCGCACTCTACCATTATTGACGATGGTTGTTGGAGTTGCGTGCAGTTGTCCTGGGTGCGTGGTACTCGACCACTCATTAGTAGTGTTAGTCGGAGTGACCAGCAGCAGGGACCCCCGTTGCGTAGCGAGCTACTTATGCTCATATGCTACTGGATCATACTACCCAACTCGGTCACTCGAGAGTGGTGGCGGCTGGAGTCGGGATAGTTGTCATGTCGTGCCACCTAGGCCTGCGGGGTCGTAGTAGCGAGTAGGGTGAGCGACATGACCATGCATGTCGCATTGTAGTATCATACGGTGTTGCATATGATTATATATATATACATACCGCTTGTATATATATATATATATGGATGATAGTGATTAGTATACATACTGAATCTGATCTATATGGATACTCACTTTGATGATGCATTTGTATGTACTATGCCTGTTGCATTTGTTTGTACATAATCATACATGCTATTACATATTCCTGTATGATAGTAGGTTGATATTGGTATACCTATCGGATATTTACAGTGATACCCTTGACTCAGGTTAGGATATTGTGTTAGTACTATACGTTTATACCCTATGATGTGATGATATGTCCAGGTGCCATCAGGATAGGGTAGCTGACTGCCAGGTATGTCAGCATCGTGGTTGTTCAGTTTATTTAGTGTATGCATGCATATATACCTTTTATGCTGATGTATACCCGTTGTTCGAGTAGATTTAGACTGTTGAATGACATGTAATATTGATGTATATATATTTACATGTTATCTCTGATTACCTGCTGAGTTTTACTCACCACCTCCGACCCTGGGTTTTTACGCCTGTAATGTAGAAGTCTTCGTATCTCCACATTTTGAGTCTCCCGAGGATTTATGATTTGTGTCTGTGTTATGGATTTTGTTCTATGTATGGACTTTGTCATGATATTGTGGACTTTATTTGGTGTCGATGTTTTATGTACGTTTTAGTACTATGGTCTTGTCAGGGGGGTGTACACCCGTATGTTTTGGTATATTTTGTTGTGGGTATGTGTTTTTATTTCCGCTGCTATCATTTGTTATATATATATTGTTTTTGTTGTGGGCCTACGGGCCTTGTATTAACCCAAAATGTTGCCACGTACAGGGGAGATGTCGTCCGTTTGATTTTCGGCTCGGCATGCTCCCTCGGGGCGTGACACAATCTCTCACTCACACGAGCTTACCTCGATAGTAGCTCTCACTTCCGGCCTTCCACTCGATTCCTTCGACTCCCTCCGAAGTCACTCGAGTGTCGCTAGCCTTCAGCTCTAGCTTTAATACTTTTCTGCATACTCGATAGCTCGTGAGATAACGATGTAAACTTAACTTTGTGTCTTTGCCATAATCAAAACACAGGTTCGATTATCTAGTGCCCCTACACCAACATATATGGCAATATGAAAGATGTCATAAGACACGGCAATGCAGCATGCATGGTCATGCCTACACACCCATACTTGCTACCACGACCCCAATGTGGCCTAGGTTGCACGACATGACAACTGTCCCAACTCAACACCAACCACTGCTCTTGAGTGGCCAAGTGGGCAGTATGAACGAGTAGCATATAAGCATAAAGAGCTAGCTACACAACGGGGATCCCTGTTGCTGGCCACTCTGACTGACACTACTCATGAGTGGTCGAGTGCCACGCACCCAGGACAACTACACGCAACTCTAACTACCACCGTCTATAGTGGTAGAGTGCGACACAACAAAAGCTCTGCTCTCACACCAGTTACTCCTCCATGAGTAACCTGGGAGGAAGGATGACTGACGACCCTCTCAACTACAAGGGAGACTATGTCATCAGTATGCATGCAAATGACAAGAATGCACAGTCACACATACAGACATCCACCACAGACTCTTTATAGGTTTACTTACATCACATCTCTAACTCCTAATCATGATGAGGAAAAATGTGATAACAGCAACAGAGCATATATGGCCAAAGACAAAGTATCAAGCACAAGAATAAATAAGAGTAGAGTCAAGGTAATATGATCATATATCTAAATCTGCATGCATCAACAACTACCTGACCAGGGTAGAAAATTAACCACCTGATATGTAGAATATCCAATAAATCTCCATGTCCAAGAGTTTCTCACAATTAAAATCCTGCAAGAAAGAGCAAGGAACGTATATAAGTTCTTCATAAGTCCAACAGTGCTATCAATTCCAATATTAGGATCAAATCCTTATCCTATATCAACTTCGTATCCTAATCAACTAACTGAATAGTTTCTTCCATTATCTCTTAATCATAGTACTAAACTACCAATTTAATCATAGCTAATCAAGCTAACTAAAGAGCATCTCAATCTACAGTTAAAGTATCAATTCCCCACGGTGGATACACGGAACCAAACCTACTACTGCTCACCCTCAATCACCTGATCATTTGCAAAGTAACACTATCCTTAATCTCTGGCAGAGATATATATATAAATATACTGAAATCTATATCACAATGAATACCACCACCAACAAGATTACTTTAAGTCTAATTTAATATTCATAACATTCAAGCTAAAACTTACCAAATCTTGTTTTGCTTGCCCACAACTTCTTCCTTTACTTAGGGAGATCTATTATGAATCTGCCATTGGGTTGAAGACTACCCCTAACTCCAATAGTCTGTAAAATCATCAACCCGAATTCAACAACTGCATAACCAAACAACAATCTAAGACCCTTACCATCATTCATTCAACCACCGTGCATACCTCCTTTCCCCCTTCAATGACACGATTAAATTATACCCATTGATGTTGCTCATGGTAGCAAAGCTGTTTATGGCAGTAACTAAGACACCTCACAAATCTAGCAAATCTCGAGATCCGGATGAGGTAGGATGCACCGGTGTGGCTATGAGCGCCAACCATCGCGTGCAAGGGTGCTTGCGGTGGAAGGGAGAAGAGGGAAGACGACCGACGGTGATGGGGCAACAACCACAAATGGTCGGGAGGGAAGCATCGAAGGAAGGGAGCAGTAGCTCCCACTCGAACTCGAAATCTCCTCATGAGATGCCGATGATGGCCGGAGGTGCTCGCTGTCATCGAGATCGGGAGGAAGAAAGTACCATCGTGGCGATTTGGATAAGAGAAAGACTCGCAGCAAATCCACGACGGCACAATCAGAGAGCGGTGGAGAGTGAGATTCGGCTCGAGGCGGTAGCAACTCTCTCGCAGTGGCGCGGCCAACACCATGGAGGCGGAGAGGTTTGGGTAGAGAAGAAGGGAAGGGGAATCGCGAGCGATCGGGTGACACTAGAATGGAATCGGGAGAAAATAAAGAGTGGTCGGAGAAGGGAGAAAAGGAATCGATGAACCAAGTGGAAACGGATAGGAACGGGAGGAAAATAACATTTAGCATAGGTTAATTAAACCAATTAATTCTTCAATAGCAGATATTCTAAATGGACTTTACAAAAGCCTGTCCCCTTTATTCTTGTAAAATGTTCATAAAACATCTATTTTAATCTAGAAAGTTTTTTAAAAATTTCTCAAAATTTCCACAAGATAATTTATTAATTAACAAGGAATATTTTATTATATTATATTTTTATTTTTTTTCCATTATTTTACAAAAATGATTGGTTGTCATTGATGTATGAATTATGACACAAGTGGATGTCAGCATATTTTAGCCATTTATTTTTTACTAGAATGTCAAGTAATCAGAGATGTGAAGGCTCATATTCATTTTTCAAAAGGTATGCCTCAAATAAGAACTCTTTGATGAATTTTATCACTTGTTTCAATAGGGCACTCGGACATCAAAGACACAATAAGTTAGTTGCTAACCATATTGATGTGAATGAGTATCTTAGGATTCAGACAAACTAGCTAATGGAAACTCAAATGGTTAAGTTGTACTCGAAAAAGAAACGGATGGAGTTTCAAAGTGAAATGAGTAAGATTCATAATTATTATGTGCAACAACCATCTATAAGAGTTGAGTTAGTGGTTTTCCAGGTGATGGTAGTCTACTATTGGGATTGAGTAGTCGACTTGCTTTAGTGGACAAGAGCACAATATGTTTCTGAGTCAACTACTAGCTCATAGTAGTTAACTGCTGGGTCAGGGCAGTCGACTAATCAACAAAATCTTATATGGATTAGTCAATTGTGAGATAACGGTATGTGACCAGTCGACTAAGGGGTAAGGCCAGTCAATTGATTGGCAAAAAATCAATCCGACGTAGGTTATAAAAGGAGGCTTCGTAGAGGATTTTTGAAGCTTGTTCAAGGGAACTTTTGGAGAGAAATTGTTGCTGTATTCCAAGTCTTCTAAAGCCTTTCCAAGCAACTAACAAACAAGCGATCAAAGCATTCTTGTATAAAGTTTCCTTTTCAGTTGTATTTCATTTTTATACTCTACACTTGTGTTATTTGGTTGTTGTTTCTTGTATAAGATCCAGGTTGTAAGAAGGTTTTGTCCACCTTGGTGTTCATTCAAAGGAGAAGATAGTGAAACCTTGAAAGAGGAATAATCTGCCTTAAGGATTATCGTGGAGTGGTAGAAGATCTCCGAACCACGTTAAAATCGGTTTGTTGTGCTTGTGTTGTGTATTTATATTTTTCTTATGCTTTATTTTTTTTTCGTTGTGCATTCACAACTTGTCGACAAGCATGACGTGAAATAAAGTGTTCGAATCGAATGAATCGCTATTCACCCCCTCTAGTGCATCAAAAGATCCTCAACAAGAATCTATCACAATTGCGATCGTGAATGGTTGCGACATTAGCAGCAATAATTCAGTCAGATTCTAGCCCTAATCTAGCCTCAGTCTAGATGGAGTTGGAGTTTGGTCGGACCGCAGTTGGATTCCAATCAGAGCATGGCCAAAATCTGATCGAATTGTGGTTGCCAACATCATGGCTGTAATTGTGGTCCATTATGGCTGCGATTCGGCTGGAATTTAGCAACAATTCAGTTGAACTCCAATGTTGGTCGGACCGTGATCGGATTCTTCTCTGATTGGAATCGGAATCGATAACAATTACGACTGCCAGTGACTACGGTGTTGGCGGCTACAATTCAATGAGAATCCGATCGTAGTTCAATCGGTTGGATAACGGTGGCATCCCTATGAGTTCAGAGGCTAGGTTATAGTGCAGATGGCAATCGATAGCAAAGAATTTGGCCAGAGATGGTCAGTAAGAAATACTATGCATTTCCCATTTAGTTTGCATTTTCATGCAATATGTTGGTGTAATCACCATTGGATCAAAGTTGACCAAGCTCGAGTAAGACTCGAGAAGAGTTTTGTTATTTGATAATAGATTTGATAATACATATGACTAGATAGCATGTGGAATTAGTAGTCATATGGAGTTGTTAACCAAGAAGTCAAGTAGGTCAAGGTTGACCAAAATATTGACTGAAAAATTCCAAGTATGAATATTTGGTAATGGAGAAGTCTAAGAAAGGATACTTAGCAATAAAAAGTCTAAGTCTGTAGTCTTGGTCATATAAGTCCAAGTGCATAGTCTTGGTGGCGGAAGCCCAAGTATGGATACTTAGCAAGGAAAAGTCCAAGTGTGTAGTCTTGGTCATGTAAGTCCAAGTGTGTAGTCTTTACGGTATAAGTCCAAGTGTGACTTAGTAATGGATGTCCCAGAGGTGCAACCTCTTGGCAAAGGAAGACCTATTAGCATGACAAAGCCGAAGGAAATACTTAAAGGCTAGCACAAAGGGTGAAGAGTCATGGACTCAACTTAAGGGTGTGAGGCTTATGGAAGAAGCTTGAAGGCTTAGGTCTAGGCTAAGGATATTTGGTAGCATGATAAAGCCAAAGGAAGTACTTAAAGGCTAGTGCAAATGATGAGCAGTTGTAGAGGACCCAATGCCTCCTAAAGGCGTGAGGCTGATGGAAGATATTTAAAGGCTTAGGTCTAGGCTAAGGGTAAGTATCAAGTATGAGAGGAGCATACTTGGTATTAAATCTCAATTTTGAGGTGTACTAGTTGACTACCTATTGAGGATAATTGACTGGAAACGAGAAGTCTCAAGCAGCCACTTAGGAAGTTCATCATGAGAGTGGCTCGGGAAGTAGCTCGGGTGATGAGAAACGGTTGAGTCGGGAAGTTATTTGGGCAGTCGATTGGTGGTCTAGACCATGCTAATCGACTGGTCGAGTGTTTGCGAAATTGAGAAACGTCAGAGTCGGGAGCTCGAGAAACTGAGTGGGGCTCGAGACTCGATAGTTGGGCGATAGGCACTCGAGTGCTGTGGTGCTCGAGTGTGCGAGCGGTGCTTGGGAAGAGAAATCTTGACTCGGGAAATTAGCTACTTAGTAACATGTGCTCAAACGATAGCCGAGTAGGAAATCTGTGCTCAGGATAGCTCCGACGAAGCAGTCGACTGCCATGGATGGGCGATCGATTGGTTGAAGCAAAGAGTGCACATAAGCACTCTTAGTCGACTGATCAGTCAACTGGTACTAGGGCAACTCAGTGGTCAGGCAATTGAGAAACAATGCTCCGATGGAAGTAGTAGATTGGTGTGTTAAGATCAGTCGACTAGCTTCAGTGGTAAGGTGCACATAGAGTCATGGAGTTGTTTGATTGCTATGAGCAGTCAACTTCTAGACTATTTTTGATGTGAATCAAATTGTTGTGAGATAATGGTCGAGTGATCAATTGATTGGGGGTAAGGCCAGTTGATTGGTAGGCAAAAAATGTTCGTTGTGGAGCTTATATAAAAGGAGGGTGTGATGGAGTTCTTCGACGTCGGCTTTTAAGGGTTTTGAAGGGGAAATGTTGCTGTGATTCCAGACCTTCAAGGCATTCCAAATCAACCAAAATCAATCAAGTATTCAAGCATTTTTGTGTAACATGTTTGTTACAGTGGTAAGGTTCACAGAGAGTCATAGAGTTGATTGATTGCTATGAGAAGTCAACTTCTAGACTGTTTTCGACGTGAATCAAATCGTTGTGAGATAATGGTCGAGTGACCAATTGACTGTTGATGTAGTGAGCATCACTCCTCAGTTTTGATGTATGAACCATAGTTAAATGTTAGGATTCACTTGTGTTCTAATATCAATGTTAAGTTTGCAAGCTATTAGGGAAATCAACCCATGAATGATGTGTTTTGATGTGTGTGGCAAAGGTTTAAGTTAGGTTGTTTATGGATTTGATATGTGTGTTGAAGTTGTGCAGGACTTAGTAATTCACACATGGTTAGCTTGACAAAGCATTGGCAAGATCACCATCTCATGACTCAGTCTTTGAGTCCGTGAAGGACGACATTGTGAAGCCGTGCACTTGGTGCATCCGAGGGACCGTCGGACGAGGAGCATTGGAGTAAAGCCAAGGAAGCAGACTTCAGGACGAGACGCGAAGGATGGAATTGCGAAGCCGTGTGCTTGGTGCATATGAGGGACGTGGCCAGACAAAGAAAGCTTCAAGGCGAAGGACTCTAAGGGAGATGAGAGTGAGCGATTGTAACTTGGGATGGGGTAGCTAATAGGTGAACTTTGCCAAATAGCTAAGTCAAGTGTCGGATGCTCAACCAAAGGTTGGTTTGAGGTTTTACCTGACACCAGTCGACTGCTCTAGGTCGATTGGACTCGATCGGTGTTCGACTGAACCATTTTTGGCCGAATAGTTGACTGCTAGGGTTTGACAGTCAACAACTCGACCATCAGTCGACTGCCAAGGGAAGGCAGTCGACTGATCGAGGCAAGTTCGGGTACAAAAGGTCGATTAGTCGAGTGATCGCTTCAGTCACTCGACTGATGGCTCCATCAGTCAATTAATGGGGATGATCAGTCGACTGATGTGAGAGCAGTTGGTGAAGTCGACGTGGATATGGTCACAGAGGCAATAGCTAGTGAATGATCGATGGTTGCATCGATCGTTTCGGCTGAATGGGAAGAATGACCTCTTCCCTATAAAAAGAGGCCTTGGGTCACTTGGGATGGTTAATGCTTAACTCTTAAAGTTCTCCCAAGTGCCCAATACATTTTTACTCCTCTTCCTTGAGTTTATTTCAATCATATTGTAAGAGGATTGATTCTTGTAAAAAATGTTTACCTCCACCTAGTTTAGTGCAAAGGAGAGACTAGTGGATTTGAAGGGAGTGATTCGCCATAAGAATCGGGTCGTGGATTAGCGGCAAGGGTTGTGAACCACATTGCATCCTTGAGTTTATGAATTGTTCTTTACTTTGTGTTTTTCTATTAATTATCTTTAGTTTTATTATTCCGTTGCGCTAATCCTAATCGTAGATGATTAAGACGCAATCGAACTCCACCATCTAAGAAGAAGGCTATTCAGCCCCTTCTAGCCGGCCACCGATCTTCCAACAAGTGGTATCAAAGCAAGGAGATTGTCACCGGACTCACCGCTGCAATAATCAATCACAATGGTCGGTTCCAACATTCATCCACCTAAGTTTGAGGGTGACTTCTCTTGGTGGAAGAAGAGAATGGAGATATTTTTCGAAACGAATTTTGATATTATGATTACAATGGAAACCGGTTTCGATTTGCCTAGGGATTAAGAGGGGAAGCCAATAGAAAAATCATGGTGGACCAAGAAGCAAAGAGAGGAGTACCTTGCAAATTCAAGAGTCAAGCATCATCTCTACAATATGCTCCCTCAACAAGAAATCAATAGAATTGGAGAGTGCCTTAGTGCCAAAGAGATGTGGGAGAAGCTAGTGGAGTTTCATGAAGGCACATCCAAGGCCAAGCTAGCAAGAAGAGAACTCCTTCGCTCCCAATTGAACAACATCAAGCTAGATAAAGGAGAGAAGGTAATATCTTTTCATTCTCATTTTAAAGAGATAATTAATGGTTTGACAAGTGTAGGAGAGAAGCTTACAAACTGGGACATGATAATGAAAGTCATAGATGCCTTCCCTCAGTCATCCAAATGGAGCTCCATGGTGGACTCCTTCTACATTTCCAAGAACTAGAGGTAAGTACTCTTGAGGAATTTTTCTCCACCATGGAATTGCATGAGACAAGGCTTGAAGGAATAGTAGAAGGTCAAATCAAGCCATAAAGGGGAATAACACTAATGGCTGACATGGAAAAGAAGAAAAAGAAGGATATGACACCCTCCTCATCCGATGATGAATCATCTTCCTCATCAATGGATAACAATGAGGAAGCATATATGGTAAGGAAGGTAAGGCGTGCATTGAAAAATTTTAAGTTTAATAAATCTCATGATAGGGGAAAAAGGCCAAGAAGAAAGATTATTTGCTACAATTGCCAAGGAGAGGGACACATAAGGGATGATTGTCCCTTCTTCAACAAAAGCAAGGAAGAAAGAAGAAAGAAAGAAGAGAAGAAGAAGGGGAGTAAGAAAAAAGAAGAAGAAAGAAAAACAAAAGAAAAAGGGAAGAACAAGGCACACAAAGCCACGTGGGATGATCCTTCATCATCATCGGAGAGAGAACAAGCATTTACATGTCTTGAACTTATGACAATAGAAGACTTGGACTCCACCTTCTCCGAAAAAGAAGAAACAAGCTCAAGTGAGGAGTGCTCAAGTGAAGAGGGAGCTTCATCTTCATCCTCATCGGAATCACAAGAAGGAGATTGGGTAAGTGAGGTAACGAATCTCCCTCCCAAGAAAGTTATTTCCTTGATTACTAGTTTAACAAAGGAGCTATTTAAGACTAAAAATAAAAATAAAAGCATGCTTAATGAAATCAATCAACTAGAAGAAAAATTGGAACTTGCATGTGTTGGGTTTCCGGCACCGCGGCGAGTGTGTGTCCGAACATGTTTCGTAAACATGTGCACATCAGAAGAATTAAAAAGCAATAAATCTAATTTATTATAACACACACACCACACGCATGTAAAGTACAACAAGTGTAGACATAATCACAATTTATAATTTTGTAATAAAAGGAAATTACTCTAGTCATACCTGATGTATCACGTGGAGCGGGAATTACATCAACCAGAGCGACTCTTGATAGAATTGCCTCTATCCGTATCCACGCCGAGTATCGTCGGAATGGCTTCACAAAGCCACGAGCCTCGTCTTCATAGGAGTCACTAGCCTCGTGTCGAAGACAATGTGATCGAGAGAAGATCACAATCCGAATCAAAATTTGGATTCGAAAATGAGTCCGCAAAACACGCTTCTCCGGAGAGGTATTCGTCAACTGATTGAAGAATCCTTGGTCCTCCACCTATAACGATTACCGGAGACCAAATCCTCGGCAAGGTAGCCGCTGTCAGAGCTCCAAACGTCATCAAAACAATGCTCCGACATGATAGGAAACAAGTTGTCCAGAAAACTAGACAACTTGGTGGAGGATTTGCGTCGACCCAAAGGAGGAAGGCCGGCTACACCTTGGTCACTAGACCCAAGGGATGTCGCCGATAGCAGTAGGTGGCCAACTGTAGCTGGTGGCATCGATGGCAGCAACTGCAAGAGGCACGGCGTAGAGACTTTGGGCGGCGGCAAGGAGAAGAGAAGGAGTGGAGAAGAAGATTATTTCCCAAAATAAAACTTAAGGTTCTCCAAAAACCTAACCGCATTTTTATAGAGCCCGTGTTTCTTAACCATTAAGAAAACTTCTCCTTAGAGTTATTGGTTCATAACCAAAACTCGTTAACCCACTCTAATAACTTAAGTTAAAATAAACCGAACAAAGTTGGTCTATTTTAAGTTAAATGGAATCGAACCAACTTTGGTTCATTCGTTTAAAACAAACCAAACCCCTTTGGTTTATTCTTCACCATTGGATTAGAACCAAACCAATTTGGTTCATCCATCATGTCTTCATAAGGCATGGCCCATCCATGCTTCAATTGCAACTGAAACGATTTTATGTTCGCTCCTTGTTTGGTCCAACCAAACCTAGTTTCTCTCGATATGAGTATCTCATTCTCAAGCTCGTTTTAAATCCTTCGGATTAGGCTCGTTGTGCATTTGACCAAATAGGTTCTCAGTTTATGTTCGCCATATATAATTAACCATTAATTATAGAACGATCATGAGTGACACCTAGTAGTACATCATGATCTCCAATTAATCGAAAAATCAAAAGTTGATCCAGAACCATTTCTGAAACCCTTCAGCAACTACAATGAATCGTGCCCCGTTACCTTCATGCATCTTATATCTACTTGTCTCAGGACATGGTCTATAGTGTCAGTCCCCACTAGGTTGACTATGTCACACCTAGCCCAAGTATCATTTCCTCATCCTACGGATTCTAGTTACTGCACATGTATTCAAGAGTATCTTACTCTAAACATGTAATGCTTTGGCCAAAGACTTTAGTAACAATCCGATGAGAGACCATGGGTATACATCTCCTCGCAAAGAGTGGTGAATCCTTTATAGGCTATTTAAACACCTTCGATCACTTTGACTTATACCCAATCATCCCGAGTCCACATCTCCTCAGAGATGCTTGCTTAAGATGTCAAAGCATAAGTCTTCATGTCCAAGATGACTTGAATACCACAAGTCAAAGGAACATCACACTTAAGCTGCAGTAAGAACTTAATTGACATATCCATATATGTAGAGAAGCATACGAAGTCTTACACCTGGTTACTCCAATGAACTAGTTACCATAACTAACATCCACGATTAACTTTGGACATCACAATGTCTCCAGCCAGTGAGAATTAGCTGCGTGGATATACCAAGGAGTATACCTCGTGCTAGTCTCAACAGAATTGATGGTGTCCAAATCCATCAATTCATCGACTAGGGATAATTCCAATACATCACAATTATACATGTAGAGATACTCACTAGTTGTGATCCAATCACAAATTCTCTCATGTTGTGAATCACATTGTGGACATTCAGTAAATGAGTTTAAAATCCAATCAAATACATGAAAACATGTATACTCAAATAGTGAATCTTCATTTATCAAATAAATGGTACAACCATAAGGCGATTGCCTTTGGACACCTCTCATATATTACTAACAAACTCCCACTTGGCCTAATGTCAATCGCCACGGTATCCAATACCATAAGCTCTAACATGACCCTCAAACTTACTTTGAGGTAATGCCTTAGTTAAATGATCCACTAAGTTTCTTTTAGTGGGAATCTTCTCGATTTGTATTTCCTTCCTACTAATAATCTCTCTGATCAAATTATAGTGGCGATGCACTTGTTTGGATCGATGATGAGACCTTGGCTCTTTCGCCTGTGCAATTGCTCCATTGTTATCGCAGTAAATTGGTATTGCTTCAACAATGGTTGGAACCACACCAAGTTCATAAATGAACTTCTTGATCCAAACTGCTTCCCTTGTTGCTTCGGAAGCTACAACGTATTCTTCCTTTGTGGTAGAATCCACTATAGTGTCTTGTTTGGAACTTTTTCAACTCACTACGCCCCCATTCAAGGTGAACACATACCCAAATTGAGACCTGGAATCATCCTTGTTTGTCTAGAAGTTGGCATCTGTATACCCGCATATCATCATGTCCTCTTCTCCATATATTAGGAACACATCCTTAGTTCTTCTTAAGTACTTAAGGATCATCTTAATAGTTGCCCAATGATCCATTCCAAGATCAGACTGGTATCTGCTCGTGAAACTCAGAGCATATGATACATCGGGCCTCGTACATAACATAACATACATAATAGATCCTATTGCGGATGCATAGGGAATCTTACTCAATCAAATCCTCTCGTCTTCTGTGCGCGGACACATAGACTTTGAAAGGTGTATTCCATGCCTGATGGGAAGGAAACCTTTCTTGGATTCCGACATGCTAAACCTCTTTAGCACTCGGTCTATATATGTAGACTGCAAAAGACCAAGCAACCGTTTCGATCTATCCCTATAGATCTTAATCCCGAGGATGTAGGTTGCTTCTCCCAGGTCTTTCATGGAGAATGTCTTGGACAACCAAATTTTAATTGACTATAAGACTGAAACATTATTTCCTATAAGTAATATGTCATCGACATACAATACTAGGAACATGACTGCACTCTCACTAACCTTCCTGTACACACAAGGTTCATCCAGATTTTGTGAGAAATCAAACTTTTTGATTGTCTCATCAAAAGGGATATTCCAGCTCCTAGATGCTTGCTTCAGTGCATATATAGACCGTCGCAGTTTGTATACCTTGGTTTTATCAACCGATGTGAAACCCTCAGGTTGTATCATATACACGTCCTCGAGTAGGTTTCCATTAAGAAAAGCTATTTTCACATCCATCTGCCATATCTCATAATCGTAATGAGCCGCTATGGCCAGGAGCATCTGAATAGATTTAAGCATAGCAACAGGTGAATAGGTCTCATCATAATCAACACATTGCTTTTGACGATACCCTTTTGCCACTAATCTAGCCTTATAGGTAATCACATTACCATCCACGTCAGTTTTCTTCTTGAAAATCCACTTGTATCCTATAGGCTTTATGCCTTCAGGTGGGTCAACCAAGTTCCAAACTTAATTTTTATACATGGAATCCATTTCTGAACTTTTCATAACTTCTTCATAACTGGTAGGCTCCTCATCATCAATGAGTAACACATCATTCGATTCACTTATGAAAAATCCATATCTCTCAGGAATGTTGCATGTTCTACCAGATCTATGAAGATGTGGTGTTACAATAGGTCCAGTCGATGGCTCATCACTATGAGTTATCGATTGTGGTGCTTCACCAGGTATCTCATCAATGTCTATTTGAGTCTCTCGAGCCTCCTCAAGCTCAACGACACTCCCACTATTTTCTTGCAAGAGAAACTCTTTCTCTAGAAACACAGCATGCCTTGAAACAAACACCTTTTGTTCCACAAGATGATAGAATTGGTAACCCCTTGTTTCCTTAGGGTATCCAATAAATAGACATTTATCAGACTTAGCATTCAATTTGTCTGATACAGTCTGCTTCACATAAGCAGGACAACCCCATATTTTCAAGTAAGATACATGAGGTTTCTTACTATTCCATATCTCATATGGAGTAGTGGAGACTACCTTGGTTGGCATTATGTTTAGCAAGTAAATAGATGTCTGAAGTGCATAGCCCCAAAAGGACATGGGAAGATTTGCATGATTCATCATTGACCTGACCATGTCCAACAAGGTTCGGTTATGTCTCTCAGATACACCATTATGCGGAGGTGTATATGGCAGAGTCCATTGAGACAATATACCATTGTCCCTTAGATAATCTAGAAACTCTTGACTCAAGTTTCACCACCTCGATCCAATTGAAGTATTTTAATACTCTTGTCATGTTGTTTCTCTACTTCATTTCTGAATTCTTTGGACCTTTCAAAGGCTTCAGACTTGTGTTTCATCAAGAACACATACCCAAACCATGAGTGATCATCGGTGAAGGTAATGAAGTAGCTATAACCTCCTAGAGCTTAAGATGCCATAGGTCCACACATATCAATATGTATTAGACCAAGCAACTCTCCCACCGGTTCACCTTTTCCAGTAAAAGGTAACTTGGTTACCTTGCCTTTTAAGCATGATTCGCATGTATCATATGAATCCAATTCAAATGATTCTAGAATTCCACATCGGCGTAATTTTGACATGTGTTTCTTGCTTACATGGCCAAGACGACAATGCCACATGTAGGAGGCTAATTGATTATCTTTTCAAGCATGCTTGTTGCTAGCTTCGATATTGAAAATGTCACTGGATATGTCCAACGTATAAATACCATTGCTTAAAGTTCCAGTCCCATAAAGAACGCCATTCAAAGTTATGTAACAACAATTGTTACTAAAAGTTAAATGGTACCCATTTCTATTCAAACAAGAAATAGAAATGATGTTCTTTATCAACGAAGGAACATAAAAGCAATTGTCTAGTTCTAAGACAAGTCCTATAGGGAGTCTCAACAAATACGTTCCGATGGCGAGTGCAGCAACCTTTGCTCCATTTCCAATGCGTAAATTTGACTCTCCCTTGAGGAGTCATCTTCTATTCCTTAGCCCATGTATGTCATTACATATATGTGAGCAACACCTAGTATCCAATACCCAAGTGTCTGAGGAAATAGAATGACAATTAATAACGAAGATATTTGAAGAAGATGGGGCATCTGATGCCTTATTCTTCTTCACAGACTCAAGATAAATCTTGTAGTTTCTTCGCCAATGGCCCTCCTTGCCATAATGATTGTAAGTGCCCTTTTGAGCTGGTTCTGTCTTTTTAGCCTTTTTCTTCCCCTTCTGTTGTTCCTTTGACTTCCTCTTAGAACCTTTCTTTTAGGAATCAACTAACAATATCGTTCCCTGCTCATGCTTCACAGAAGGCTCCACAGTCTTCAGCATGTTGAGCAGTACAACAGATAAACTTTCTTGCATCTCAGAGGTGAAGAGGAGCTTGGAGACTTCGAACCTTTCGAATCTCACTTCCTCATCAAACAACTCATAAAGATAAAAGACTATGGTATGAGCATCCATATGCTCATGCTGCTTCCACAGCTCAGGTACCATCGCAACTAGCATGATGCAACTCGCCATTTCAGAATCAGTCACATGTTTCTGATAGGCCAACAATTGGTTCAGAGTTGCATTGTCACTAGGACGGGCTGGAAGAGGCGCTTCGAGGACATTCGTAAACTTTTCAACTTTGAGAACAATTCTCAGGTTGAATCCAAAAGTCAGTCCAAGAAGTTCGACCTAGTCAATTTATTTGAATCCAAAATAAAGTACAAATTCAAAGACATCATGATCAATCAATTAACCTAGAAATACAAATCAAGCATATATGAGAAAATGATTTTAAAATGCATCAATATACATTTATAAATCCAATTCATTTTTTGAATTTTAAAACCCCAAAATCACTTCGAGAGATCATAGGTCCATCTCCGAATGGGCTGATATCTAACATAGATATGAACAACCTTGGAGGGAGTCCAACAAGTCATTCATAGCTATGATGGTAGCTATCAAGTATACCGATTGCTTATCACACATATACAACTATCACAATGTGCTATCAACTAATTGAATGTTCACACATACATCGGGTTGTTAACTCATTAACAAGTATGCATCATATGCATAGCACCCAACTTCACCTCCATTCACATCGACCTTGGAGAGAGTCCAACAAGCCGATGCTCCATTTTAAAGCCAACCCATTAATCGAGAAATAGTTTTAATTAACCCGGCATGGAGAGAGTTCAACAACTAAAGCTAACGATTGACCTCAGACTCTTACCATATTAGTATTAAACTATTCTATGGTTTGAACATGTTCAAGTTCAAGCCGGGCTTGGAGAGAGTCCAACAACCCAAACAATAAATAGGACTCTGGTTCTAACCATATTAATGGAAGGTGTAGGCTTTAATATTGTGTAAGGGTTTTAATGTCTCATCCTCTTTTGCATGCAAATAACTATTATCTACATGGCATGACATACATGATATACATCTACATGTCACGACACACATGACATAATGATATCATCTAATTCAATTACATGGCATATAATTATGGCATGTAAAAAATTTCCTTATATGTCATAACTATTTATGGAAATAAAATATGTTTGAGATTTGATTCCCCAAATCAAATCATGATTAAATTAGGAAACAAATTTCCAAATCTAATCACATATTTTATTTATGGAAGGTCTCAATTAAGGAAAGTCAAATTTAATTTAGGAAACAAATTTCCTAAATTATCAAAACTATTTATGGAAATAAAATATGTTTTATATTTGATTCCCCAAATCAATTCATGATTAAATTAGGAAACAAATTTCCAAATCTAATCACATATTTTATTTATGGAAAGTGTTAATTTCCATAAATACTTCTAAACTTTCCAAAAGTAGAAGATTTCCATAAATACTTCTATACTTTCTAAAACTAGAAAATTTCCATAAATACTTCTAAACTTTCCAAAAGTAGAAAATATCCATAAATACAATTATGACTATCACAAAATAATTTTATGATTATGTCGAAACACAACCTGGGCTCTGATACCACTGTTGGGTTTTCGGCACCACGGCGAGTATGTATTCGAACATGTTTCGTAAACATGTGCACAGCGGAAGAATTAAAAAATAATAAATCTAATTTATTTCAATACACACACCAACGCATGCAAAGTACAACAACTGTAGATATAATCGTAATTTCTAATTTTGCAATAAAAGGAAATTACTCTAGTTATACCTGACGTATCATGTGCAGTGGGAATGACATCAACCGGAGCGACTCTTGCTAGAATCTCCTCTATTCGTATCCACGCCGAGTATCGTCGGGATGACTTCACAAAGCCACGAGCCTCGTCTTCATAGGAGTCACTAGCCTCGTGTCGAAGACGATGTGATCGAGAGAAAATCACAATCCGAATCAAAATTCGGATTTGAAAATGAGTCCCCAAAACTCGCTTCTCCGGAGAGGTATTCGTCAACCGATTGACGAATCCTTAGTCCTCCACCTATGAGGATTATCGGAGATCGAATCCCCGGCAAGGTAGCCGCTGTCCAAGCTCCAAACGTCGTCCAAATGACGCTCCGACATGATAGGAAACAAGCTGTCTAGAAAACTGGACAGCTTGGTAGAGGATTTGCGCCGGCCCAAAGGAGGAAGGCCAGCTACACCTTGGTCACCGGAGCCAAGGGATGTCGCCGGAGGGTCGCCGGCAGCAACAAGTGGCCGGCGGCAATTGGTGGCGTCGGCGGCAGCAGCTGCAAGAGGTGGCGGCATGGAGACTTTGGGCGGCGGCAAGGAGAAGAGAGGGAGAGGAGAAGAAGATTATTTCCCAAAATAAAAATTAGGGCTCTCCAAAAACCTAACCACATTTTTATAGAGCCCGTGTTTCATAACCATTAAGAAAACTTTTTTTTAGAGTTATTGGTTTATAACCAAAACCCATTAACCAGCTCTAATAACTTAAGTTAAAATAAACCGAACCGAGTTGGTCTATTTTAAGTTAAAACGAACCGAACCAACTTTGGTTCATTCATTTAAAACAAACCAAACCCCTTTGGTTTATTCTTCACCATTGGATTAGAACCAAATTAATTTGGTTTATCCATCATGTCTTCAGAAGACACGGCCCATCCATGCTTCCATTGCAAATGAAATGATTTCATGCTCGCTCCTTGTTTGGTCCAATCAAACCTAGTTTCTCTCGATCTGAGAATCTCATTCTTAAGCTCGTTTGAAATCCTTCAGATTACGCTCGTTGTATGTGTGACCAAATAGGTTCTCGGTTTATTTTGGTCGTCTATAATTAACCATTAATTATAGAACGATCATGAGTGGCACTTAGTAGTACATCATGATCCCCAATTAACCGAAAAATCAATGGTTGATCCAGAACCATTTCTGAAACCCTTCAGCAGCTACAATGAATCGTGCCCCATTCCCTTCACATATCTTATACCCACTTGGTTTAGGACATGGTCTATAATGTCAATCCCCACTAGGTTGACTACGTCACACCTAGCCCAAGTATCATTTCCTCGTCCTACGGATTCTAGTTACTGCACATGTATCCAAGAGTACCTTACTCTAAACATGTAATGCTTTAGCCAAAGACTTTAGTAACAATCCGATGAGAGACCATGGGTATACATCTCCTCGCACGGAGTGGTGAATCCTTTATAGGCTATTCAAACACCTTCGGTCACTTCGACTTATACCCAATCATCCCGGGTCCACATCTCCTCAGAGATGCTTGCTTAAGATGTCAAAGCATAAGTCTTCATGTCCAAGATGACTTGAATATCGCAAGTCAAAGGAACATCGCACTTAAGCTACAGTAAGAACTTTATTGACATATCCATATATGCAGAGAACCATATGAAGTCTTACAGCTGGTCACTCCAATAAACTAGTTACCATAACTAACATCCACAATTAACTCCGGACATCACAATGTCTCTAGTCAGTGAGAATCAACTACTTGGATATATCAAGGAGTATACCTCGTGCTAGTCTCGACAGAATTGATGGTGTCCAAATTCATCAATTCATCGACTTGGGATAATTTCAATAATTCACAATTACACATGTAAAGATACTCACTAGTTTTGATCCAATCATAAATTCTCTCATGTTGTGAATCGCATTGCGGATATTCAGTAAATGAGTTTAAGATCCAATCAAATACATGAAAACATGTATACTCAAATAGTGAATCTTCGTTTATCAAATAAATGGTACAACCATAAGGCAATTGCCTTAGGACACCTCTAATATATTACTAAATAACAGCATGTTCTCATGATAATGATAATTCTTCTAGTGTAAATGATGCATGCTTAGTTAAATAAAATAGGGTTTTGAAAGAAAAGGTAGATTTTTTAACTACGTCCCTAGAAAAATTTACCATTGGCTCCAACACTTTGAACATGATCATTGGGAGCCAAAGGGCTAGCTTTAACAAGAAGGGGTTAGGTTACAAGGGATCCAAAAATGAAAAAGTATATCATTGTTTAATTGCAAGGGGTCAATCTAAAACAACAATGATAGCTAGGAAATGGATCCTGAAGGAATACTTGGTGAACCCTATTGGAAAGAATCTATATTAGGTTCCCAAGTCCATTATTAAGGGTTAGGAAAACCCTAGGATAGTCAAACATGAGTGGACTTATTTTAGATCATGTAAATGTAGGGGGTCGTTTTGGAGGCTCATTGGCTCCCATGTCCCCGGATTAAAATTTTCACTAATGAAAGAATTAATCCGGATGGGATGAGCTTCCTTAGCACAACCATTTCGTCGTCGTGCTAACAACTTGAGTGGTCGCTTGAACAAACTAGTTGTTCAAGCAACACAACTCTTCTAGTTGGTTAGCCGCGGAAGAGACGACGGACGGATCGCCGGTTTTTGTGTTTGTCTTCGGGGTCCATGATTATACAATATATTTACTAATTCACACATGCATAATCAAAACATAAAAGAACATGCTCAGATCTATAAATAAAGTTAAAATAACTTTATACCTCACGATCTTCTACCGTATGTCCTATCCTTCTCGTGTACGACGTGTGGACGAAGATCCTCCACGAGTAGAAGCCTTCTAGATCGCTTTCTTCTCTACCTTGTCCGCTGCGAACAAAGAGAAGAAACAACAAATACCTTCCTATCTAGAACTGGCCACCAAATTAGGGAATGCCAAGGAACAATTGGATGATGCGCTAACTTCAAGTGTTCTTGACGGCCACTTTGGAGAATAGGGAGGAGGATGAGAACCGGCCACCAATGGAAGGAGAACCGCCGTCCAAGGAAGAAGGGAGAGGGCTCTAGGATGGGCGTCAGCCAAGTGTTGATGGAAGGAAGTGGGCGCTGGCAACAATTGATGGAAGATGGTTGCCGCCCACTTTTGCTCCAAACCCTAGCCGCCCACCTTTGCTCCACCCTAATCCCAATTCGAAATCCCTTGTTGCCGCCCAACCCTAAGCTTTCCTTTAATAGAGTTAGGCTTAGGACTCCTTTAATCTCCACCGTCAGATCTAGGGATTTAACCTCCACCGTCGGATCTAGGGTTTTATCCCAACCGTCGGATCTAGGGTTTCATCTCAACCGTCGGATCTAGGGTTTCATCTCAACCGTCGGATCTAGGATTTCATCCCAACCGTCGGATCTAGGATTTCATCCCAACCGTCGGATCTAGGGTTTTATCCCAACCATCAGATCTAGGGATTTAATCTCAACCGTCAATTCTAGGGTTTCATCCTAACCATCGGATCTAGGGAATTAATCCCAACCGTTGGTTCTAGTGTTTCATCCTAACCATCGGATCTAGGGATTTAATCCCAACTGTTGGTTCTAGGTTTTGTTTTACATTCTTGGATCTAGACTTCACAAGGATTATATTAGTCTACGATAGGGACCATAAGGAGGAGTTGGGTCTTGGCCACCCGATGGATCGGAGCCACACTAACTTGATCCATCAATGATGTTCCATTCCACTAGAGGATCATCATTGAACTACCTCACCAACCCCCATAAATCAATATGGGCTCCATATATTATTTGTACATTAATCTCCCCGTGTTTAAGATATCGAATGTCCGTCAATTAATTGATTTACTGACCATCAATTAATTAACATCTAATTCCTCGAGTAGTACCACTCAACCTTATCATCATGTTGACTAAGTCAACTAGCTGGGTTTACATGATGAACCTTATGAACTCCTCAAGGGGACATCATCAACCTAATATATAGGACACGGTTTCCTCCTATAATCAATGACACACCATGTAAATAATATTATTTCCCAACTTACCGGGCATATTGATTTAATCCATTTAAATCTCACCCTCTGGTAAATCAAAGAAATAAATACTAAGTACATGTGCCCGTTATTATATCGGGATTAAGAGCATGCACAACATAATATCGGAGGTCCGATTCAATTATGTAGTCAGTACTAAATTGAATCACCTCTATGTCGGTCCTGCTCAATACACCTAAGTGTACTAGTGTAACTTTATGTTCAAGACCAAACAATACCAAGCTACACTACAACCATGCCAATGGTTTGTCCAAAACCATCTTGGTTGTGAGCCTCTACTTATATTCTACATGGAACTGATAACAAGCTCTTCTGTGCCACACCAAGCACCATGTTATCTACATTGTAAAATATTAGACAATATGCACACATATAATAAATATATAAAGTGCAAACAATGATCATGTGATTCTTATTTCAAAATAAAATGTTCATACAAAAAGAGATAGGCTTTCAGTATACATTCCAACAATCTCCCACTTATACTAAAAGACTATGCCGTCATCACTCTGCCATACATCTGATCCTCATGTCCTCCACATGCCTATCAAACGCTTTCGCTGGAAGGGCCTTAGTGAATGGATCCGCCAGGTTATCCTCTGATGCAATCTTGGCGACAGCAACTTCTCCTCGCTTTACGATCTCTCATACGAGGTGGTACTTGCGCTCTATGTGTTTACTCGCCTTATGGGCTCGTGGTTCCTTCGAGTTTGCAACTGCACCACTATTATCACAATAAATTGTGATAGTTCTGGGCAAACCAGGAATCACATCCAAGTCCATCAAGAAGTTCCTGAGCCATACCTTCCTTGGCCTCGAGGTCGCCACATACTACCTTCCATGGTAGAGTCCGCCACGCATTTCGCTTGACACTCCTCCATACTATGGCTCCACCTCCAAAAGTAAACACAAACCCCGAGGTAGACTTACTCTTGTCCCTATCCGAATGAATCAACTGTAACCCAGGGGACTAATTGATCCGCCTTAAACCAAAGATATAATCCCTAGTCCTTCTCAGGTACTTCAATATATGCTTTACCGCAGTCCAATGTCCCTGTCCAGGATTACTCTGATATCTGCTAACCATGCCCACGGCAAAGCAGATATCCGGTCTCGGACACAGCATGGCATACATGAGGCTTCCTACTGCCGAAGCATAAGGAACCACCTTCATGTCCTCTATCTCCTTTAATGTTTAGGGACACATCTCTTTAGATAAAGGGACTCCATGCCTAAAAGGTAAAAAACCATTCTTGGAGTTCTTCATGCTAAAACGAGCAAGGATAGTGTCAATGTATGAAGCTTGAGATAAGCACAACATCCTTTTCTTGCGATCCCTTATAACTTTGATCCCAAGGATGTGTCCCACTTCTCCCAAGTCCTTCATATCAAACTGTTTGGACAACCATACCCTTACGTCTGATAACACTTTGATATTGTTGCCAACTAACAAAATGTTATCTACGTATAGTACAAGAAACACCACTACGTTTCGGTCACATCTCTTGTATACACAAGCTCATCCGGACTTTGAATAAATCCATATGACTGGATTACCTCATCAAAGCGGATGTTCCAAGATCTAGAAGCTTGCTTCAATCCATAAATGGACCGATTAAGCTTACATACAAGATGCTCTTTGCCATTAGAAATGAATCCCTCTGGTTGCCGCATATAGATGTTCTCCTCAAGACTTCCGTTAAGGAAAGCTGTCTTGACATCCATCTGCCAAATCTCATAATCCATATGAGCAGCTATAGATAAGAGAATCCGAATAGACTTAAGCATAGCTACCGGCGAAAAGGTCTCCTCATAATCGATACCCTCTTTTTGAGTATACCCTTTCGCAACAAGCCTAGCTTTGAAGGTCTTAACCTTCCCGTCTACTCCTCTCTTTCTCTTGTAGATCCACTTGCATCCAATGGTTTTTACACCATCGGGTGGTTCTACTAGCTCTCAGACCTGATTAGAATCCATAGATTCTATCTCTGAATTCATCGCTCTTTGCCAAGATACCGCATCTCTATCTTGGATTGCCTCGTCATATGTCCAGGGATCATGTTCATGTTCACCAGGGACTAAGTCCGAAGACTCTCCCAAAAACATGAATCTCTCGGGTTGTCTAACAACCCTCCCACTACGACGAGGTGCCTCCTGTGTATGCTCTGTGACACGCGGTGCAGTGACTTGTGGTGTCTCCTCTCGTACCAGTGGAACTGAAGTCGGGATTTCCCCTGTCAACTCCTCAAGAACAATCCTACTCGTGGGCTTGTGGTTCATCACATAGTCCTCCTCTAGAAATCTGGCATTCGTACTCACGATCACCTTCTGATCTCTAGGACTATAGAATAAACCACCCTTCGTTCCCTTAGGGTAGCCAACAAACAAGCGTACTTCTGTACGAGATTCCAACTTACCAGCATCTCCCTTCAACACATGTGCTGGACTACCCCAAATCCGAATATGTCTTAGACTAGGCTTTCGCCCAGTCCACAACTCTGTGGGAGTAGAGGGTACTGACTTAGATGGAACCAAGTTCAGAATGTGTGCTTGTTTCGAGCAAACCCCGAGCAATCAGGTAACTCAGAATAACTCATCATCGATCTGACCATCTCCATAAGAGTCCTATTCCTTCGCTCCGCCACACCATTCTACTGGGGTGTGCCAGGTGCAGACAATTGGGATTGAATCCCAGCCTCTGATAAGTAACTCCTAAACTCTCCCAAGAGGTACTCGCCACCACAATCAGATCGTAATGTCTTGATACTTTTACCTTGATGGTTCTCCACATCAGCCTTGAATTCTTTGAACTTGTCAAAGCATTCAGACTTGCGGCACATCAAGTAAATGTATCCATACCTTGAATAATCATCTATAAAAGAGACGAAGTATTCAAAGCCACCTCTTGCCTGGATAGACATAGGACCACACAAATCAGAATGAACCAATTCTAACACATCATTGGCTCTATACCCCTTGGCCTTAAAAGGCCTCTTGGTCATTTTACCTTCCAAGCAAGATTCGCAGGTTGTGAGATCCTCCACCACTAATGAACCCAAAGGTCCATCAGCTATCAACCTTTGAATTCTGCTTAGGTTAATATGACCAAGCCTTAGATGCCAAAGATATGTTTGGTTCATTAGCGAAGGTTCTTTTCTCTTATTAGACTTAGAAGATGAGTTATTGATTTCTATATGCATCGTGGGAGTTTTTGGTTCAAGAGTATATAAATTGCCAACCAATGTACCAGAACAGATAATCTCCCTATTCCTTTTTATAACCACTTTGTCATTAAAAGAAACAGAATATCTATCCACAAACAATTTAGAAACTGAAATTAAATTCTTTCTAAAAGTAGGTACATAAAGACAATTTCTTAAAACCAAAACTTTATTCCTATCAAAAGATAAATAAACGTCTCCCACTGCAATAGCCGCCACCTTCAAGCATTGCCCATGAAGATGGTAATCTCTCCTCCCTAGTCGCTTTGCTTCGAACCCCGCAAAGTATTGCAGACATGATCAAGGCTCTCAGATCTACACACCGTAATCGTAGATAACACCGCTAAACATGTTTCAACAACTAAACAAGAAGATATACCTTTGTTCTTTCGGCGAGGACAACCGCCTTCCAATGTCCAAATTGCAAAGTGAAGCACTTGCCTTTCTTCTTCACTCCCGCTGAGGTCCCATCGCCACTTTCTTCGCCTCCACCTTGTTTCTTCTTCTTCTTACCTTTCGCTTAGAGGAAGAAACCTCGAGCGACCATGGCTTGAGCACTCGTGAAAAAGCCCCTCTGCGCTGGAGTTCTACAAAGCTCCACCAGAATACAACCTTTTGTTCATCTTGTAGTTGAGGCGGAACTGCTCAAAACTCCTAGGCAGAAACTGGAGAATGATATCGACCTGGGTTTCCCCATCGATCTCAGCTCCTAGGACTTCCATCTCATTAAGATGAGCCATCATCTTGAGAACATGATCCCTAACGGGTGTTCCCTCGATCATGGAGGTCGTCATCAAGTTTCTCATTGCCTCCTGCCTAGCCGCCCTACTCTGATGTCCGAAAAGTTCCTTGAGATTGAACATCATGTCATAAGCTGTGGCTATGGCCTGATGCTGATGTTGCAGCACATTTAATATAGATGGCAAAATGTAACACCGCGCCATCTCATCTGCCTTAACCCATTTCTTATAACGTTCTATCTCCTTTTCATCAGAGTCATCGGAGGGCTTAGGAGGATAGACCTCGAAGAGTACAAATTTGTACTCCTCCGCAGTTAAGACAATATCCAGGTTTCTTTTCCAATCAATGTAGTTTGGTCCAGTAAGTTTGTTTTCTTTTAAAATCACAGCAAGTGGGTTGAAAGCCATTTGAAAACCCTAAAAATCACAATGATCAAAATATAAGATTTCAAATATTATTGATTCCTCAAAATAATAAAATTCCGAAATCAACCAACACCTCAAAACACCGAGAATATCGCATGCCACGATAGTGTGGATGTATACGAATTCTACATTTGTAAGAGGAGGTTTTACCCATTAATTTTATTATCTTGTCAACCTTACTTTTTGACAAATAAAATTAATAGTTGGTTCCTCTTTATCCCTACAAATAAAAGCAGTGACTCCGATGGGGAGGATACTTTTTATTTGCATCTAAGTGTGCACCATTACACGATACTAAGGGAATTATTTCGGATTATGTGCCTTACCGATGGGGAAGTACACACGCTCCTAAATAATTTCCTATAACCATTATTTGACCTAGTGATCCACAAACAAACCCATCCGATGGGGAGGAAGGCACTTAAAGCCAACGCATAAGTTTGTTGCATCACACGTCAAATTGTAATGGAGGCCGCGGGAATTAATTAAAATGTCCCTCTCCCACTTAGTAAATTGAAAATGAGGAATTTTAAAATCATACACAACATTCATATAAAACAAATAAGGAATAAATATGGAAAAAAATAGAATTTTTCCAACTATTATGGCATTGTCCTCCAATATGCATCCCGTTGTGTCGCCACCTCCTCCGCTCCATCTTTTCCCGTGCGCAAGTCACCAAAGAGTTCCGAGCCGAGATAAAACATTTTAATTTACATCCATCGATCCTATACTCCACGAAGGAGTGTACAAATCATCTAGATCGAAAGTAAACTAAAATGAGCGGCTAAACAATATCGTATTTAATTACAAAAATAAAATACTAATCTAGCCTCGTCAACCTCGAGGATTCAAATAATAAATTTTTACACACATCCATTCACATACACACACATGGCCATAATAGTCGGATCTTATGCCTGCAACCAAAGAGTTAAATTACGCATATCCTACTATTATCCGGCACATATAATATATGAAAAATGCATAAAAAATTAACTGAATCCTAAACACACAAAACTGGAAACCATGGCTCTGATACCAATTGTAGGGGGTCGCTTTGGAGGCTCATTGGCTCCCATGTCCCCGGATTAAAATTTTCACTAATGAAAGAATTAATCCGGATGGGATGAGCTTCCTTAGCACAACCATTTCGTCATCATGCTAACAACTTGAGTGGTCGCTTGAACAAACTAGTTGTTCAAGCAACACAACTCTTCTAGTTGGTTAGCCGCGGAAGAGACGACGGACGGATCGCCGGTTTTTGTGTTTGTCTTCGGGGTCCATGATTATACAATATATTTACTAATTCACACATGCATAATCAAAACATAAAAGAACATTCTCAGATCTGTAAATAAAGTTAAAATAACTTTATACCTCACGATCTTCTACCGTATGTCCTATCCTTCTCGTGGACGACGTGTGGACGAAGATCCTCCACGAGTAGAAGCCTTCTAGATCGCTTTCTTCTCTACCTTGTCCGCTGCGAACAAAGAGAAGAAACAAAAAATACCTTCCTATCTAGAACCGGCCATCAAATTAGGGAATTTGGTGCAACCGCCGGCCAAGGAACAATTGGATGATGCGCCGGCCAACTTCAAGATGTGTTGCCACCGGCCACTTTGGAGAATAGGGAAAAGGATGAGAACCGACCACAATTGGGAGGAGAACCACCGGCCAAGGAAGAAGGGAGAGGGCTCTAGGATGGGCGCCAGCCAAGTGTTGATGGAAGGAAGTGGGCGCCGGCAACAATTGATGGAAGATGGTTGCCACCCACTTTTGCTCCAAACCCTAGCCGCCCACCTTTGCTCGAAACCCTAATCCCAATTCGAAATCTCTTGTTGCCGCCCAACCCTAAGCTTTCCTTTTATAGAGTTAGGCTTAGAACTCCTTTAATCTCCACCGTCGGATCTAGGGATTTAACCTCCAACCGTCGGATCTAGGGTTTTATCCCAACCGTCGAATCTAGGGTTTCATCTCAACCGTCGGATCTAGGATTTCATCCCAACTGTCGGATCTAGGATTTCATCCCAACCGTCGGATCTAGGGTTTTATCCCAACTGTCGGATCTAGGGATTTAATCTCAACTGTTGATTCTAGGGTTTCATCCTAACTATCGGATCTAGGGAATTAATCCCAACCGTTGGTTCTAGTGTTTCATCCTAACCATCGGATCTAGGAATTTAATCCCAACCGTTGGTTCTAGGTTTTGTTTTTCATTCTTGGATCTTGACTTCACAAGGATTATATTAGGCTACGATAGGGACCATAAGGAGGAGTTGGGTCTTGGCCACCCGATGGATCGGAACCACATTAACTTGATCCATCAATGATGTTCCATTCCACTAGAGGATCATCATTGAACTACCTCACCAACCCCTATTAATCAATATGGGCTCCATATATTATTTGTACATTAATCTCCCCATGTTTAAGATATCGAATGTCCGTCAATTAATTGATTTACTGACCATCAATTAATTAACATCTAATTCCTCGAGTAGTACCACTCAACCTTATCATCATGTTGACTAAGTCAACCAGCTGGGTTTACATGATGAACCTTATGAGCTCCTCAACGGGACATCATCAACCTAATATATAGGACACGGTTTCCTCCTATAATCAACAACACACCATGTAAATAATATTATTTCCCAACTTACCGGGCATATTGATTTAATCCATCTAAATCTCACCCTCTGGTAAATCAAAGAAATAAATACTAAGTACATGTGCCCGTTATTATATCGAGATTAAGAGGATGCACAACATAATATCCGAGGTCGGATTCAATTATGTAGTCAGTACTAAATTGAATCACCTCTATGCCGGTCCTGCTCAATACACCTAAGTGTACTAGTGTAACTTTATGTTCAAGACAAAACAATACCAAGCTACACTACAACCATGCCAATGGTTTGTCCAAAACCATCTTGGTTATGAGCCTCTACTTATATTCTACAAGGAACTGATAACATGATCTTCTGTGCCACACCAAGCACCATGTTATCTACATTGTAAAATATTAGACAATATGCACACATATAATAAATATATAAAGTGCAAACAATGATCATGTGATTCTTATTTCAAAATAAAATATTCAAACAAAAAGAGCTAGGCTTTCAGTATACATTCCAACAGTAAAATGGTTGACTTATAAGGATATGGGTGATAATTTTTGATTTAGTGTTGGGTGATGATAATGTGTAACCCATAAATTGAATGATTAAATCATGATTTATGCTTGATTTTATACTTAAGAAATAATCATGATTTATGATTTGGATGATAATATTTGTTTTATGATCATGATAAGCAATTAAATGATAATATTTGTGTTATGATCATAATGGGGGTTTATGCATGATACTTAACCTTGGGTAGAATTGCATGAAATTTTTGTTATGTATAAATACCTTTAGGTACATCTCACACTCACTATAGGCTAACTTTATTGAAAAACATAGCATGAGTGAGATGTTAGGTTGATAAAAATGGTCCACTAATGGTTATGACATTTAGATGGTCATTTACAAGTATCATGATATTAATCATAGACCAACTATGGGAAAAACAAATATTTAATCAATGGACATATTGATCATAGATCATAGTTGGATATTTCAAATGTTTTAAAACCATTTTATATTTGATAATCTGCAAGTTCATGTTTTGAAAAGTTTCTAAGGCAAAACTAGCTTTCAAGTTGATACACAATTGAGACTTTTGGCAACTTTTGAGTTTTTTTCCTAATTTTTGAAAATGAAATGAATTTTCATGAAAAATCATTTTTCACTGATAAAGGGACTTATGAGAAATATTGTAAGATACCGAAAAAAAATCCCTTGCTAATTGGGAATTATCTTGAGGAATTTTTAGAAATTTTCAGGAATTTTTCTTGAATTTAAAAGGGATTTGTATGACCATTTAAGAGGAAGATTATAACCGATATGGATGTGGGATCAAGTTGGGTTAGCTCGGATTTGAGCTAGGCTAGCTCAACCACGTAAAACAGCCCGATCGCGAGTTTCTCACTCACGATAGCTGGCTTTTACCGTGTGTTTCTCAGCTATTCTTTTTGTTTTCTTCACCCGTGCCGACTCCTCTCTTTTAACAAAATGCCCGATTCCCTTCTCTATCAACCGACGTCGATTCTCCTCCCTCTCGGTTTTCTCGCGCGCCACCCTCTTCACCTCATCGCTGTCGTCATTCGAGCGTTCCTCACTGTCGCCAGTGCCGATCTCTGTCGATCCTTCTTCCCCGATCCTGACAATGCCAGATCTTGCTCTTCCCTTCTTGTGATCACTGCCACCGCACAGGGCCGTCTCCTCGAGCCGCTCACTGTGCGGTCATCGAGCCACTCGTCGCCGGCCTCTTTGTTCTGTCGATCCAACATCGGTGCCTCTTCTCCTCGCCCACCGTTGCATTGCTTTGTACCCCCAATTCCGATCCGATTCTCTCAATCGTGAAGCTCAACTCGTCGGCGTCTCTCCTTCCTCTCCGTGGCAGCCTTATCACCGTTGGCTGTGTTTCCCCTCGCCGTGAGAACCATCTACCGTCGGTTTGCCTCGAACCGGATCTCACTCTCCGGCGTGACCGATCGTGCTGTTTGTGTGCTCGATCTTACTGATGTCGTCCTTCTTCCTTCGACCACTGGTTTCTCTTTCAACTCGCTGCTCTCGACTCTCCGATTTTGTGCTGCACCATCCTCTTGAGAGCCAACCGCCGCTGAGAGTAATTCGACGCAGTGCCCAGCTTGTCCTCGCTGTGAGCGACCTCTTTGACCCATCATAGTCGATTGTATTCGGGTCAGTGTATTGGTCAGCAACTGCGTTTGACTCAGGGAGTAAGCCATTATTGCAGTTTCAATTCCTAGTATTTCGCAATCTCTTCCTCTCTTGTTGCAATTGTTGTTGATGTCGATCAGATAGGTATTGCCGACAACCAACCATTTTTTAGATTCAGGATTTCCATGATGGTTTTGGAACCGAAGCTCTGATCTTAAAGGGAGGAAACATCACTTCCCACTTCAACTCGGTCGCTTGTTCATGGCGATCCCTTCTACATCCCCGGATAAAAAAAATTTAATCCTAGACAAATGGGATCACCCAAGTAACCGTTTCATCGTTATGCTATTCGATTAGAGTGGTCACTTGAACAAACTTGTTGTTCAAGCCACCAACCTCTATTCTACGAATAGCCACGGAATAGACGATGTACGGATCGCCGACTTATGTGTTTATATTTGGGGTCCAAGTTATATTAGCCACAAAACAGATTATATAACATACATATGATTGAAGAACAAATTGTTGGACTTTCCAAGACGCAAAAATCGCTTTTTGCGTTACGGAAAACCCGGAAGTCCGGCTATGGATCCGTGCGAAGATATATTAAAACAAAAACATATATGTGCTAAATAAACCTAGATCTACCTTAGATCTAGAAGTTGAGAGTGTTACCCTCGATGAGACTCCCTTTGCAAATCCCGTTCATTCAAATAGCTTGTCAAAACTCTAGAGTGTCAAGTGTACACTCCTCTATTGGTATCCACACAAGCAATAGGTGGAGAAAACACACCCATGAGTGTGCTAGCACCCTATGGATGGTTCGGAAAATGAGGAGAGGGGAGCTTGAGAGGATGATCCAAGGAGGAAGATGAAGTTGGAGTAACTCACAAAATCAATTCCATCTAATGGAATAAGTTGTCGGCCACTTCATGGAGGGGGGGGGGGGGAGGGGGGGTTACATGCATGCATGTAACTCCAAGAGCCAATGTCTCTTGGTCTCCCTTATGTGGTGGCACCACTTGATAAGTCAATGATGATGTGGAGCATCATCATTGGCCAGCCATGCCAAGTCATCATCATGACATGGCATTTGGTCAAGTCAAACTTGACCTTTCATCTTCCCTCTCAAGTCAAGTCAAACTTGACCTCTTATCTCCCATGGTTGATCAAATCCAACCACTTGATTCAAGTCAATTTGATTTAATGAATCTCTATTCATTAATTTAAATTGACTAAATGAATCAAATCTAAATTAGACTCATTCAACACTTGAATCAACTTGAGTCTAACTCAATTAGTCTAATTTGGATTACTCTTAATCCAATTTGGTTCATCACATGAACCTAATCCTCATGGTCCATCATATGAACCTAATCTCCATCTAATTGCCCTTTGTGTGTGACCCTATAGGTTCTTGTAACATTGGCAATGTCCCTAAACCTATTTAGGAACATAAGCAATGAGCGGTATCTAACAACACATCATTGCTACCCAAGTTACAAGAATGTTGAGCTCCAACATCACCTTTGTGACTACTAATTGTGACTCTCACAATTTGTGACAATGTCCCTTTATCCTTGACATCTAGATTGACCAATTGAGACATAGACCATGTCATCCTTGGTACAATCTATATCTTGAACTCCAAGTAGACTCACTCTAATCAAATGAGCTCAATATCTCATATTGACTCATTTGGGCATGGCCATGAACTTCGTGGTCTCACTTTATCAAGAATATCGATGTCACCCCAGTCATATAGGAGGGATATATCCCATCTACATCACTCACATCCCTCCACATAAATTGTCACATACCCAGTAATCGCCTTTATAGTCCACCCATTTACGGGTGACATTTGACGAAGCCAAAGTATGCAACTCCTTATGTAGGGAACCATGGTGACTTCAGGTCTAAGGACTAATAGTCATACTAATAGCCACACGAGAAAGTATATGACACTCATATAATGATCCATGATACTTTCTCATGGCGGGTCATTCAGTATACATTCTCCAATGCATACTCATGTGTCAACTTGATATCTCATATCCATGACTTGTGAGATCAAGTCATTGTGTTGACCTAGATGTTAGTCTCTATGCATTAACATTGTCCCTGAATGTTAATACTTGACTAGGAATGATTAAGAGTAGTGTTCTCTATTTCATCTCATTATCGATTCAACCAATCAATTGATATAGATAAGAACCTACTACTCAAGGACGTTATTATACTTAGTTATTGTGCACCAATAGAAGTAAATATAATAACCATGTTTTTATAAATAGGAATATGAAACAATAAAGTCCATACAACAATCATCACATGATTGGCTCTAGGGATTTCACTAACAATCTCCCACTAGCACTAGTGTCAATCACAGTAGTATCTAATACCCAATGACCTAGTGTTACCATCATGCTTTTTCTGTGCCAAAGCCTTGGTCAAGGGATCTACGATGTTAGCCTCTATTGGTACTCTGCAAATCTTCACATCTTCTTTATCGATAATCTCTCGAATGAGATGGAAGCACCGATATATTCGGCCTCTATTGTAGAATCAGCAATTGTGTCCTGCTTGGAACTCTTCTAGCTCACAACGCCATCATTCAAGCAAAACACGAACCCTGACTGCGATCTATAATCATCCTGGTCAGTTTGAAAGCTGGCATCGCTGTAACCCTTTACAACTAGCTCCTCATCGCCTCCAAATATCAATAAATATTCTTTAGTCCTTCTCAAGTACTTAAGAATAGTCTTGACTGCTATCCAGTGATGCTCACCTGGATCTGACTGGTATCTACTTGTCATGCTCAAAGCATACGAGACATCAGGACGAGTACATAGCATGGCGTACATGATAGATCCTATAGCAGATACGTAAGGGATCTTATCCATGCAGTCTCTCTCCTCTCTAGAAGAGGGACTTTGAGTTTTCGAAAGACTCACACCATGTGACATCGACAGAAGTCCCTTCTTGGAATTCTGCATGGCAAACAATAGTAATACCGTGTCAATGTATGTACTCTGACTTAGGCCAAGCAATCTCTTAGATCTATCTCTATAGATCTTGATGCCTAGAATACAGGCTGCTTCACCTAAGTCCTTCATTGAGAAGCACGTCCCCAGCCAAGTCTTTACAGACTGTAGCGAAGGGATGTCATTCCCAATGAGTAGTATGTCATCCACATACAATACAAGGAAGATAACTGTATTCCCATTAACCCTCTTGTAGACACAGGGTTCATCTTCATTCTTGATAAAACCAAACTGTTTGATTGCATCATCGAATCGAAGATTCCAGCTCCGAGAGACTTGCTTTATCCCATAAATGGACCTTTGCAGCTTGCATACTTTCCCAGTATGCTGTGGATCTTCAAAACCCTCAGGTTGTGTCATGTACACATCCTCGAGTAAGTTTCCATTCATAAACACGATTTTTACATTCATCTGTCAGATCTCATAATCGTGGTATGCTGCAATAGCAAGCAAGATCCGAATGGACTTAAACATCGCCACTGGAGAAAAGGTTTCATCATAGTCAATACCATGAATTTTCTTGAAACCTTTAGCCACCAATCGACCCTTATAGGTATGCGTAAGTCCATCCATGTCAGTCTTTCTCCTAAAGACCTACTTACACCCAATGGGTTGTTGGGATGTATACTAAAAAGTCTATCTTTTGTATGAACATCTTTATTTTTGAAATAAGAATCACATGATCATTGTTTACATTTTTATGGTTATGCAATATTGTCTAATACATTACATTGTAGATAACATGGTGTGTGGTGTCACATGGGAGATCATGTTATCGGCTCCTTGTAAAGTATAAGTAAAGGCTCACAACCGAGATGACTTTGGATAAACCATCGGAATGGTTATAATGTGATTTGGTATTGGTTTGTCTTGACCATAGAATCACACTAGTGCACTTTGTGTGTATTGAGTAGGACCGACTTAGAGGTGATTCGATTTATTGCTGACTACATAATCGAATCGGACCTTAGATATTATTATGTACATGCTCTTAATCCTGATATAATAATGGGCACATATACTTATTATTCATTTCTTTGATTTACCAATGGGCGAGATTTATAGATTAAATCGATAGGCTCGGTAAGTTGGGAAATTGTATTATTTATATGGCTTGCCGTTGATTATAGGAGGAAACTGTGTCTTATATATTAGGATGATGATGTCCCCTTGAGGAGCTCATAAGGTTCATCATGTAAACCCTGCAGGTGGACTTGGTCTGGCATGATGAAAAGGTTGAGTGGTACTACTCATGAAGTTAGATTTTGATTAATTAATGGTCAGTAAATTAATTAATCAATGGACATTTGAGATCTTAAACATGGGGAGAAAATGTACATATAATATATGGATCCCATATTAACTTATGCGGGTTGGTGAGGTAGATCAATGATAATCCTCTAGTGGAATGGATAATCATTAATGGATCGGACTTTATGTGGGCTTGATCCATTGGGTGGCCAAGATCCAACTTCTCCTCATGGTCTCTATTGTAGACTATTAACATCTCATGAAGCTTAGATCCAATGAATGAAAACAAATCTCTAGATCCAAAAGTAGAGATTAAATCTCTAGATCCGACGGTTGAGATTAAATCTCTAGATCCGACGGTTGAGATTAAATCCCTAGAACCAATGGAGGAGATTAAATCATGGCCTATCCCTAACTCTATAAAAGGATGTGATAGGGGTGGACGGCAACATGATGGATGAGGTGATTAGGGTTTGTCCCTTGGGCGGCAACCAATCCTAATTAGATTAGGATTGGGAGTGGGCGGCTAGGGTTAGGGTTTGGGATTAGGGTGGGCGGCAACAAGAAGATGAAGCTCCTTTCTTCTTCTTCCTAAGGTTTGGCCGGCTCCCTTCCTTCTTCCCTCTACCTTGGCCGGAGCTTAACCTATTCTTCTTCCCTTCATCCTTGGCCGGAAATTAGGAGAGCTTAGTTTAGGGTTTGGGTGGCAACAAGGAGGAGGATTGCTTTTCTTTCTCTTCTCCAAGTGTTGGCCAGCGCCCATACCCTCTTTGATTCTCCTTTGGCCGGTTACCTATACTCCATGTTCTCTTAATTGGCCAGCGGTAACATCGAGTCTATTGACTTGGTGGTCGGTTCTAGATAGGAAGAAGAGTTTTGTTTGATGATCTTCCTTTGTTTGGAGTGAACAAGGAAAGGAAGATTGGTGATCTAGGAGGCTTCAACTTTTGAAAGATCGTCACCCACACAATGTCCAAAAGGAGGAAGGACATACAATAGAAGATCAAGAGGTATAACAAGAGGTATAATCTTGTTTATTTTGATTAGTGTTCTTTTGTATTATGTTTATAATTGCTTTTCAATTATATGCATGTTTTATGTGGATGTTTACTTTATGTATGTGGCTAAATGATACTTGGATCCCCAACATAAACACAAAAGTCGGCGATCCTTACATCGTCTATTCCGCGGCTACTTGTAGAATAGAGGTTGGTCGCTTGAACAACAAGTTTGTTCAAGTGACCACTCTAAACGAATAGCACGACGATGACTTGGTTGTTTGAGCAATTCCTTTTGTCATGAACAAAAGGGACATAGATGGGATCGCCATGAACAAGCGACCGAGGTGAAGTGGGAAGCGAAGTTTCCCCTCACGGACTCGATAAGCAAAACCCTACAATTGGTATCAGAGCCAAGGTTTCCGGTTTTGTGTGTTTAGGATTCGGTTAATTTTTATGCACTTTTCATATATTATATGTGCCGGATAATAGTAGGATATGCATAGGTTAACTCTTTGGTTGCAGGCATAAGATTCGACTATTATGGCCATATGTGTGTATGTGATTGTATATGTGTAAATGTTTATTTTGTTGAATCCTCGGGGTTGACGAGGCTAGCATTTAATTTTTTGTAAATTAGATACGACATTGTTTAGCCACTCTTTTTATTTTAGTTTACTTTCGATCTAGATTTCATGTACACTCCCTCGTGGAGTATAGGATCGATGGATGTAAATTAAAATAGATTTTATTCTCGGCTCGGATCTCCGGATGGCTCGTACATGGCGTAGGAGGAGCAAATGAGAAGGCGATGCGACGGGAGACATATTGAAGACAAAAGCCATAATAGTTGAAAAATAATTTATTTTTCATATTTATTTCTTATTGTTTGATATGCATGTCGTAGGCTCTGAGTGCCTTCCTCCCCATCGGATGAGTTTTTTTGCGATCACAAGGTCGAATATGGTTATAGAAAATTATTAAGGAGCGTGTGTACTTCCCCATCGTAAGGCACATAACCTGAGATAATTACCTTGGTACCAAGTAATGGTGAACGCTTAGATACAAATATAAGTATCCTCCCCATCGGAGTCACTGCGTTTATTTGTAAGGCCAAAGAGGAACCAACTATTAATTTTACTTGTCAAAAGTTAGGTTGACAAGATAGTAAAATTAATAGGTAAAACCTCCTCTTACAAATGTAGAATTCGTATACGTCCACACTATCGTGGCATACGATATTCTCGGTGTTTTGAAGTATTGGTTGATTTTAAAATTTTATTGTTTGAGGAATCAATAATTTTTTGAAATCTAATGTAATGATCTATGTGATTCTTAGGATTTTAAAAAATGACTTTCAGTCCACTTGCTATGATACTAAAGGAAAATAAACTTACTGTGACCAAATAATGTTGATTGGAATAGAATCTAGATATTGTCTTAATTGCTAAGGAGTACAAGTTTGTACTCTTCGAAGAGTATCCTCCTAAGCCTGTGAATGAGCTGGAAGTCCTTGGAGCTGAGATCGATGGGGAAACCCAGGTCGATATCATTCTCCAGTCGACAGAAAGGCTTGCTCAGGCTAAGGCCATGGTTGCTCAGAAGGTTTCTACTTCTAAGCCGAAAGGCAAGAAGAAGAAGAAACAAGGTGGAGCAAAGGTGGTGGGAGGATCTCAGGGAGGAGTGAAGAAGCCAAAAGGCAAGTACTTCACTTGCAAGCAGGATGGACATTGGAAGAAGGATTGTCCCAATCCGAAGCAGAACAAAGGTATATCCTTTGGTCTAGTCGTTGAAACATGATTAGCGGTGTTATCTATCGACACCTGGTGTGTAGATATGAGAGCCTCTGATCATGTCTGCAATACTTTGTAGGGGTTCCAGGAAGTTTTATTTATCTTTTGAGAAAAATAAAACTTTGGTTCTAGAAAATTCCCTTTATGTACCTTTATTTAGAAAGAATTTAATTTCAGTTTCTAAATTATTTATGGATGGATATTCTATTCCTTTTAATGACAGAGATGTTATAAAAAGGAATAGGGAGAATATCTATTCAGGTACATTGAAAGGAAATTTATATACACTCGAACCAAAAGCTCCCACGATGCAAATAAAAGTTAAATAACTCATCTTCTAATTCCAATAAGAGAAAAGAACCTTCGAAGATGAACCAAACATATCTTTGTCATCTTAGGCTTGGTCATATTAACCTAAGCTGAATTCAAAGGTTGATAGCTGATGGACCTTTGGGTTCATTAGTGGTGGAAGATTTCCCAACCTGCGAATCTTGCTTGGAGGGTAAAATGACCAAGAGGCCTTTTAAGGCCAAGGGGTATAGAGCCAAAAATGTGTTATAATTGGTTCATTCTGATTTGTGTGTTTCTATGTCTATCCAGGCTAGAGGTGGTTTTGAGTATTTCGTCTCTTTTATAGACGATTATTCGAGATATGGATACATTTACCTGATGCGCCGCAAGTTTGAATGCTTTGACAAGTTCAAAGAATTCAAGCCTAATGTGGAGAAACGTCAAGGTAAAAGTATCAAGACACTACGATCTGATCGTGGTGGCGAGTACCTCTTGGGAGAGTTTAGGAATTACTTATCAGAGGTTGGGATTCAATCCCAATTGTCTACACTTGGCACACCCCAGCAGAACGGTGTAGCAGAGTGAAGGAATAGGACTCTTATGGAGATGGTTAGATCGATGATGAGTTATTCTAAGTTGCCAGATTCATTCTGGGGATATGCTCTAGATACGGCGGTCTACATTCTGAACTTAGTTCCATCTAAATCAGTGCCTTCTACTCCCACAGAATTGTGGACTGGACGAAAGCCTAGTCTAAGACATATTCGAATATGGGGGAGTCCAGAACATGTGCTGAAGGTAGCTGCTGGTAAGTTGGAACCTCGTACAGAAGTACGCATGTTTGTTGGCTATCCTAGAGGAACGAAGGGTGGTTTGTTTTATAGTCCTGGAGATCAGAGGGTGATCATTAGCATGAACACTAGATTTCTAGAGGAAGACTATGTGATGAACCACAAGCCAATGAGTTAAATTGTTCTAGAGGAATTAAAAGGGGAAGTCACTTCTTCAGTACCACCGGTACAAGAGGATATACCACAAGTCACTGCACCACGTGTCACCGAGGATACACAGGTGATACCTCGTCGTAGTGGGAGGGTTGTGAGACAGCCTGATAGATTCATGTTCATGGGAGAATCTTCTGATTTTGTCCCTGCTGAACATGAACCTGATCCCTGGACATATGATGAGGCAATCCAAGATAAAGATGCAGCATCATGGCAAAGTGCAATGAATACCAAGATTGAATCTATGGATTCAAATTAGGTCTGGGAGCTAGTAGAACCACCCGATGGTGTAAAAACCATTGGATGCAAGTGGATCTACAAAAAGAAAGAGAGGAATAGACAGGAAGGTTGAGACCTTCAAAGCAAGGCTTGCTGTGAAGGGGTATACTCAGAAAGAGGGTATCGATTATGAGGAGACCTTTTCGCCGGTAGTCATGCTTAAGTCTATCCGGATTCTCTTATGCATAGCAGCTCATATGGATTATGAGGTGTGACAGATGTGTTAGGGATCATTTGGAAGCTAGAGGAGGGGGGGTGAATAGCGTTTTTCGGTTTCTACAAAAATGATTAGCAGAAGCAAACACAATAATATATGTAAAAACAATAGCAAGCGCAAACAAAGCCTTTTACGTGGTTCGGAGATAGCGCTCCTACTCCACGGTGATCCTTAAGGTGGATCAATCCAAGCAAATCCACTAATAAGCTTTCTTTACACACAACTCCTCTTCTTTACAAAGAATGAAGATCTAAGCTTAGAGAGAAGAGGAGGAGATTTAAATCACTTAGAAAGCTAAAGAATTTGTGGAGGCTCTTGAGAAAGATTAGGAAATAAGCATTAACGCCAAAAACCTCCACCAGCCCTCTTTTTATAGAGAAGAGGCTGATTTTCCGCTGAGACGATCACCGATCGATGTACAACATCACCGATCGGCGCTTAACGACTTCTGAATAGCCGGATTCGTGGGATTCAGAGTCATTTCATCCAACGACACTTTCATCACCGATCGATCCTCCATCGATCGATGGAGTGATCACCGAAGTGATCACCGTAGTCGAGTGCGAGTCCATTCTCAGGCTCGTTTTATGTCTATCGATCGCCACTATCGCGCGATCGATCATCAACATCACCGATCGCTTGTCACGGCAGCCGATCGCTAGTCGTGGTTTCACCGACTCGGCCGGCTGCCGGACCGATCGATACATCGTATCAGTCGACTGATACTCATCAAGTGTGAATATTTCACACTTGATTTCTCCCCCTAGACCTAGACTTAACATCCTAGCTCTTCCATAAGCCTTGTGCCTTCAGGATCCCTCCGAGTCCGCGACTTGTTCATCCTTTGCGCTTTGCTTCCAAGAGCTCCTTTGGTTTTTGTCATGTCTAGAGTTTTCCTTTGCCACAGCGTGCTTGGACTTTACGCCGCCAAGTCTACATGCCTGGACTTACGCTGCCAATACTTTCTTTTGGGCTCCCTTTGCCAAGGTCCGTTTGGACTTAATGCTGCCAAGACAACATGCTTGGTCTTATGCCACCAAACCTTTACCTTGGACTTTTCTTTCACCAAGTCTTCATACTTGGATTTCCCTGTCACTTAGATATCATCACAATTTAGATCACAATTTGTTGCCTAACTTAGATGATTATCCAAACATCAAAACATACAAATGCTTGGGGCATTGTTGCACCCACAATCTCCCCCTTTTTGATGTTTGACAATCATTTAAGTTAGGTCTTTTAAAGATACGCATATTATCACATCATATATCCAATTCCAATTCTATCTTAAACATTTCTTCTCCTCCTTTGACATACATCAAAAAGAGAAGAAAGATAAACGCATATATTTCATGAAAAGATTGAGTGTTTGACAATCTTGAACTATGGCATATATTTTAAAATTTTAACTTCCCCTTAATCCAAGATATAGATTATGATGAATAAAATACATGTTGAGCCAAAGTCATCAAACAATTTGAAAGTTTAAATCCTAACTTTGCACCAACAATGTAAATTTTGGAGGAGAAAGATATATTTTGTGAAACTCCCCCTAAAACACGGCATTAAACATCCATAGACGTTGTTTATACTCAATACTACCATGTTATTTCTTTAGGATATCAACAATATACTAAACCTCAGAAAATGAGGCTAATTTTCCGAAAACACGATTGTATCGATCATTGGTTTACGAACGATCATTCTATACTCTATATCTAAAATCACCTTTTCGAAAAGTTCGTAAATGCGTCAGAAATTCTAGAAAACTCGAAAAATCATGAAAATTTGTGTACACATTTCTGAAATCATACTTAACAAGGAAAAATATTTTGAAAAATATATGTTTTCCAGATTTCAATATTGATACAAATTTGGAAACTAGCAAAAGGTTCTAAAATTTTGCAAACTTTGTATCATTTTTGTGATACACTTAAAAACTGTTTTTCAAAGTATGATAATAATAGTTGAAAATATGTTTTATTTGACATTTCCAATCTTGTTCTTGGAGCTATATGCACATCAATTATGTATAAGCCTTCCCAATGATTGGTCCAATTAAGGATTAATGTCTCTAGATGACACTTTAGTCCATAGTAATGCATCATAACAAGCATTATGAACCAAATGCATCTTCCTATCATCTCACATGTTATCTAGGTGGCTCAATACAAAAATCATGGTTTCTTAGGTATTTTGTGAGATGGTTAAAGGTATGAAACCTAGTATTTCTATAGGATCATGCAAACCTACACCTTCACTCAACCAAGCACATTCCAAGTTCTCTCCTAAGTGATGAAAATTCTACTTCGGGGAGAGACTTGGTAAATATATCGGCTAGGTTGGACTTGGATTCAATATAATTGAGCTCAATGTCCCCCTTAGCCACATGGTCTCTAATGAAGTGATGCTTCACTTCAATGTGCTTGGTCCTAGAGTGATGCACCGGATTTTTGGTCAAGTTAATGGTGCTCACATTATCAGAAAATACTTTCATATTGGAGTAAGATAGCTCATAATCTTCTAATGTATGTTTCATCCATAAGAGTTGAGCTACACAACCACCCATAGCCACATATTCAGCCTCGGTGGTGGATAAAACAACACAAGGTTGCTTCCTACTACTCCAACTCACTAGGGAGGACCCAAGGAATTGGGATCCACCACTAGTGCTCTTCCGATCCAATTTGCAACCGGCATAATCGGAATCGGTGTACCCAATTAAATCAAAAGACCTAGTCCTAGGGTACCATAGACCTACATTTAGTGTGCCCTTGACATATCTTAAAATTCTTTTAACGACAACTAAATGAGATTCCTTAGCACATGATTGATACCTAGCACACATACCAACTGCAAATAGTATGTCGGGTCTACTAGCGGTTAAATACAAGAGGCTACCAATCATGCTCCTATAAAGGGTAAGATCTATTTGTTTTCCTTCACTATCACTGTCTATTTTAGTATTGGTTGCCATTGGAGTTGACACTACCTTAGCATTTTCCAAACCAAATTTCTTAATCATTTCCTTAGCATATTTGGTTTGATAAATGTAAATTCCTTCACTTGTTTTTTTAACTTGCAAACCTAGGAAGAAATTTAATTCTCCAACTAGACTCATCTCAAACTCTTTCTCCATATTTTGAATAAAGTCTTGAAGAAGTTCATCATTTATTGACCCAAAGATAATGTCATCGACATACACTTGGGCTATAAAGATGTCATTAGATGTTGACTTTATAAAGAGAGTTTGATCTATACTACCCCTTTTGAAATCCTTAGAGATTAGGAAAGTTGACAATCTTTCATACCAAGCCCGGGGAGCTTGTTTCAAACCGTATAAGTCTTTCCTAAGCTTGTATACATGGTTTGGGTAGTCCGTATTTTCAAACCCGGGAGGTTGTTCTACATACACCTCTTCCTTAATAAACCCATTTAGGAATGCCGATTTGACATCCATTTGATGGAGTTTGAAACCCATATAGGAGGCATATGCTAAAAGTATTCTAATGGACTCTAATCTAGCAACCGGGGCATATGTTTCATCATAATCAAGTCCTTCAACTTGATTAAAACCCCTTGCAACTAATCGTGCTTTATTTCTAGTGATATTCCCTTGGTCATCTAGTTTGTTCCTAAAGACCCATCTTGTAGTAATAATAGTGTTCTCACTTGGTCTAGGAACTAACTCCCACACTTGACTCCTATCAAATTGAGCCAACTCATCTTGCATTGCTAAGATCCAATCCGGATCAAGCAATGCATCTTTAATGTTTTTGGGGTCAATTTGAGAAATTAGAGCTATATGACTAGTGGGATCCCTATGGAATGACCTAGTCCTAACTCCTTGAGATAATTCACCCACAATTTGATCTAATGGGTGACTTTGATGAACTCTTATGGTTCTAGGAGGTGTATCAAGTTGAGTTTGATCATGATTAACTTCAATCCTATGTTCATCATCGGAGTCATCCCTTACTCCCCCTTGATCCAATCCTCCCCCTTTTTCATTACCCCCTAAGGTTAAATCTTGCAATTGTTGGGTAATTCCTTGATTTTCATTGTTTATGTCATCATCAATAGGGGATTTCCTAGGGTATGTATTTGAATTTTCATCAAATTGAACATTCGAAGATTCTTCAATCTTTTGAGTCATTTTATTGTAAACTCTATATCCTACACTAGTGGATGAGTATCCAACTAGGATTCCCTCATCCGCTTTGGACTCAAACTTACTTAGGTTGTCTTTGGTATTTAAGATATAGACTTTACATCCAAAGACCTTAAAATAATGAATTGTTGGAATTGTACCATTCCACAATTCAAATGGAGTTTTTCCTAAGAACCTATGAATCAATACCCTATTTTGGATATAGCAAGCGGTATTAACCGCTTCCGCCCACAAGTAGCTAGGTAAGGAATATGCATTAAGCATTGTCCTAGTCGCTTCTTGTAGGGCACGATTTTTCCTTTCCACAACCCCATTTTGTTGGGGTGTTCTAGGACAAGAAAATGCATGCTTGTACCCTTGTTCTAAGCAAAAAGTTGAAAAGTTAGAATTCTCAAACTCTCCACCATGATCACTACGGATCCGGTTGATTTTGAGTTTTCTTTCATTTTCTACTCTTTTGCTAAATCCTATGATTATTTCTAAAGTTTCATCTTTATTTTTCAAGAAAAACACCCAAGTAAACCTAAAAAAATCATCTACTATTACCAAGCAATATTTACTACCAATTATAGATGGGGTACTATGACAATCAAATAGATCCATATGTAATAATTCTAACGGTAAAGCGGTACTAAGTAAATTTTTAGCTTTGTGTGATGTTTTTGATTGCTTCCCTTCTTGGCAAGCATCACACATCTTGTCCTTGAGAAATTTGACTCTAGGCAATCCTTTGACTAGCTTTAATTTTGCTATTTTGGCTATATTCTTCATGTTAATGTGTCCTAGCCTCCTATGCCAAAGCCAACTTTCTTCCTCTTTTGCAATAAGACACTTAGTGGAAGAATTAGTAGCATAGGATAAATCAACATAATATATATTTGATTTCCTAAAGCCTACTAACATGCAATCATTTATAGTTTTGTGTCTTATAAAGCATTTTGAGGAATCAAATTTAACATCAAAATTTGCATCACATAATTGGCTTACACTAAGTAAATTAAATTTCATATTTTTAACTAATAGAACTTTATGAATGGCAAGATTGGGAGATACCTCAATGGTGCCCTTTCCTAGAATTTTAAGTTTACCGCTATTACCAAATGACACCTTTCCTTTGCTAGTATGGTTGATAGTGGAGAATTTCCTCTCATCCCCGGTCATATGCTTTGAGCATCCACTATCGACTATCCACAAGCTTGGTTCATCTACCTATATCACATAAAAGATACAATCCTTAGGTACCCAAATCTTAGGACCACTAGCATCAATTACAAATTTCTTAGGTATCCATGCCTTTCTCCCCTTGCTTTTAATCATTGATTTTCTACTAACTAGGGATGCAAATGCTACTTCTTTCTCCTTAGGTCTATATCCTAATCCGGCCTTATTATAAATTGCCCTTTGATCCTTAATAATCATATCTAGATATTTAGAACCATTAGTGAACTTTTCTAGGCATTCTCTTAGTTTACCTATTTCTTTTCTTAACTCATCATTTTCATCCCTAAGAGTACAATGGTCACTAGATGGTTTATCACATGATGCATCTACATTCTTAAATGATTTGATCTCTAATTTTAGATCCTTAATCCTAGTTTTTGATCTATTTAAAGCATTTTGTAAGCATGCAATAGTCTTATAAAGTAAATCTACTTTGGGTGAGTTGTTTACCTCATCATCATCACTTGATGATGATTCATCGCTTGAAGAGGAAGAAGACTCCTCGCTTGAGCTTCCGGTTTCTTCCAATGCCATGAGGGCTAAATTTCGGGTTGTATGGCAAACTTCTTCATCGTCAGAAGACTCCTCCATACTTAGAGTATCCCATGTTTGTGCCATCATCGCCTCCTTCTTCTTCTTTTCCTTCTTTTCCTTCTTCTTCTTTTCCTTCTCCTCCTTTTACTTTAGTTCCGGGCAATTTGACTTTATATGCCCTTTCTTGTTGCAACCAAAACAAGTCATGTTACAAATAGAATTTAAATTGTTTGAAGATTTACCTCTTGAGGATTGAAACATCCTCTTCACATCTTTCTTGGTGAGCATCCTTGACTTCCCACCAAATTTCTTGACATAGTGTGCCACCTCACTTGCCGATAGCTCATCCTCACTACTTGATGAGTCTTCCTCAGATTTGGATGAGGAAGATGCCTCCTTCTTTTCCTTTTTCTTCTTCTCCTTCTTTCCTACAAAAAGAGCTATACCCTTCTCTTTGGATGAAGTGTTAGCTTGTTCATGCAATTGAAATTCACAAAATAGTTCATCTAATTTGACTAATAAAAGATCCCTAGAGACCTTATAGGCATCTACCATTGAGACCCATAAGGTGGTCCTAGGGAAAGCTTGTAGTACATACCTTACAAGATCTTGGTTGTCGACCTTTTCACCTATAACATGTAGTCTGTTGACTACTTCCTTGAAGCGCCCGTGCATTTGGCTCACGGTTTCATTTGTCTTCATAGTGAAGCTTTGGAGTTGGCCAATCAAAAGATCCCTCTTGGCCCTTCTTGTCTCTTTGGATCATTCGTTGAGTTCGATGAGCTTCTCCCAAAGCTCTTTTGCGGAGTTGAATGGCCCGACCTTGGAGAGTTGCTCCTTGGATAGACCACATTGAAGTGTGGTTGTTGCTTTTGCATTTGCTTGGGCTTTCTTGGCCATCTCTCTTGTCCAATCTTTTGTCGGTAGTGGTGCTCCGGATTCGTCGACCGGCTTCTCAAAACCATCTACAACGCTAAACCAATTCTCAATATCGTTCATTAAATAATACTCCATCCTACCATTCCAATATCTGAAATCATTGCCGTCGAAGAACGGAGGCCTCGCCGTGCTATACCTCTCTTGAAATGCCATCTTTGCTCCGGTTGATTGCTAGATCTTCCGAAGCGATCTGGGCTCTGATACCACTTGTTAGGGATCGTTTGGAAGCTAGAGGGGGGGTGAATAGCATTTTTCGGTTTCTACAAAAATGATTAGCAGAAGCAAACACAATAATATATGTAAAAACAATAGCAAGCGCAAACAAAGCCTTTTACGTGGTTCGGAGATAGCGCTCCTACTCCACGACGATCCTTAAGGTGGATCAATCCAAGCAAATCCACTAATAAGCTTTCTTTACACACAACTCCTCTTCTTTACAAAGAATGAAGATCTATGCTTAGAGAGAAGAGGAGGAGATTTAAATCACTTAGAAAGCAAAAGAATTCGTGGAGGCTCTTGAGAAAGATTAGGAAATAAGCATTAATGCCAAAAACCTCCACCAACCCTCTTTTTATAGAGAAGAGGCTGATTTTCGCGTTGGAGAATGATCAGTCGACTGATGTACAACATCAGTCGACTGCTGGCATGGTTAACGGCTTCTGAATAGCCGGATTCGCGGGATTCAGAGTCGTTTCATCCAACGACACTTTCATCAATCGACTGATCCCTCCATCAGTCGAGTGATCACGGCCGCAGTCAAGTGTGACTCCATTCTGTGCTCATTTTTATGTCTATCAGTCGACTTCCACTATTGGCAGTCGACTGATTGCAACATCGATCGCTTGGTCACGTTAGCCGATCGCTAGTCGTGGTTTCACCGACTCGGTCGAGCACCGACGGGCCGATCGATACATCGATCACCATCGATACTCATCAAGTGTGAATATTTCACACTTGATTTCTCCCCCTAGACCTAGACTTAACCTCCTAGCTCTTCCTTAACCCTTGCGCCTTCAGGATCCCTCCGAGTCTGCGACTTGTTCATCCTTTGCGCTTTGCTTCCAAGAGCTCCTTTGGTTTTTGTCATGTCTAGAGTTTTCCTTTGCCACAGCGTGCTTGGACTTTACGCCGCCAAGTCTACATGCTTGGACTTACGCTGCCAAGACTTTCTTTTGGGCTCCCTTTGTTGGGTTTCCGGCACCGCGGTGTGTGTGTGTTCGATCACGTTTCGTAAACATGAACACAGCGGAAGCAATAAAATAATAAATCTACATTTATTACAACACACACAACACACGCATGCATATTACAACAAGTGTAGACATAACAGTAAATTTAAATTTGCAATAAAAGGAAATTTATCTACGTTATACCTTTCGTATGACGTGTAGCGGGAACGACATCAACCGGAACGATCCTCGCTAGAATCGTCTCTATCCGTATCCACGCCGAGTTCCTCGGGATGACTTCGCTAAGCCACGAGCTTCGTCTTCGTACGGGTTACTAGCCTCGTGTTGAAGACGACGTGATCGAGAGATGATCACGATCCGAATCCAAATTCGGATCCAAAACGAGTCCTCAAAACTCGCTTCTCCGGAGAGGTATTCGTCAACCGATTGACGAATCCTTCGTCCTCCACCTCAGAGGATTACCGAAGATTGAATCCCCGGTAAGTTAGCCACTGTCGGAGCTCTAACCATGGTCCAAACGATGCTCCGACGAGAGGAGAATAAGCTGTCCAGAAAACTGGACAACTTTGGTGGAGGAGTAGGCGCCGGCCAAAACAAGGAAGCCAAGTGCTCACCTTTTCACCGAAGCCTAGGAAGATCACCGGAGGGTCGCCGGAGGATCACCGGCTGAAGCTTGGACGTCGGCAAGGACTTGGACGGCGGCACAAAAGCTGGGCGGCAAAGGAGGTTGGGCGGCAACTCCTTGCTAGGGTTTTGGATTAGGGCTTAATTATCCCTTAAGCCCTCTTTTATAGAGAACTAATTCTCTTAATGGTTATTGGATCATAATCATTAGGCCCGTTAACCCGCTCCATTAAGATAAGTTAAAATAAACCAAACCATGATGGTTTATTTTAAGTTAAAACGAACCGAACCAACTTTTGGTTCATTCGTTTAAAATAAACCAAACCCTTTGGTTTATTCTCCTCCATTGGATTAGAACCAAACCATTTTGGTTCATCCATCACGTCTTCATAAGACTCGGCCCATCCACGCTTCCATTGCGACTGAAACGATTTCATGCTCGCTTTATGTTTGGTCCAACCAAACCTAGTTTCTCTCGGTCTGAGAATCCCATTCTCAAGCTCATTTTAAATCATTTGGATTACGCTCGTTGTGCGTGTGACCAAATAGGTTCTCGGTTTATGTTGTCCATCTATAATTAACCATTAATTATAGAACGATCATGAGTGGCACCTAGTAGTACATCATGATCCCCAATTAACCGAAAAGATCAACGGTTGATCCAGAACTATTTCTGAAACCCTTCGGCAGCTCGAATGATCTGTGCCCCATTCCCTTCACTCATCTTATACCCACTTGGTTCAGGACATGGTCTATTGTGTCAGTCCCCACTAGGCTGACTACGTCACACCTAGCCCAAGTATCATTTCCTCGTCCTACGGATTCTAGTTACTCCACATGTATCGAAGAGTACCTTACTCTAAACATGTAATGCTTTGGCCAAAGACTTTAGTAACAATCCGACGAGAGGCCATGGTTATACATCTCCTCGCAAGGAGTGGTGAATCCTTTATAGGCTATTCAAACACCTTCGATCACTTCGACTTATACCCAATCATCCCGGGTCCACATCCCCTTAGAGATGCTTGCTTAAGATGTCAAAGCATAAGTCTCTATGATCAAGATGACTTGAATACCGCAAGTCAAAGGAAAATCGTACTTAAGCAACAGTAAGAACTTCATTGACATATCTATATATGCAGAGAACCATATGAAGTCTTACGGCTGGTCACTCCAATGAACTAGTTACCATAACTAGCATCCACGATTAACTCCGGACATCACTATGTCTCCAGCCAGTGAGAATCAGCTTCTTGGATATACCAAGGAGTATACCTCGTGCTAGTCTCGACAAATTTCATGGTGTCCAAATCCATCAATTCATCGACTAGAGATAATTCCGATACATCACAATTACACATGTAGAGATACTCACTAGTTGTGATCTAATCACAAATTCTCTCATGCTGTGAATCGTATCGTGGATATTCAGTAAATGAGTTTAAGATCCAATCAAATACATAAAACATGTATACTCAAATAGTGAATCTTCATTTATCATATAAATGGTTCATACATAAGGCGATTCCCTTAGGACATCTCTCATATATTACTAATAGACTCCCAGGCCTAATGTCAATCGCTACGGTATCCAATACCATAAGCTCGAACATGACCCTAAAACTTATTTTGAGGTAATGCCTTAGTCAAGGGATCAGCTAAGTTCCTTTCAGTGGGAATTTTCTCGATTTGTATTTCCTTACTACTGATGATCTCTCTGATAAGATGATAGCGGCGAAGCACATGTTTGGATCGTTGATGAGACCTTGGCTCTTTCGCCTGTGCAATTGCTCCATTGTTGTCGCAGTAGACCGGTATTGCTTCAACAATGGCCGGAATCACACCAAGTTCATGAACGAACTTCTTGATCCAAACCGCTTCCTTTGCCGGCCGCAATGTATTCTCGCCTCGATGGTAGAATCCGCTCGATCTCTTGTTTGGAACTTTTCCAACTCATGCGCCCCATTCAAGGTGAACACGATTATCGTGAGAGACTGGAATCATCCTTGTGTCGAAGTCGCATCCGTATACCGCGTATCACCATGTCCCCTTCTCCATATATTAGGAACACATCCTTAGTTCTTCTCAAGTACTTAAGGATCGCCTTAATACCGCCTAATGATCCATTCCGGATCGATGGTATCCGCCGTGACACTCGTGAGCGCATTTATACGTCGGGCCTTGTACATAACATAGCATACATGATAGATCCTATTGCGGATGCATAGGGAATCTTACTCATGCAAATCCTCTCGTCTTCTGTGCGCGGACACATAGACTTCGAAAGGTGTACCCCATGCCTAATGGGTAAGAAACCTTTCTTGGATTCCGACATGCTAAACCTCTTTAGCACTCGGTCTATATATGTAGACTGCGAAAGACCAAGCAATCGTTTCGATCTATCTCTATAGATCTTAATCCCGAGGATGTAGGTTGCTTCTCCCAGGTCTTTCATGGAGAATGTCTTGGATAACCAAACCTTCACTGACTGTAAGATTGAAACATCGTTTCCTATAAGTAGTATGTCATCGACATACAATACTATGAACACGACTGCACTCCCACTAACCTTCTTGTACACAAAAGGTTCGTCTGGATTTTGTGAGAAATCAAACTTTTTGATGGTCTCATCAAAACGGATATTCCAGCTCCTGGATGCTTGCTTCAATCCATATATGGACCGTCGCAATTTGCATACCTTGGTTTTATCAACCGATGTGAAACCCTCAGGCTGTATCATATACACATCCTCGAGCAAGTTTCCATTAAGGAAAGCTGTTTTCACATCCATCTGACATATCTCATAATCATAATGAGCCGCTATGGCCAGGAGCATCCGAATGGATTTAAGCATAGCTACAGGCGAATAGGTTTCGTCATAATCAACACCTTGTTTTTGACGATATCCTTTCGCCACCAATCTAGCCTTATAGGTAATCACATTACCATCCATGTCGGTTTTCTTCTTGAAAACCCACTTGCACCCTATAGGCTTTATCCCTTCAGGTGAGTCAACCAAGTTCCAAACTTGGTTTTCATACATGGAATCCATTTCCGACTTCATGACACCAAGCCACTTATCCCTTTCTGAACTTGTCAGCACTTCTTCATAACTGGTAGGCTCCTCATCATCAATGAGTAACACGTCGTTCGATTCACTTACGAGAAATCCATATCTCTCAGGAATATTGCGTGTTCTACCAGATCTACGAAGATGTGGTGTTACAATAGGTCCAGCCGATTGCTCATCACTATGAGTTGTCGACTGTTGTGCTTCACCAGGTATCTCATCAATGTCTATTTGAGTCTCTCGAGCCTCCTCAAGCTCGACGACACTCCCACTGTTTTCTTGCAAGAGAAACTCTTTCTCTAGAAACACAGCATGCCTTGAAACAAACACCTTTTGTTCCACAGGATGATAGAATTGGTAACCCCTTGTTTCCTTAGGGTATCCAATAAATAGACATTTATCAAACTTAGCATTCAATTTATCTGATACAGTCCGGTTCACATAAGCAGGACAACCCCATATCTTCAAGTAAGTGTTGGGCTTTTCCGGGCCGCAAAAACCGCTTTTTGCGTTGCGGAAACCCCGGAAGTCCCGGCCACGGATCCGTGCGAAGAAGTATTAAAACTAATTACATGTATGTGCTTAGATCTACCTTAGAACTAAGAGATAAGGATGTTACCCTTGATGCGATGCCCTTCGCAAATCCCGCTCGTCCAAAGTCCGCCGGAACTCGAGAGTGTCAAGTGCACACTCCTCTATGGTATCCACACAAGCAATAGGTGGAAGAAAACTCAACCTTGAGTGTGCTAGCACTCCTTGGTTGGTTCGGCCAAAGAGAGGAAGGAGAGGGAGAGCTTGAGAGGAAAATTCCCAAGGAAGAAGATGAAGTAATGAGTGATTACTCACCAAAATGAATTTTCACTCACATAACCCCCAAATGGTGGCCGGCCACTTCATGGAGGGGGGGTTACATGCATGCATGTAACTCCCATGACCCTTGGTCTCCCTCATGATGTGGCACTAATTGACCAAGTCAATGATGATGTGGAGCATCATCATTGGCCGGCCATGCCTAGTCATCATCATGACATGGCATTTGGTCAAGTCAAACTTGACCTTTCAACTTCCCTCTCAAGTCAAGTCAAACTTGACCTCTAATCTCCCATGGTTGATCAAATCTAACCACTTGACTCAAGTCAATTTAATATAATGAATCTCTATTCATTAATTTAAATTGATTTGATGAATCAAATCTCAATTAGACTCATTCAACACTTGAATCAACTTGAGTCTAACTCAATTAGTCTAATTTGGATTACTCTTAATCCAATTTGGTTCATCCCATGAACCTAATCCTCATGGTTCATCATATGAACCTAATCTCCATCTAATTGCTCTTATGTGTGTGACCCTATAGGTTCTTGTAACGTTGGCAATGTCCCTAAACCGATTTAGGAACATAAGCAATGAGCGGTATCTAGCAACACATCATTGCTACCCAAGTTACAAGAATGTTGAGCTCCAACATCACCTTTGTGACTACTAATTGTGACTCTCACAATATGTGACAATGTCCCTCTATCCTTGACATCTAGATTGACCAATCGAGGCATAGACCGTGTCATCCTGCATACAATCTAAATCTTGAACTCAAGTAGACTCACTCTAATCAAATGAGCTCAATATCTCATATTGACTCATTTGGGCATGGCCATGCACTTCGTGGTCTCACTCTATCAAGAATATCGATGTCACCCCTGTCATATGGGAGGGATAGATCCCATCTACATCACTCACATCCCTCCGCATAATTCGTTACATACCCAGTAATCGCCTTTATAGTCCACCCATTTACGGGTGACGTTTGACGAAGCCAAAGTTTGCAACTCCTTATGTAGGGAACCATGGTGACTTCAGGTCTAAGGACTAATAGTCATACTAATAGCCACATGAGAAAGTATATGACACTCATATAACGATCCATGATACTTTCTCATGGCGGGTCATTCAGTATACATTCTCCAATGCATACCCATGTGTCAACTTGATATCTCATATCCATGACTTGTGAGATCAAGTCATCTTGTTGACCTACATGCTAGTCTCTATGCATTAACATTGTCCCTGAATGTTAATACTCGACTAGGAATGATTAAGAGTAGTGTTCTCTATATCATCTCATTATCGATTCAACCAATCGATTGATATAGATAAGAACCTACTACTCAAGGACATTATTATATTTAGTTATTTGGCACCAATACAAGTAAATATAATAACCATGCCTTTATAAATAGGAATATGATACAATAAAGTCCATACAACGATCATCACATGATTGGCTCTAGGGCTTTCACTAACAGTAAGATACATGAGGTTTCTTACTATTCCATATCTCATATGGAGTAGTTGAGACTACCTTGGTAGACATTCTGTTTAACAAGTAAACAGTTGTCTGAAGTGCATAACCCCAAAAGGACTTGGGAAGAGTCACATGATTCATCATTGACCTGACCATGTCCAACAAGGTCCGGTTATGCCTCTCAGATACACCATTATGCTGTTGTGTATAGGGCAGAGTCCATTGAGACAATATACCATTGTCTCTTAGGTAATCAAGAAACTCCTGACTCAAGTATTCACCACCTCGATCCGATCGAAGTATTTTAATACACTTGTCATGTTATTTCTCTACTTCATTTCTGAACTCTTTGAACCTTTCAAAGGCTTCAGACTTGTGTTTCATCAAGAACACATACCCAAACCGTGAGTGATCATCGGTGAAGGTAATGAAGTAGCTATAGCCTCCTAATGCTTGAGTTGACATAGGTCCACATACATCAGTATGTATTAGACCTAGTAACTCTCCCACTCGTTCACCTTTTCCAATAAAAGGTAACTTAGTCATCTTGCCTTTTAAGCATGATTCGCATGTATCGTATGAATCCAATTCAAACGATTTCAGAATTCCATATCGGTGTAATTCGGACATGCGTTTCTTGCTTCCATGGCCAAGACAACAATGCCACATGTAGGAGTCTAATTGATTAACCGTTCAAGCACGCTTGTTGCTCGCTTCGATATTGAAAATATCACTGGATACGTCCAACGTATAAACACCATTGCTTAAAGTTCCAGTCCCTTAAAGAACTCCATTCAAAGTTATGTAACAACAATTGTTACTAAAAGTCAAATGGTACCCATTTCTATTTAAACAAGAAATAGAAATGATGTTCTTTATCAACGAAGGAACATAAAAGCAATTGTCCACTTCTAAGACAAGTCCTACAGGGAGTTCCAACAAATACGTTCTGATGGCGAGTGCAGCAACCGTTGCTCCATTCCCAACACGTAAATTTGACTCTCCCTTGACGAGTCTTCTTCTATTCCTTAGCCCATGTATGTCATTACATATATGTGAGCCACACCCAGTATCAAATACCCAAGTGTCTGAGGAAATAGAATGACATTCAATAACGAAGATATATGAAAAAGATGGAGCATCTTATGCCTTATTCTTCTTCACGGACTCAAGATAAATCTTGCACTTTCTTCGCAAATGGCTCTCCTTGCCATAATGATGGCAAGTTTCCTTTTGTGCTAGTTCTACCTTCTTAGCCTTTCTCTTCTTTCCCTTCTGTTCCTTTGACTTCCTCTTAGAACCTTACTTCGAGGAATCAACTAATAGCACCATCCTGCTCATGCTTCTCGAGAAGACTCCAGCCTTCAAAGATATTGAGCAGTACCGCATGAACCTTCTAGCATCTCGAGAGGTAAAGAGGAGCTTTGAGACTTGAACCTTTCAATCTCACTTGCTCATCAACCAACTCACAAAGATGAAGGACTACGATATGAGCATCCATATGCTCATGCTGCATTCGTAGCTTGGGTTCCATCGTGGCTAGCATGATGCAACTTTCGAATCACCACATGTTTCTGATAGATCAACAATTGGTCCGGAGTTGCATCGTCACTAGGATGGGCGGGAAGAGGCGCTTCGAGGACATACGCAAGCTTTTCACCTTGAGAACAATTCTCAGGTTTCTAAGTCGGTCCAGGAAGTTAGGCCCAATTAGTTTGTTTGAATCCAAAATAGTACGAAAATTCAAAGACATCATGATCAATCTTAGAAATACAAAACGAGCATATATGAGAAAATGATTTTTAAAAATGCATCAATATACATTTATAAATCCCATTCATTTTTCGAATTTCAAAAACCCCAAAATCACTTCGGGAGATCGTAGGTCCATCTCCGAAAGGGCTGATATCCATCATAGTTATGAACAACCTTGGAGAGAGTCCAACAAGCCATTCATAACTACGACGGTAGGTATCATCTATACCGATTGTATATCACGTATATGCAACTATCACAATGTGCTATCAACTAATTGAATGTTCACACATACATCGGGTTGTTAACACATTAACAAGTATGCATCATATCCATAGCACCCAACTTCACCTCCCTTTACATCGACCTTGGAGAGAGTCCAACAAGCCGATGCTCCAGGTTAAAGCCAACCCATTAATCGGAAATAGTTTTAATATAGTTAGAGCACATTCAACCAATTAGCCCAGCTTGGAGAGAGTCCAACAACCAAAGCTAACGATTGACCTCTGAATCTTACCATATTAGTATTAAACTATTCCATGGTTTGAACATGTTCGGGTTCGAGCCGGGCTTGGAGAGAGTCCAACAACCCAAACAAGAAACGGAACTCTGGTTCTAACCATATTAATGGAAGGTGTAGGCTTTAATATTGTTTAAGGGTTTTATGTCTCATCCTCTTTGCATGCAAATAACTATTATCTACATGGCATGGCATACATCACATACATCTACATGTCACGACACGCATGGCATTATGTTATGCATCTAATGCAATTACATGGCATACAATTATGTCATGTATATGTTTCCTTATATGTCATAACTATTTATGGAAATAAAATATGTTTAAGATTTGATTCTCCAAATCAAATCATAATTAAATTAGGAAATAAATTTCCGAATCTAATCACATATTTTATTCATAGAATTATTTGATTAAGGAAAATCTATTTAGGAAACCAATTTCCTAAATCATTAAAACTACTTATGGAAATAAAATATTTTAAGATTTGATTTCCCAAATCAAATCATGATTAAATTAGGAAACAAATTTCCAGAATCTAATAAAATATTTTATTTATGGAAAATATCAATTTCCATAAATACTTCCAACTTTCCAAAAGTGGAAGATTTTCATAAATACTTCTAGACTTTCCAAAATTGAAAAATTTCCATAAATACTTCTAAATTTCCAAAATTAGAAAATTTCCAGAAATACATTATGACTATCGCAAAACCATTTTTACGATTATGTCAAAACACAACCTGGGCTCTGATACCACTGTTGGGTTTCCGGCACCGCGGCGTGTGTGTGTTCGATCACATTTCGTAAACATGAACACAGCGGAAGCAATAAAATAATAAATCTACATTTATTACAACACACACAACACACGCAAGCATATTACAACAAGTGTAGACATAACCGTAAATTTAAATTTGCAATAAAAGGAAATTTATCTACGTTATACCTTTCGTATGACGTGTAGCGGGAACGGCATCAACCGGAACGATCCTCTCTAGAATCGTCTCTATCCGTATCCACGCCGAGTTCCTCGAGATGACTTCGCTAAGCCATGAGATTCATCCTCGTACGGGTTACCAGCCTCGTGCTGAAGACGACGTGATCGAGAGATGATCACGATCCGAATCCAAATTCGGATCCAAAACGAGTCCTCAAAACTCGCTTCTCCGGAGAGGTATTCGTCAACCGATTGACGAATCCTTCGTCCTCCACCTCAGAGGATTACCGGAGATCGAATCCCCAATAAGTTAGCCGCTGTCGGAGCTCTAACCGTCGTCCAAACGACGCTCCGACGAGAGGAGAACAAGCTGTCCAGAAAACTGGACAGCTTTGGTGGAGGAGTAGGCGCCGGCCAAAACAAGGAAGCCAAGTGCTCACCTTTTCACCGAAGCCTAGGAAGATCACCGGAGGGTCACCGGAGGATCACTGGCTGAAGCTTGGACGCCGGCAAGGACATGGATGGCGGCACAGAAGCTGGGCGGCAAAGGAGGTTGGGCGGCAACTCCCTCAATGGGGTGGGCGGCAACTCCTTGCTAGGGTTATGGATTAGGGCTTAATTATCCCTTAAGCCCTCTTTTATAGAGAACTAATTCTCTTAATGGTTATTGGATCATAACCATTAGGCCCGTTAACCCACTCCAATAAGATAAGTTAAAATAAACCAAACCATGATGGTTTATTTTAAGTTAAAACGAACCGAACCAACTTTTGGTTCATTCGTTTAAAATAAACCAAACCCTTTGGTTTATTCTCCTCCATTGGATTAGAACCAAACCATTTTGGTTCATCCATCACGTCTTCATAAGACTCGGCTCATTCACGCTTCCATTGCGACTGAAACGATTTCATGCTCGCTTTATGTTTGGTCCAACCAAATCTAGTTTCTCTCGGTCTGAGAATCCCATTCTCAAGCTCGTTTTAAATCCTTTGGATTACGCTCATTGTGCGTGTGACCAAATAGGTTCTCGGTTTATGTTGGTTGTCTATAATTAACCATTAATTGTAGAACGATCATGATCCCCAATTAACCGAAAAGATCAACGGTTGATCCAGAACTATTTCTGAAACCCTTCAGCAGCTCGAATGAATCATGCCCCATTCCCTTCACTCATCTTATACCCACTTGGTTCAGGACATGGTCTATTGTGTCAGTCCCCACTAGGCTGACTACGTCACATCTAGCCCAAGTATCATTTCCTCGTCCTACGGATTCTAGTTACTCCACATGTATCGAAGAGTACCTTACTCTAAACATGTAATGCTTTGGCCAAAGACTTTAGTAACAATCCGACGAGAGGCCATGGGTATACATCTCCTCGCAAGGAGTGGTGAATCCTTTATAGGCTATTCAAACACCTTCGATCACTTCGACTTATACCCAATCATCCCGGGTCCACATATCCTTAGAGATGCTTGCTTAAGATGTCAAAGCATAAGTCTCTATGATCAAGATGACTTGAATACCACAAGTCAAAGGAACATTGCACTTAAGCCACAGTAAGAACTTCATTGACATATCTATATATGCAGAGAACCATATGAAGTCTTACGGCTGGTCACTCCAATGAACTAGTTACCATAACTAGCATCCACGATTAACTCCGGACATCACTATGTCTCCAGCCAGTGAGAATCAGCTGCTTGGATACACCAAGGAGTATACCTCGTGCTAGTCTCGACAGAATTGATGGTGTCCAAATCCATCAATTCATCGACTAGGGATAATTCCGATACATCACAATTACACGTGTAGAGATACTCACTAGTTGTGATCCAATCACAAATTATCTCATGCTGTGAATCATATCGTGGACATTCAATAAATGAGTTTAAGATCCAATCAAATACATAAAACATGTATACTCAAATAGTGAATCTTCATTTATCATATAAATGGTTCATACATAAGGCGATTGCCTTAGGACATCTCTCATATATTACTAACACCCTTTGCCAAGGTCCGTTTGGACTTAATGCTGCCAAGACAACATGCTTGGTCTTATGCCACCAAACCTTTACCTTGGACTTTTCTTTCACCAAGTCTTCATACTTGGATTTCCCTGTCACTTAGATATCATCACAATTTAGATCACAATTTGTTGCCTAACTTAGATGATTATCCAAACATCAAAACATACAAATGCTTGGGGCATTGTTGCACCAACAAGATGGATGTCAAGACAACTTTCCTTAATGGAAGGCTTGAGGAAAACATCTATATGAAGAAATCAGAGGGATTCATTGCGAAGGGCAAAGAACATCTTGTATGTAAGCTTAATCGGTCCATTTATGTATTGAAGAAAGCTTCGAGGTCTTAGAACATCCGATTTGATGAAGTAATCCAGTCTTATGGATTTATTCAAAGTCTGGATGAGTCTTGTGTATACAAGAGATGTGACGGAAATGTAGTGGTATTTCTTGTACTATACTTAGATGACATTTTGGTGATTGACAACAATATCAAGGTGTTATCGTACGTAAGGGTATGGTTGTCCAAAAGTTTTGATATGAAGGACTTGGGAGAGGTGGGACACATCCTTGGGATCAAGGTTATAAGGGATCGCAGGAAAAGGATGTTGTGTTTATCCCAAGCTTCATACATAGACACGATTATGGATCATTTTAGCATGCAGAACTCCAAGAAGAGTTTTCTACCTTTCAGGCATGGGGTTCCTTTACCTAAGGAGATGTGTTCTGGAACATCTGAGGAGATAGAGGAGATGAAGGTGATTCCTTATGCTTCAGCGGTAGGAAGCCTCATGTATGTGATGCTATGTACGAGACCAGATATTTGCTTTGCCGTGGGCATGGTAAGCATATATCAGAGTAATCTAGGACAGGGACATTGGACTGCGGTAAAGCATATATTGAAGTACCTGAGAAGGACTAGGGATTATATACTAGTTTACCAGGCAGACCAATTACTCCCTTTGGGTTACACAGATTTCGACTTTCAATCAGACAGGGATAACAGTAAGTCTATCTCAGGTTTTGTGTTTACTTTGGGAGGTGGAGCCATTGTATGGAGGAGTGTCAAGCAGAAATGCATGGTGGACTCCACCATAGAAGCTGAGTATGTGGTAGCCTCTGAGGCGGCCAAAGAAGTTGTGTGGCTCAGGAACTTCTTGATGGACTTGGATGTGATTCCTGGTTTGCCCAGAACTATCACAATTTATTGTGATAATAATGGTGCAGTTGCAAACTCGAAGGAACCACGAGCCCATAAGGCAAGTAAACACATAGAGCGCAAGTACCACCTGATACGAGAAATCGTAAAGGAGGTAGCAGTTGTTGTCGCCTAGATTGCATCAGAGGATGACCTGGTAGACCCTTTTCACTAAGGCCCTTCTAGCGAGAGCTTTGATAGGCATGTGGAGGGAAGGGGAATCAGATCTATGGCAGTATGAGGACAGCATAATCTTTTTGTATAAGTGGGAGATTGTTGGGATGTATATTAAAAAGTCTATCTTTTATATGAACATCTTTATTTTTGAAATAAGAATCACATGATTATTGTTTGCATTTTTTTGGTTATGCAATATTATCTAATACATTACATTGTAGATAACATGGTGTGTGGTGTTACACGGGAGATCATGTTATCGGCTCCTTGTAAAGTATAAGTAAAGGCTCACAACCGAGATGGCTTTGGACAAACCATCGGAATGGTTGTAGTGTGATTTGGTATTGGTTTGTCTTGACAATAGAATCACACTAGTGCACTTTGTGTGTATTGAGCAGGACAGACTTAGAGGTGATTCGATTTATTGCTGACTACATAATCGAATCGGACCTCAGATATTATTATGTGCATGCTCTTAATCCCGATATAATAACGGGCACATATTCTTAGTATTCATTTCTTTGATTTACCAATGGGCGAGATTTATAGATTAAATCGATAGGCTCGGTAAGTTGGGAAATGGTATTATTTATATGGTGTGTCGTTGATTATAGGAGGAAACCGTGTCCTATATATTAGGATGATGATGTCCCCTTGAGGAGCTCATAAGGTTCATCATGTAAACCCTGCAGGTGGACTTGGTCCGGCATGATGAAAAGGTTGAGTGGTACTACTCATGGAGTTAGATGTCGATTAATTAATGGTTAGTAAATTAATTAATCGATGGACATTCGAGATCTTAAACACGGGGAGAAAATGTACATATAATATATGGAGCCCATATTAACTTATGGGGGTTGGTGAGGTAGATCAATGATAATCCTCTAGTGAAATGGATAATCATTAATGGATCGGACTTTATGTGGGCTTGATCCATTGGGTGGCCAAGATCCAACTCCTCCTCATGGTCTCTATTGTAGGCTATTAACACCTCATGAAACTTAGATCCAATGGATGAAAACAAAACTCTAGATCCAAAAGTAGAGATTAAATCTCTAGATCCGACGGTTGAGATTAAATCTCTAGATCCGACGGTTGAGATTAAATCCCAAGAACCAATGGAGGAGATTAAATCATGGCTTATCCCTACCTCTATAAAAGGAGGTGATAGGGGTGGGCGGCAACATGATGTATGAAGGGATTGGGGTTTGTCCCTTGCGCGGCAACCAATCCTAATTAGATTAGGATTGGGTGTGGGTGGCTAGGGTTCGGGTTTTGGGATTAGGGTGGGCAGCAACAAGAAGATGAAGCTCCTTTCTTCTTCTTCCTAAGGTTTGGCCGGCTCCCTTCCTTCTTCCCTCTACCTTGGCCGGAGCTCAACCTATTCTTCTTCCCTTCATCCTTGGCCAAAAATTAGGAGAGCTTAGTTTAGGGTTTGGGCGGCAACAAGGAGGAGGATTGCTTTCCTTTCTCTTCTCCAAGTGTTGGCCGGCGCCCATACCCTCTTTGATTCTCCTTTGGCCAGTTACCTATACTCCATGTTTTCTTCCTTGGACGGTGGTAACATCGAGTCTATTGACTTGGTGGCCGGTTCTAGATAGGAAGAAGAGTTTTGTTTGATGATCTTCCTTTGTTCGGAGTGAACAAGGAAAGGAAGATTGGTGATCTAGGAGGCTTCAACTTTTGGAAGATCGTCGGCCACACAACGTCCAAACGGAGGAAGGACATACAATAGAAGATCAAGAGGTATAACAAGAGGTATAATCTTGTTTATTTTGATTAGTGTTCTTTTGTATTATGTTTATAATTGCTTTTCAATTATATGCATGTTTTATGTGGATGTTTACTTTATGTATGTGGGTAAATGATACTTGGATCCTGAACATAAACACAAAAGTCGGCGATCCATACATCGTCTATTCCGCGGCCACTCTAAATGAATAGCACGATGATGACTTGGTTGTTTGAGCAATCCCTTTTGTCTAGGATTAATTTTTTAATCCGGGGACATCGATGGGATCGCCATGAACAAGCGACCGAGGTGAAATGGGAAGCAAAGTTTCCCCTCACGGACTCGATAAGAAAAACCCTACATGGGTTTGACCCCTTCAAGTGGATCAACCAAAGTCCATACTTGGTTGGTGTACATGGATTCCATCTCGGATCTCATGGCCTCTAGCCATTTCTCAGAATCTGGGCTCATCACAGCTTCCTGATAGGAGGTAGGCTCATTATTAATGAGCATAACGTCATCATGGTCAGATAAGAGAAATGAATATCTCTCAGGCTGATGACGTACCCTATCAGACCTGCGAAGAGGTAGGTCTACATGAACAGGTGGTTGTTCCACAACTCTTTGTGCAATAACCTCATCACCCACAACACTTTGTGGTTCCTGTTCAACCTCTATCAAGGCCTTACTGATATGGTCCTTATCTTGAATTTCTTCAAGATCGAACGTACTCCCATTAGTTTTTCTAGAAACAAAATCCCTTTCTAGAAAAACCCCAGTCTTTGCCACAAACACTTTGTTCTGACTGGGAATGTAGAAGTAATATCCCTTTGTATCCTTGGGATATCCAACAAAATAGCACCTATCGGATTTGGGTCCCAGTTTGTCTGAGACTTGACGTTGAACGTAAGCCTCACAATCCCAAATCCTCATAAAAGACATCTTGGGATTTCTCCCTGTCCATATCATATATGGTGTCTTTATCACAGCCTTAGATGGTACACGGTTAAGGGTAAAGGCTGTTGTGTCTAGAGCATATCCCCAAAAGGATATAGAAAGATCTGTGTGACTCATCATAGATCGTACCATATCTAATAGGGTACGATTCCTCCTTTCGGATACACCATTCCACTGTGGTGTTCCAGGAGGAGTGAGTTGGGATAGAATCCCACACTCAGCTAGATAGTCATGAAACTCATGGTTAAGGTATTCACCACCTCGATCTGATCGAAGTATCTTAATACTCTTGCCAAGCTGATTTTGTACTTCATTCTTGAATTCTTTGAACTTTTCAAAGGATTCTGATTTATATATCATAAGATACACATAACCATATCTACTGAAGTTATCAGTAAATGTAATGAAGTACCTGTAACTACCTCTAGCTGCAACATTAAAAGGGCCACATACATCACTATGTATAAGTCCTAACAAGTCTGTTGCTCTTTCGCTGTGTCCACTAAAGGGAGTCTTGGTCATCTTGCCTAAAAGGCAAGACTTGCGTGTCTCATATGATTCAAAATCAAATGAGTCTAACAGCCCATCCTTATGGAGCTGAGATAAGCGACTCTCGTTTATGTGACCTAAGCGAAAATGTCAGAGATAGATTTGGTTCAACTAATTTGACTTGAACCTTTTGGTACTTATGTTATAGATAGGGCTCTCTAAGTCTAGAAAGTAGAGTCTGTTCATTAGAGGTGCACTACAATAGAACATATCATTTAAATAAACTGAACAACATTTGTTCTTTATTATAAATGTAAATCCTTTCTTGTCCAAACAAGAAACCGAAATGATGTTCTTAGTTAAGGCAGGCATATAACAACATTCATCTAATTCTAGTATAAGCCCAGAGGGCAGAGATAGATCATAAGTTCCTACAGCAACAGCAGCAACCCTTGCTCCATTGCCTACTCGTAGGTCCACCTCGCCCTTTGTCAATGCCCTGTTATTTCTTAGCGCCTGCACATTGGTACAAATGTGAGATGCACATCCGGTATCTAATACCCATGATGAAGAAATAGATAGATTGACTTCTATAACATTTATACCTGAAGTAGAAGTCTGACTTCTCTTCTTCTTAAGATCTTCCAGGTATGCCTTGCAGTTACGCTTCCAGTGTCCTGCTTCCTTGCAGTGGAAGCAAGCCCCTTCCTTTGTCACCCCTCCTTTGGGTTTCAGTTCCTTGCCTTTGCCCTTGGCTTGGGAATTTCCCTGACCTTTAGGCTTTCCCTTGCCTTTCTTCTTTTGCACCATCAAAATGGCATCAGATTTTCCCTTCTTAAGGTTGAGCTTAGCAGTTCTCAACATGCTGAGCATCTCAGGCAGTGGCTTATCAATTTCATTCATGTTGTAATTCATGACAAATTGATTATAGTTTTGCGGCAAAGACTGCAAGATTAAGTCAGTGGCCAGCTCTTGGCCAAGGGGGAATCCCAAACTCTGTAAGTTTTCTACGTACCCAATCATCTTGAGTACATATGGACCTACGGGAGTCCCATCTTGCATTTTGGAACCAAATAATGCCTTAGAGACTTCATATCTCTCGTGCCTTGCTTGTCCTTGATATAGTTGACGAAGATGTTCAACCATATCATAAGCATTCATGAACTCGTGTTGCTTCTGAAGCTCAGAGTTCATGGTTGCGAGCATTAGACATGACACATCTAATGCATCATCTTGATGCTTCTTGTAAGCATCTTTGTCAGCTCGCGAGGCAGTGGCAGGAGGTGCCTCCGGAATGGGCTGCTTCAGAACGTATAGTTTCCTTTCTTGGGTGAGAACGATTCTCAGGTTCCTGTACCAGTCCAGGAAATTTGCTCCATTGAGCTTGTCCTTCTCAAGGACAGAACGCAGAGAGAGAGTATTCGTGTTTGTCGACATAGTAATCTACAACATACAATGTAGTGAATTAATATCATATTCCTTTTATCATTTAATAAGGCCTTTAATCAAATGATGCTCCCACTGAATTATAGGAATTTTGTAGAATCGAGTTATGGATGTGGTCAAACAACATTACTAGATTCATACAAACTAGCTATAATTCTTGTGGGACAAGATTCACATCAAACTAAGCCTTGAGTTAGCTTTGGCTAAATCGCCCAAGACTTAATACGATCGGTGGGTAACACATTACCGATTACATCTCTATGCAACTCTTGTTTATAGGATCAAGACCCACATTTACAAAAGACCTTGAGTTAGCTTTGGCTAAATCTCCCAAGATTTAGTGTAAATGCGATCTTATCCTATCTTTCCAACGGTTGGAATATGCCTATAGTTCTACTTGATCCAATTGAGTTAACTAGTTTTACTCAATCTAATTGAGCTTACTCTAACCCAAGATGTGATAGGCGGGACCAAGATTGTCCCTCCACACCCTACCAAGATAATATGTGTTGCTCTGCTTTGGCAGATTCAACAACTACAAATGATTGAGGTAGTGATGGGTATCAAGGACTTGGTAGGCATTTATGAGCTGATTCGATTAAGATCTAATCTAATCGTAATGTGTATCATATACACATTAAGGCCTTTATTATCCTATATTAGCATGCATCACATACTTACAAGCATTATTCTAGCATGCATCATATACATACAAGAAAAATATCATAGCATGCATCATATACATACAAGCATTATTCTACTAGCATGCATCACATACATACAGGCAAAATCAAATATTAATATATATATATATATATATATACTGTGATGTGGTCATGGGCCTACTACAATCTTCTCAAGCCAATGAGAAGATCGGACGGTCAACCTAGGGCTAGCAGCTTCTCCAAGCACTTCCTTTGACCGTCATGTGTCGTCAGCACCCTTCTCTTAACTTCGTCTACAAGTGGAATTTTCACCGCTCCATTTTGTATATTACAAATATGAAACTCAAGTTACATTCGAGTCTAAAACTATTTACAGCTAGAATATCAAAAGAAGAGGTACGACGCGCAGGTCGCATAGACTATACAACACGCACAACCATAAAAATGGCATGCATGCCATATTATGAATTGCAACACATTAACGTCCAATCAAATTAGGGTTCTTGGGCCATGACAATCACAGAATTATACATAATTCTAAATTATGTATTTTTATAGAAAATTTCTATAATTTTTCCTATTTGTTTTTTCAATTTTATGAGTCACCTCTCCGTAAGAGTACCGCTAAGCGGTTTCCGAGCACAATCGCGGGACAAGGCCCCTTTCGGGGATAGGGCCAGCGCCCCTACTCATAAAATAAACTTTGCGAGTGTCCCTACTATGATCTTATAGCGACTTAAGTTACTGTCCCAAAAATATAAAGCGAGAACTCGCCGTTTCAGAGAGTTTTTCTCGATGGTTGAAGTCTACAAGTGTCCCAACACTCGTTGCTTCGACTCTTGAAAAAAAATACCCAAATATTCTATAAAAATAGGAAATTTACAGAAACATAAAAATATGTAATTTTTATATCTAATACAAAAACTACAAAAATGAAACACATACATGCTTCGCACGTGGCTCTAATACCACTGTTGAACTTTCCGAGCTGCAAAAACCTCTTTTTGCGTCGCGGAAACCCCGGAAGTCCGGCCACGGATCCATGTGAAGATATATTAAAATAAAAATATGTATGTGCTAAGTAAACCTAGATCTACCTTAGATCTAGAAGTTGAGAGTGTTACCCTCGATGCGATGCCCTTCGCAAATCCCGCTCGTCCAAAGAGCTTGTTGGAACTCTAGAGTGTCATGTGTACACTCCTCTATTGGTATCCACACAAGCAATAGGTGGAGAAAACACACCCTTGAGTGTTCTAGCACCCTATGGATGGTTCGGCCAAGGAGGAGAGGGGAGCTTGAGAGGATGATCCAAGGAGGAAGATGAAGTTGGAGTAACTCACAAAATCAATTCCATCTAATGGAATAAGTGGCCGACCACTTCATGGAGGGGGGGGGGGGGGGTTACATGCATGCATGTAACTCCAAGAGCCAATGTCTCTTGTTCTCCCTTATGAGGTGGCACCACTTGATAAGTCAACATCATCATTGGCCGTCCATGCCAAGTCATCATCATGACATGGCATTTGGTCAAGTCAAACTTGACCTTTCATCTTCCCTCTCAAGTCAAGTCAAACATGACCTCTTATCTCCCATGGTTGATTAAATCCAACCACTTGATTCAAGTCAATTTGATTTAATGAATCTCTATTCATTAATTTAAATTGACTAAATGAATCAAATCTAAATTAGACTCATTCAACACTTGAATCAACTTGAGTCTAACTCAATTAGTCTAATTTGGATTACTCTTAATCCAATTTGGTTCATCACATGAACCTAATCCTCATGGTCCATCATATGAACCTAATCTCCATCTAATTGCCCTTTGTGTGTGACCCTATATGTTATTGTAACGTTGGCAATGTCCCTAAACCGATTTAGGAACATAAGCAATGAGCGGTATTTAGCAACACATCATTGCTACACAAGTTACAAGAATGTTGAGCTCCAACATCACCTTTGTGACTACTAATTGTGATTCTCACAATTTGTGACAATGTCCCTCTATCCTTGACATCTAGATTGACCAATTGAGGCATAGACCGTGTCATCCTCGGTACAATCTATATCTTAAACTCCAAGTAGACTCACTCTAATCAAATGAGCTCAATATCTCATATTGACTCATTTGGGCATGGCCATGCACTTCGTGGTCTCACTCTATCAAGAATATCGATGTCACCCCCGTCATATAGGAGGGATAGATCCCATCAACATCACTCACATCCCTCCGCATAATTTGTCACATAACCAGTAATCGCCTTTATAGTCCACCCATTTACGGGTGACTTTTGACGAAGGCAAAGTATGCAACTCCTTATGTAGGGAACCATGGTGACTTCAAGTCTAAGGACTAATAGTCATACTAATAGCCACACGAGAAAGTATATGACACTCATATAATGGTCCATGATAATTTCTCATGGCACGTCATTCAGTATACATTCTCCAATGCATACCCATGTGTCAACTTGATATCTCATATCCATGACTTGTGAGATCAAGTCATCATGTTGACCTACATGTTAGTCTCTATGCATTAACATTGTCCCTGAATGTTAATACTTGACTAGGAATGATTAAGAGTAGTGTTCTCTATATCATCTCATTATCGATTCAACCAATCGATTGATATAGATAAGAACCTACTACTCAAGGACGTTATTATACTTAGTTATTTGGCACCAATAGAAGTAAATATAATAACCATGCCTTTATAAATAGGAATATGATACAATAAAGTCCATACAACACAAATATAGACTAACACAAATATAGACAAATATTAACATTCACTAACACAAATATAGACAACTTACAAAAGAATATAAACAAACGTTATACCTCTTGATCTTCTATTGTATGTCCTTCCCCCTTTTGAATGTCGTGTGGGCGACGATCTACCAAAAGTCGAAGCTTCTAGATCACCAATCTTCCTTCCTTGCTCACTCCGAACAAGAGGAAGAATAAGAAACAAAACCCTTCTCCTTCCTTTAGCCAACCAACAAGCAGCAACCTAGATGCTTGCCGCCGGCCAACAAGGAGAAGGGATGAGGAAGACGGATGCCGACCAAAAGTTCCAATGGAAGACCCTAAGCTTTGTTTCCACCGGCCAAGGAGAGGACATGGATGAGGTTTGGACGTTGGCCAAGGGAAGGGAGAAGAAGATGGGCGCTTGCCACCAAGGAAGAAGAAGAAGAAAGGAAATAAATTCCTTATTTGTGGCTGCCCAAGCCTTCAAACCCTAAGCCTACCAAACCCTAATCCTTTCTCTATTCTAACTCCTCTTGCCGCCCACCCTAAAGCCCCTTTTTATAGAGTTACGGATAAGCCTTGTTTTAATCTCCACCATTTGTTGTAGGGATTTAATCTCAACCGTCGAATCTCGTGAATTAATCTCAACTGTCGGATCTAGAGATTTAATCTCTACCATTGGTTCTAGAGTTTTGTTTTCTACCATTGGATCTAGGCTTCATGAGGTTTTAATAGGATACAATAGGGACCATGAAGAGGAGTTGGATCTTGGCCACCCAATGGATCAAGGCCACATAAAGTCCGATCCATTAATGATAATCCAATCCACTAAAGGATTATCATTGATCTACCTCACCAACCCCCATAAGTTAATATGGGCTCCATATATTATTTATATATTTTTCTCCCCGTGTTTAAGATCTCGAATGTCCGTCGATTAATTAATTTACTGACCATTAATTAATCAACATCTAACTCCATGAGTAGTACCACTCAACCTTATCATCATGCCGGACCAAGTCCACCTGCAGGGTTTAAATGATGAACCTTATGAGCTCCTCAAGGGGACATCATCATCCTAATATATAGGACACGGTTTCCTCCTATAATCAACAACACACCACATACTCAGCTTCCATGGTGGAGTCCGCCACACATTTCTGCTTGACACTCCTCCATACAATGGCTCAACCCCCCAAAGTAAACACAAAACCTGAGGTAGACTTACTGTTATCCCTATCTGACTGGAAGTCGGAATTCGTATAACCCACAGGGAGTAATTAGTCTGCCTAGTAAACTAGCATTTAATCCCTAGTCCTTCTCAGGTACTTCAATATATGCTTTACCATAGTCCAATGTCCCTGACTTGGATTACTCTAATATCTACTGACCATGCCCACGGCAAAGCAGATATCTGGTCTCGTACATAGCATAGCATACATGAGGCTTCCTACTGCCGAAGCATAAGGAACCGCCTTCATCTCCTCTATCTCCTTAGATGTTCTAGGACAAATCTCCTTAGATAAAGGAACTCCAGGTATGAAAGGTAGAAAACCTTTCTTGGAGTTTTGCATGCTAAAACGATCCATAATTGTGTCTATGTATCAAGCTTGAGATAAGCACAACATCCTTTTCTTGTGATCCCTTATAACATTGATCCCAAGGATGTGTCCCACTTCTCTCAAGTCCTTCATATCAAACTGTTTGGACAATAATACCCTTACGTCTGATAACACCTTGACATTGTTGCCAATTAACAAAATGTCATCTACGTATAGTACAAGAAATACCACTACGTTTCCATCACATCTCTTGTATACACAAGACTCATCTGGACTTTGAATAAATCCATAAGACTGGATTACCTCATCAAAGCGGATGTTCCAAGACCTCGAAGCTTGCTACAATCCATAAATGGACAGATTAAGCTTACATACAAGATGCTCTTTGCCCTTTTCAATGAATCCCTCTGGTTGCTTCATATAGATGTTTTCCTCAAGGCTTCCATTAAGGAAAGCTGTCTTGACATCCATCTGCCGCACCTAATAATCCATATGAGCAGTAATGCATAAGAGAATCCGGATAGACTTAAGCATGGTTACCGGTGAAAAGGTCTCCTCATAATCGATACCCTCTTTCTGAGTATACCCTTTCGCAACAAGCCTCAGTTTGAAGGTCTCAACCTTCCCGTCTATTCCTCTTTTTCTTTTGTAGATCCACTTGCATCCAATGGTTTTTACACCATCGGGTGATTCTACTAGCTCCCAGACCTGATTTGAATCCATAGATTCAATCTCAGCATTCATTGCACTTTGCCAAGATACCGCATCTTTATCTTGGATTATCATGTTCGCCAGGGACCAAATCAGAAGATTCTCCCAAGAACATGAATCTATCGGACTGTCTAACAACCCTCCCACTACGACGAGGTATCACCTGTGTATCCTCTGTGACATGTGGTGTAGTGACTTGTGGTATATCCTCTTCTACCAGTGGTACTAAAGAAGTGACTTCCCCTTTCAATTCCTCCAGAACAATCTTACTCATGGGCTTGTGGTTCATCACATAGTCTTCCTCTAGAAATATAGCATTCGTGCTAACGATCAACCTCTAATCTCTAGGACTATAAAACAAACCACTTTTCATTCCTCTAGGATAGCCAATGAACATGCGTACTTCTGTACGAGATTCTAACCTACCAGCATCTGCCTTCAGCACATGTGCTGGACTCCCCCAAATCCGAATACGTCTTAGACTAGGCTTTCGCCCAGTCCACAATTCTGTGGGAGTAGAAGGCACTGATTTAGATGGGACTAAGTTCAAAATATACACTATCGTATCTAGAGCATATCCTCAGAACGAATCTGGCAACTCAGAATAACTCATCATCGATCTAACCATCTCCATAAGAGTCCTATTCCTTCGCTCTGCTACACCATTCTGCTAGGGTGTGCCAGGTGCAGACAATTGGGATTGAATCCCAACCTCTGATAAGTAATTCCTAAACTCTCCTAAGAGGTACTCACCACCACGATCAGATCGTAGTGTCTTGATACTTTTACCTTGACATTTCTCCGCATTAGCCTTGAATTCTTTGAACTTGTCAAAGCATTCAGACTTGCGGCGCATCAAGTAAATGTATCCATATCTCAAATAATCGTCTATAAAAGAGACGAAATACTCAAAACCACCTCTAGCCTGGATGCTTTAGGGTGAGCCGACATGACCATGCATGCAACATTGTCGACTTATTGCATTTTTGCATATTGCCATATATATACATATATACATGTATATATATATATGGATGATTGTGATTAGTATATATATATATATATGCAGTCTATATATATATATATATATATATATATATATATATATATATATATATATATATATATATATATATATATATATATATATATGCAGTCTATATATATATGCTTATTGTGATGTTGCATTTGATTGTCTATGCTTGCTGCATTTGGTTGTACATCATATTCATGCATGCTTCTTGCATCTGTTATACGGTCGTGTAGGATACCTGTATAGTTGTTGGATTATCTATTGCATACTTTGACCTATATTTATGTCGTTATATGCTTAAGAGCAGACTTCCTGTATATGTATATATTGTGGATATGTGCTCAGGTTGGATTGGTGTAGCATAGCAGACGTTCAGGTATGTCTTCATTTTATATTGTCTTTTTGTTAGAAGGTATATACATGGATATGTTATCATGCTAGTGATACCTATAGATTTTTCTATCAAAATACATGTGATATTGATATATACATGTTTTTCTATTACCTGCTGAGTTTTACTCAGCACCATGGACCCTGGGTTTTTCTGTCACCCAAGTAACAGGTAGTCAACTTCGTGATGGACTTGGAGCACCGCTGGCTGACATCTCATCTCACCTCCGAGGCTCCCATGTTTGTTTTGGGCTTTTCGTACATGGTGTTATGTATTTGGAGTTTTTCCTGATGTACTATGTTATGGACTTGTGGATTCGGATTTTGTCATTATTCCGTTATGTTGTGATGTGTTAGTCATACCGATATGCACTGTGTAGTTATGATGTTGTTGTGTTTTATGTTTCCGCTGTGTAGTTGTTGTAGTTAGTTTATTATGTTGTTGTGGTTTTTTACATATTTATATGTTGTTATTGTGTGCCTACGGGCCTTGTATTAACCCGAAATGTTGCCACGTACAGGGGAGATGTCGTCCGTTTGATTTTTGGCTCGGCATGCTTTCGGGGCGTGACAACTTTAGTGGTATCAGAGCCCTAGGTTCTGCGATGCCATACAATGTTTTTTTCTCAAGTCTTGGATTCTCGGGAGTCGATTTGTTTCGGTTTTGGTTGGTTTTCTGAGATGAGATGTGACAGCAGCCTGAAATCTAAGTAGCACGAAGTAAGTATTCTTGATGACTTATTTTTTTCTAGTTGGATACTTATCTGGACTTGATTAACAAGTGTATACTATTAGAGTTATTATACCTGTACAGACTCGTAGTGGAAGTCGCCCACCGTGGTGACCAACCGGAGGTGCCGATAGGGTTTATACTCTCGATTTTGTTGTCTATGCTTTTAGTGTATATAACAGGGAATGACCTATAGTGTGTTGGTTATTATTCATAATTGTGGTTTGAGTTGACTATGGGAACGACCTGTTGAGCCTATGAGTCTTGAACCTGTGTCGAAAAGGTGATTTACCTTTGAGAGCCGACTGATACCGAGTCGGAAAACAGGGGTCAAGCCGTCACATTTCTTGTGGAAATCAGAGACTACAGTCTTAGGGATTTCCACTAATTATGTTAGTCAGATCATTACCTGTTGGGTAATGGACAAGACAAGTAGGCTATTGTTGATGTAGGTAGCGGAAGGCTAGTTACGGTGTCTTATAGGGATTTTTATCCCTGAGTTGTTCGTACTGAGATGTATAACTTTGAGAGTACTTATCTCATGTTATACCGAGAAAGAAGAGTTGTTTGCATACCATTATTGGGATCAAGCCGGTATTTGGTGATAAATACATAAAATAATCTTCAGGAAATAATATATCACTTGATCATAGTTTAGTGATGTTGAAAGAGAGTATTTCCTCGTGTCAGTTTTAGTGACACATTGTAAGGAATTCTTGAGCTTCCAGAAAGCGTGATCGATTTGTAATAGTGTACTGTGTAAAGTCGTAAGACTTGAAGAGGTTACGACCACCTAATAGCTCAAGAAGATGAATGAATGATTTAAGTCACCCAGAGTTATTGGCTTATAGTTGGATTAAGAAGTCGGGATCTTCTACCAGATCCTGCCGGAAGACGTTGGATTGAGTCAGGAGTTTAGAAATGACTATGTACAAGTGTTTAAGAGTTGGAGACCGATAGGTAGTTTTGTAGGTCACCTTATTAAAGTCAGAAGTCTCCGACTGTTGGATAAAAGAAGCAACATCGGAGTCATAGACCTTGGGTTACTTTCTGATTATAGAAGACCAATCGCAGATCATCAAGATGTCTCATGCACATCAACGAAATCAGAACAAAGACTCCGAAGGGATTATGTGCGTACAGTGCGGATCACAAAGACACGTGAAGTCAGATTATCCATTGGATCAGTTCATCTGTTGCTATTGTGAGCAACCAGTATAGAGGAGGAAGATGCATCGTCTTGACAGCAGAGATCAGCACAGAAGATTGAGTTATTTCATCAGCAGCAACCTACTATCTCAGGCGTGGTTGGAGTTCTTTGATACTACCCTTCAGCACAGAAGCAGTATCAGCAGAAGACATCGCAGAAGACTCATGCAGACAACAATAGTTACCTCCATATGTGATTTGTTTGTATAAAGGAGAGGGTATACGACGATGGTCGTACTATTTGGTATTCTACAGTTGCAGCTCGTAGAATTAAGTGATGATATCAGATGATCTAGGAAAATCCTCGAGTCATTTTTCGCAGAAATGCGATCGTTTGTCAGACTATTGGATCTGATCTTGTTCTCTTCAGAGAAAGGCCGAGACCTGCAGGGAGCCTTTGGATCGGATCGGCAGATAATCTATCGTTCAGGGTATCACTTTAGTTTACCCTCTGGGTTAATATATTGGGAGATACTTGTAGTTTACAGGTATCATTGTCTAGAACATTCCTAGTTCGGATTAGAATACATCGACTTGTGGGTCGGTGGTATCTCTACTGTCAAGTGAGATGTGGACCAACAATTAAGAAGTTAAGGGATGCCATTAGACTTGGATAGACATACTTTTACTGTAGACATATCCTTACAGATTGTCAAATTGTTGGGAGTATGGTACGATATGTCTCGCGAATGTGAGAATAATCCGAGAGTAATCGGATGTAGTTTTGAATGAACTCCTAGGCTTGCCGCTGCATAGGCAAGTGGAGTAGGCGATTGGAGTAATTTCAAGGATAGTGTCGATATTGAATACCTCATATAAGGGATAATTTTGTTGGTGTAAGTGTTACTAAACACTATGGGAATTGGAAGAACGTAAGTTGCGATTATAGGAGATGTTGGAGGGGATATTTATCTATCCCAGTATTTCTCCTGGAGAAGATCCGGAACTCTTTGTTGAAAGAGAGATGGACCTTTGAAAGTATGCATCGATTATCGATGATGGAATACAGTACTTGTAGTGAAGAATATCCTTCATTGTGAATAGATGATCTATTTAGATCAGTCAAAGACACCTGTGTATACTCTGAGATTGGTTTACGACTGGAGTATTGATATTGTAGTGACATGGTGTCATACAATTATCATTGTCGTTGTGATGATTGATATATCATCAGTCTAGAGTAAAGAGGATGCTTTTAAGCGTTAGTATATCACTGACTTGTTTGACAAAGGTGATGATGGAAATCATTTAGTCGGAAGATGGTGAAACCAGTTACAAGACCTAGATGACGGTTAACTTTTACACGAGTATTAGTTAATCCTTTTGGGGTAGATAAAAGGATGTTGTACGCAAATATATCATTTTAGGAATTGGAGCGAATTTGATACAGTTGCATGAGGCGTATCGTATGCTTACGACAGATAAGAAACTACGAGATAGGCTGTCATATACATGACGTGACTTTAGTAGTGATTCTCTAAATTTATGGATATATGGAGCAGAAATGCTTATGGGATGTTGATTAGCTAATGGGTAGCTACTATAGAGCTGATAGAACATGGACTGATGCAACTAGGGAGATTGGTCATTATAGCCTCCTAGTCACATCCAATTCTGTGTGATGGAGTGGATTTTGAACGGTTGATGGACTTATCTTTTGAGAGGATAATTCCCCATCTTTGATGAGGATAGTGGGTTCCGGAGTTGCATAGTTTAAGAAAGAGTTGCTACAGGAGGCACATCATTCGGGATTTGCTACATACCTTGGTGGTACTGAGATTTGAAACGTTTATACTGGTGGAATGGTATAAAGAGAGATATAACATATTTTGTTGTTGGATATTTAGTATACCAGTAGGTGAAGGATTGAACATCAGAAATCTGCTAGATTGCTCCAGGAAATTGTCACGCCCGCCCTTTTTTTAAAGGCGGCGCGACGCGATCATACATACATACATCTACAGCGGAAGACTACATGCATTTATAGCGGAAGACTTTAGACTTCTTTTTTTTCATTTTAAAACATAAGGCATGAAACATAGAGCATGCATAATCATCTCATAAGTACTTAGTTCAAGTTCATGATAATCAACTTAAAGAACACTAAGTAGCAACCATTCATCATCAAGTAGAGTTCGACTCTTAACAACTAACATGAAAAACGTAAAGGAAAACATGCATAAGTCTTGGAATATAAACAGATCTCCTCCACCAGGCCACTACCACACACACTTTGCCCCTCCTACTGCTCCCTTTAGCTTAGCCATTCTTTACCCTTATCTGCAGTACAATGGAACAAGAAACTATAAGCACATAGGTTTAGTAAGATTCTTTCCTACTCACAAAATCCATACAGCAAGAATTAGACCTAGAATAGTGACATGATCATTTAAGAACATATAAGCATAGCATACATATAAACATTCAAGAACATATAAGCATAGCATATCATATAAACATTCAAAACATATAAGCATAGCATTCATATAAACATTCAAGAACATATAAGCATAGCATTCATATAAACATTCAAGAACATATAAGCATAGCATTCATATAAACATCATAATCACATATACATGAAAAAAAGGTATATGCAAGATGCTCTTTGAAAACATATATTCTTATTGGTACTTAAACATAATCTCAACACATTGGGCCCGACATTGTACCACATTCATCATCATCATTGCGCGCATCCCTAGATATACCCGAGGTAGCTAATCCCGAACCTACTAGGTTATTAGGCCCGTACTATGTCCGTCGACCTAGGGGCAATCATAACATAGAAGCCCATCCTAGGCCCGCACTATGTCTGTCAACCTAGGGCAACTTAGGAGCCCATTCCGTACTAGGTCCGTACTATGACCGTCGACCTAAGGGCACGTAGGAGCCCATCCCTTGGACCTTGTTAGGGTCCAGTACATGCCATGCAAAAAGTAAAATAGCATATATTGTTCCTTATCATAACATATCATATTTCTTTTCATAACATATCATGTTCCTTCTCATAGCATATCATGTTCCTTCTTTATAACATATCATATTTCTTTTCATAACATAAAGAGTGCTCTTAGTCCCCATTCATAGGGAAGCATCTCTTAGGCATTTCATCATACATACTTGTTCATCATGATGCAATGAGCATAACATAATCATACATTCATACAATTAACATGGATATAAGGTAGTGGCATAAACCCATCACGCTAACATAAAGTCTAACTATCAACATGTTAACATCTTATACATAAAAGTCTAACTATCAACATGTTAACATCATATACATATAAAACATGACAAGGGAAAAACATTGGTAGCCCAAACATGTTTTGACCGAAACCCTAATGGAGGTTTCTCAAGCATTCAAGCACTAAAACATCTTGTAAAAGGTCTACCTAACATCATACTAACATCATATACATCTTATACATAAAAGGTCTAACTAACAACATGATAACATCATATACATATAAATGGCATGGAAAAACCATTGGAGCAAACATGTTTTGACCGAAACCCTAATGGAGGTTTCTCAAGCATTCAAGCACTAAAACATCTTGTAAAAGGTCTACCTAACATCATACTAACATCATATACATATAGAGTATGGCATGAAACATCATTAACAAGCATAACATGGGTTGGCCGAAACTTCATGGGGGTACTAACATAATTCAAACCCTAAAAAACTTGTACAAGGTCTAACTAACAACATGTTAACATCAATTACATATAGATCATGGCATGGAAGACCATTAGGAGCATAAGTAGGGTTTGGTCGAAAGTTTCAAGGAAAGCTTTGGAATCAAACACTCAATCAAGCCTATCTATCAACATGTTATCGTCATCTATATACAAAACATGACATGGAAACATATAGATCATAGCATGGAAGACCATTAGGAGCCTAAGTGGGGGTTGGCCGATAGTTTCAAGGAGAGCTTTGGAATCAAACACTCAATCAATCCTATCTATCAACATGTTATCTTCATCTATATACAAAACATGGCATGGAAACATATAGATCATAGCATGGAAGACCATTAGGTGCATGATTAGGTCTTGGCCGAAAGTTTCAAAAAGATTTCTAAGCAATCGAAAACCGAAACAACTTGTAGTGTAGGTGAGGGGATACATACATCCTTTCGCTTGTTTAGTAATAGGATATATCCTAGATAGTGTCATACAAGAGCCCTTTTCTTCCTTGCTTCTTGAGGTTTTCGATAATGGAAGAAGGGAGAGCTAGGGTTTCGGTGGGGAAGAAGAAGAGAAGAGGAGAATGACAAGTTGTGATTCACTTGTCTCCTCATACTCCTATTTATTCACTTGAAGGTGTCCCTTAGCCTCCCATATCCTTATCTATCATTTCCCATACCTTTCTAATAAGACAACTCTACTGGGCTTCTGGTTATCGGATGCATCCTAAGGTTTAGTTCTCTACTTGGAGGTTTAGGGTTCAAACCCTGGGCCATGCATCCTTTTTGGCTCTATTTTCTTTTATTTTTTAAAAAACCCACATAAAAGCCCATTTTGATCATTCAAAAATTCTTATAAAATTTCTAGAGCTTGGGATGAAAAAGGGAGGAAGGGGAAATGAGGAATTCGGCCAAGGATGAGGAAGAAGGAGAATGAAGAAGGAAAGTGGGGTTTTGCTTCCTCTCTTCTCTTAATTATCCTCTTTAATACCTAGGGAATGAACGCTCTTCATCCTTTCATGCGGGGGGGGATGAACCAACTCCTCATCTTCCCATCTATATTCTTTGTATATTCTTTATATATCTTATCCATAAATCATCCTATGGTCTTGTACATTCTTTATATATCTTATCCATGAATTAACCTAGAGTCTAGTGGTGTCAAGGCTACCTCCCTATTAGGAGGTTCATGGTTCAAATCCTACCTATAACCATCTTTTATTTTATTTTATTTTAAACCTTTTATGGCGTTAAAACCCATATAATTACTTTACATAGTTTAGAATTTTACGGGTGTTACAATCCTTCATACCTATAAAAGTTTCATCCTCGAACCTTAGAACAACTCCAGATACTTTTGTTTCATGTCATCCTCATGTTCCTAAGTTGCTTCTTCAAACTTTTGATTTTGCCATATGACTTTCACTAAGGGTACTTCTTTGGTTTTCTATTTCTTGATTTCTCGATCTATTATATGAATAGGTCGACTTTCATAACTTAAATCTTCTTGAACTTGTACCGTTTGTGGCTCAATCACATGGTCTTAGGAAATCTATGCAATCTGATCACCTCCTCAACATACAAATGGGCTAGTTGTTCCATTGAGTACGATACTTGATTGCCAGAAAAAGGGCAGATGTTGTTAATCTTTCAACAATCACCTAAATAGCTTCATAACCATTAGTTGTTTTGGGTAGTCCTACTATGAAATCCATAGATATATCTTCCCACTTCCATTCTGGGATTTGAATAGGCTACAAAACTCTTGTAGCTGTCTCTGGAGTTTCGTAACCACATGCATAAGATCAGGTGGGGGTACTGTCTCATCGACTCTATTACTGCGTCTTTCAGCCATGCTTATCTTCATATATTATAATAAGGCCAGCATAAGATTATCATACATATATTCATGCATATTTAAGCTAAAAGCATTTCTTATCATACATGAAAGAAATAGAGTAGGTATAGAATTTCTTACTTGGAGCAGTAGGATTTGGAGCTTGATGTGTGTGTAGTGGAAAGGCTGATCTGCTCTGATACCAACCTGTCACGCCCGCCCTTTTTTTAAAGGCGATGTGACGCGATCATACATACATACATCTACAGCGGAAGACTACATGCATTTATAGCGAAAGACTTTAGACTTCTTTTTTTTCTTTTTAAAACATAAGGCATGAAACATAGAGCATGCATAATCATCTCATAAATACTTAGTTCAAGTTCATGATAATCAACTTAAAGAACACTAAGTAGCAACCATTCATCATCAAGTAGAGTTCGAGTCTTAACAACTAACATGCAAAACTTAAAGGGAAACATGCATAAGTCTTGGAATTTAAACATATCTCCTCCACCATGCCACTACCACACACACTTTGCCCTTCCTACTGCTCTCTTTAGCTTAGTCATTCTTTACCCTTATCTGCAGTACAAGGGAACATGAAACTATAAGCACATAGGCTTAGTAAGATCATTTCCTACTCACAAAAGCCATACATCAAGAATTAGACCAGGAATAGTGACATGATCATTTAAGAACATGTAAGCATAGCATACAAATAAACATTCAAGAACATATAAGCAAAGCATATCATATAAACATTCAAGAACATATAAGCATAGCATTCATATAAACATTCAAGAACATATAAGCATAGCATTCATATAAACATTCAAGAACATATAAGCATAGTATTCAAATAAACATTAAAGAACATATAAGCATAGCATTCATATAAACATTCAAGAACATATAAGCATAGGATTCATATAAACATTCAAGAACTATAAGCATAGCATTCATATAAACATTCAAGAACATATAAGCATAGCATTCATATAAACATCATAATCACATAGACATGAAATAAAGGTATATGCAAGATGCTCTTTGAAAACATATATTCTTATAGGTACTTAAACATAATCTCAACATATTGAGCCCGGCATTGTACCACATTAATCATCATCATTGCGCGCATCCCTAAATAGACTCGAGGTAGCTAATCCCGAACCTACTAGGTTACTAGGCCCGTACTATGTCCGTCGACCTAGGGGCAATCATAACATAGAAGCCCATCCTAGGCCCGTACTATGTCCGTCGGCATAGGGCAACTTAGGAGCCCATCCCGTACTAGGTCCGTACTATGACCGTCGACCTAGGGGCACGTAGGAGCCCATCCCTTGGACCTTGTTAGGGTCCGGTACAAGCCATGCAAAAAGTAAAATAGCATATCATGTTCCTTATCATAACATATCATATTTCTTTTCATAACATATTATGTTCCTTCTCATAGCATATCATGTTCCTTTTTTTATAACATATCATATTTCTTTTTATAACATAAAGAGTGCTCTTAGTCCCCATTCATAGGGAAGCATCTCTTAGCCATTTCATCGTACATACTTGTTCATCATGATGCAATGAGCATAACATAATCATACATTCATAAAATTAACATGGACATAAGGTAGTGGCATAAACCCATCATGCTATCATAAAGTCTAACTATCAACATGTTAACATCTTATACATAAAAGTATAACTATTAACATGTTAACATCATATACATATAAAACATGACAAGGGAAAAACAATGGTAGCCCAAACATGGTTGGACCGAAACCCTAATGGAGGTTTCTCAAGCATTCAAGCACTAAAACATCTTGTACAAGGTCTTCCTAACATCATAATAACATCATATACATATAGAGTATGGCATAAAACATCATTAACAAGCATAAAATGGGTTGGCCGAAACTTCATGGGGGTTCTAACATAATTCAAACCCTAAAAAACTTGTACAAGGTCTAACTAACAACATGTTAACATCAATTACATATAGATCATGGCATGGAAGACCATTAGGAGCATAAGTAGGGTCTGGCCGAAAGTTTCAAGGAGAGCTTTGGAATCAAACACTCAATCAAGCCTATCTATCAACATGTTTTCTTCATTTATATACAAAACATGGCATGGAAACATATAGATCATAGCATGGAAGACCATTAGAAGCCTAAGTGGGGGTTGGCCGAAAGTTTCAAGGAGAGATTTGGAATCAAACACTCAATCAAGCCTATTTATCAACTTGTTATCTTCATCTATATACAAAACATGGCATGTAAACATATAGATCATAGCATGAAAGACCATTAGGAGCATGATTAGGTCTTGGCCGAAAGTTTCAAGGGGCTTTTTGGGATCAAACACTCAATCAAGCCTATCTATCAACATGTTATCCTCATCTACATACAAAACATGGCATGGAATCATATAGATCATAACATGGAAGACCATTAGGAGCATGATTAGGTCTTGGCCGAATGTTTCAAGGGGCTTTTGGGATGAAACACTCAATCAAGCCTTTCTATCAACATATTATCATCATATTCATACAAAACATGGCATGGAAAATTATTGGAAGCATGAAGGAGGTCTTGGCCGAATGTTTCAAAAAGATTTCTAAGCAATCAAAAACCGAAACAACTTGTACTGCAGGTGAGGGGATATTTACATCCTTTCGTTTGTTTAGTAATAGGATATTCCATAGATAGTGTCAAGACAAGAGCCCTTTTCTTCCTTGCTTCTTGAGGTTTTCGAAAATGGAAGAAAAGAGAGCTAGGGTTTCGGTGGGGAAGAAGAAGAGAAGAGGAGAATGACAAGTTTCGGTTCTCTTGTCTCCTCATACTCCTATTTATTCACTTGATGGTGTCCCTTTGCCTCCCTTATCCTTATCTATCATTTCCCATACCCTTCTAATAGCACAACCCTGCCGGGCTTCTAGTTATCGGATGCATGCTAAGGTTTAGTTATCTACTTGGAGGTTTAGGGTTCAAACCCTGGGCCATGCATCCTTTTTGGCTCTATTTTCTTTTATTTTAGAAAGAGCCCACATAAAATCCAATTTTTATCATACAAAAATTCTTATAAACTTTTTAGAGCTTGGGATGAAAAAGGGAGGAAGGGGAAATGAGGAATTCGGCTAAGGATGAGGAAGATGGAGAATGAAGAAGGAATGTGGGGTTTTACTTCCTCTTTTCTCTTAATTCTCCTCTTTAATACCTATGGAACGAACACTCTTCATCCTTTTAGGGTGGGGGGGGGGGGGGGGGGGATGAACCAACTCCTCATCTTCCCATCTATATTCTTTGTATATTCTTTATATATCTTATCCATGAATCATCCTATGGTCTTGTACATTCTTTATATATCTTATCCATGAATTATCCTAGGGTCTAGTGGTGTCAAGGCTACCTATTAGGAGGTTCATGGTTCAAATCCTACCTATAACCATCTTTTATTTTATTTTATTTTAAACTTTTTATGGCATTAAAACCCATATAATTACTTTGCATAGTTTAGAATTTTATGGGCGTTACAGAAATTCCAATTTCGGAATGAAGTGGGAGCGTATCACTATGGATTTCATTATGGGATTACCTAGAACCCGTAAAAAAAAAGACATGATGCGATTTGGGTGATCAATGATCGACTAACAAAATCAGCTCAATTTCTGCCTATGAGTGGAATAAATTTGTTGGATCGTCTGGCAGAGTTGTACTGTCGAGAAATTATTAGATTGTATGGGGTACTTTTGAGTACCATATCTGATAGAGATCTATGATTTACCTCACGATTTTGGCAGAGTAGGCAACAAGCTATTGGTATAGAGCTTCGACTCAGTACTACATTTCATTTGGGGATGGAAGAACAGTCTGATTGTATCATTCAGACGTTGAAGGATCTATTCAAATCTTGTGTCGTTGATTATGGAGGCAGTGGGGAGGATCACATTTTTTTATTGGAGTTGCCTACAGTGATAGTTATCCCTCCTCCATTCAGACGACTCCGTTCGAAACCTTATACGACAGACTCTGTAGAACTCCCGTGTTGTGGGAGGAAATCAGGGAATGACAACTATTGGGGTCATAGAGCATCCATGATGATATAGAGTTAGTGTACGCCATCAGACGAGGATTATCCGAGGCATAGGATCGGCATAAGAATTACACAGATCGGAGGCGAAGGCCTTTGAAGTTCTCAATTATTGAACAGGTATTTCTGCGTGTTTCATCTACGAAAGGGGTGAAACGGTCTGGGTTGAAAGGAAAATTAGCTCCACACTATATTGATCCATTTGAGATATTGGAGCGGATTGGGGGTGTAGCTTACCGGTTGGCTTTACCTCCGACACTTACGGGTGTTCATAACATATTTCATGTTTCTATGCTAAGGAAATACGTACCATGAGTTGATCATGTTCTTGAGGAGATATCAATTCCACTTCATCTTATTGCGATTTATGAGGAGATTCCAGTGCAAATTCTTGGTCGCAAGGAGCGACAGTTGCAGAACAAAACCATTCGACTCGTAAAGGTTGGATGACAACATCATACCGATGAGGAGGCTATGTGGGAGCTGGAAGATACTATCCGAGCTCGATATCCTCATCTTTTCACTTGAAGTATGTAATAGTTCAAGGAATTTCTTAAATGTATTACCGCATTTAAGTATGAAATTTGGGGACCAAATTTTTATTAGTGGGGGAGAATGTAAGATACCAAAAAAAAATCCCTTGCTAATTGGGAATTATTTTGAGGTATTTATAGAAATTTTTAGGAATTTTTATAGAATTTAAAAGGGATTTGTATGACCATTTAGGAGGAAGATTAGAACCAATATGGATGTGGGATCAAGTTGGGTTAGCTCGGATTTGAGCTAGGTTAGCTCAACCACCTAAAACAACCCGATCACGAGTGTCTCACTCGCGATAGCTGGATTTTACTGTGCATTTCTCAGTCATTTTTTTTTGTTTTCTTCACCCGTCGCCGACTCCTCTCTTTTAACAAAATGCCCGATTCCCTTCTCTATCAGCTGACGCTGATTCTCCTCCATCTCGGTTTTTTCGCGCGCCACCCTTTTTCCCTCTTCGCTGCTGTTGTTCGAGTGTTCCTCACTGTCGCCGGTGCCGATCTCTGCCGATCATTCTTCCCCCATCCCAACAATGCCGGATCTTGCTCTTCCTATCTCGTGATCACTACCGCCGCACAGGGCCGCCTCCTCGAGCCGCTCACTGTGCGGTCACCGAGCCACTCATCGCCGACCTCTTTGTTCTGTCGATCCAACATCGACGCCTCTTCTCCTCGCCCACTGTCGTAATTCTTTGTTCCCCCCCCCCAATTTCGATCCGGTTCTCTCGATCATGAAGCTCAACTCGTCGACGTCTCTCCTTCCTCTCCGTGGCAGCCTTATCGCCGCTAACTGTGTTTCCCCTTGCTGTGAGAACCATCTACCATCGGTTTGCCTCGAACCGGATCTCACTCTCCGGCGTGACTGATCGACGTTGTTCGTGTGCTTGATCTTACTGATGTCATCCTTCTTCCTCCGACCACTAGTTTCTCTTTCAACTTGCTGCTCTCGACTCTCCGATTTTGTGTTGCACCGTTCTCTTGAGAGCCAACCACCGCTGAGAGCAATTCGATGCAGAGCCCAGCTTGTCCTCGCTGTGAGCGGCCTCTTTCACCCATCACATCCGATTGGATTTGGGTCAATGTATTGGTCAGCAACTGCATTTGGCGCAGGGAGTAAGCCATTATTGCAGTTTCAATTCCTGGTATTTCGCAATCTCTTCCTCTCTTGTTGCAATTGTTGTTGATGTCGATCGGATAGGTATTGCCGACAGCCAACCATTTTTTAGATTCGGGATTTTCAGAGGATGACAACGGTGTCGTCACGGCTGGGAAGAACAGAGTGTTGGGTTTCTGGCACCGCGGCGTGTGTGTGTTCGATCATGTTTCGTAAACATGAACACAACGGAAGCAATAAAAATAATAAATCTACATTTATTACAACACACACAACACACGCATGCATATTACAACAAGTGTAGACATAACCGTAAATTTAAATTTGCAATAAAAGGAAATTTATCTACGTTATACCTTTCGTATGACGTGTAGCTGGAACGGCATCAACCGGAACGATCCTCGCTAGAATCGTCTCTATCCGTATCCACGCCGAGTTCCTCGGGATGACTTCGCTAAGCCACGAGCTTCGTCTTCGTACGGGTTACTAGCCTTGTGTTGAAGATGACGTGATCGAGAGACGATCACGATCTGAATCCAAATTCGGATCCTAATACGAGTTCTCAAAACTTGCTTCTCCGGAGAGGTATTCATCAACCAATTGACGAATCCTTCATCCTCCACCTCAAAGGAATACCGGAGATCGAATCCCCGGTATGTTAGCCGCTGTCGGAGCTCTAACCGTCATCCAAATGACGCTCTGACGAGAGGAGAACAAGCTGTCCAGAAAACTGGACAGCTTTGGTGGAGGAGATAGGCGCCGGCCAACCAAGGGAAGAAAAGGCTCACCTTGATGCCAAACATATAGGAGATCACCGGAGGGTCGCCGGAGGATCACCGGCTGAAGCTTGGTCGCCGGCAAGGAGCTGGACGGCGGCACAACAAGCTGGGCGGCAATGGAGGTTGGGCGGCAATGAAGGTTGGGCGACAACTCCAAGCTAGGGTTTTGGATTAGGGCTTAATTATCCCTTAAGCCCTCTTTTATAGAGAACTAATTCTCTTAATGGTTATTGGATCATAACCATTAGGCCCGTTAACCCGCTCCATTAAGATAAGTTAAAATAAACCAAACTATGATGGTTTATTTTAAGTTAAAACGAACCGAACCAACTTTTGGTTCATTCGTTTAAAATAAACCAAACCCTTTGGTTTATTCTCCTCCATTGGATTAGAACCAAACCATTATGGTTCATCCATTACGTCTTCATAAGACTCGGCCCATCCACGCTTCCATTGCGACTGAAACGATTTCATGCTCGCTTTATGTTTGGTCCAACCAAACCTAGTTTCTCTCGGTCTGAGAATCCCATTCTCAAGCTCGTTTTAAATCCTTTGGATTACGCTCATTGTGCGTGTGACCAAATAGGTTCTCGGTTTATGTTGGCCGTCTATAATTAACCATTAATTATAGAACGATCATGAGTAGCACCTAGTAGTACATCAAGATCCCCAATTAACTGAAAAGATCAACGGTTGATCCAGAACTATTTCTGAAACCTTTCAGCAGCTCGAATGATTCGTGCCCCATTCCCTTCACTCATCTTATACCCACTTGGTTCAGGACATGGTCTATTGTGTCAATCCCCACTAGGCTGACTACGTTACACCTAGCCCAAGTATCATTTCCTCGTCCAACGGATTCTAGTTACTCCACATGTATCGAAGAGTACCTTACTCTAAACATGTAATGCTTTGGCCAAAGACTTTAGTAACAATCCGACGAGAGGCCATGGGTATACATCTCCTCGCAAGGAGTGGTGAATCCTTTATAGGCTATTCAAACACCTTCGATCACTTTGACTTATACCCAATCGTCCCGGGTCCACATCTCCTTAGAGATGCTTGCTTAAGATGTCAAAGCATAAGTCTCTATGATCAAGATGACTTGAATACCGCAAGTCAAAGGAACATCGTACTTAAGCCACAGTAAGAACTTCATTGACATATCTATATATGCAGAGAACCATATGAAGTCTTACGGCTGGTCACTCCAATGAACTAGTTACCATAACTAGCATCTACGATTAACTCCGGACATCACTATGTCTCCAGCCAGTGAGAATCAACTGCTTGGATACACCAAGGAGTATACCTCGTGCTAGTCTCGACAGAATTGATGGTGTCCAAATCCATCAATTCATCGACTAGGTATAATTCCGATACATCACAATTACACATGTAGAGATACTCACTAGTTGTGATCCAATCACAAATTCTCTCATGCTGTGAATCGTATCGTGGACATTCAGTAAATGAGTTTAAGATCCAATCAAATACATAAAACATGTAAACTCAAATAGTGAATCTTTATTTATCATATAAATGGTTCATACATAAGGCGATTGCCTTAGGACATATCTCATATATTACTAACACATAGCAATGTAGATCTTTGGATCGAGGGTAGATCTATGAATTAATCATCTCCAATAGCTGGTAATATCCTTATTCCATGCTTGTTTGCTTGAATTTAGGGTTGAAGATGAGGAGAAACTTTTGAACAGTGGTTTTAGGTTAAGAAATTTGAGTTGGTGAGGATCAAGACTAGAATAACTCTGATTACATGATGATATGGATATTATGATGTAGTTATGTGGTTATTAGGTTGTTAATAATAGCTAATGGAGGATGGTTGTGCTTCTTGTAATGATCTAGTATATGTGATTAAGGGAATGGATTGATCAATAGATGTGAAGGCTTGATTAGGTCAAGTGGATAACTAGATCAATCTAATTGATCGAGATACGAAGTTGATGTAGAATTCGATTCGATTATTCATCGTATGCTTGCACTTAATCATAATGTTTGAAACGTGTAGGACGTGGATATGAGACAGGTCCTTGGATGTGAAGGTAAATTATATTTCTAGATACTCTACATCAACAGGTGGGTAATTCCTACCCTGGTCAGGTAGTTTTAATGCATACAGATTTAGATGCATGATCATCTTATATGATCAAGTTACCTTGACTCTATTCTTATTTATCTTATACTTGATACTTTACCTTTGGCTGTTAACTCCATTGCTGCTATCCTATTTGATTTTATCATGATTAGGAGTTATATATATAGGTGATGTAAGTAATCTAGAATTTGTTTAGTTAAGTGCAAATAGTAAAGTCCGAATGAGAATCTGAATGTAAATTGGGCAAAAAGGTCATCTGTAGGTAGATAATATCTTGAACCTAGGGTTAATTCTAGTACCCTTAGGTTGCATGTTTACTACCGACCAAGTATTGTGTAAATAGTTAGGTGAATGATATTTAGTGTGTCGCTACGGACCAATGGTCCTAGCTTGATATAATCAGTTTGAGTACGACTCTCTACAGGATAGAGAGTGCATCGATCAGATGAGTACAACTCTCTACAGGATAGAGAGTGTGTTCATCAGTTGAGTATGACTCTCTGCAGGATAGAGAGTGCATTGATCTAATTAGTATGACTCTCTGTAGAATAGAGAGTCTATGGTGGATGTCTGTATGTGAGACATTGCATACATGTCATTTGCATGTATGCTGGCGACAAGGTCTCCCTTGTGGTTGAGAGGGTCGCAAGTCATCCTGCCTCAATGGTTACTCATAGGAGGGGTAACCGGTGTGAGGGCAGAGCATTGTGGTGTCACACTCTACCACTATAGACGGTGGTAGTGGGATTTGTGTGTCGTAGTCCTGCGTGTGTGGCACTCGACCACTCATGGGTAGTGACTGTCGGAGTGGCTAACAGCAGGGACCCCCATCATGTAGCTTGCTCTTTACGCTTATATGCTACTCGATCATACTACCCACTCGACCACTCGAGAGTAGTGGTTGGTGTTGAGTTGGGACAATTGTCATGCTCGAGCCACTGAGGCCACACTGGGGTCGTGGTAGCTTTAGGGTGAGCCGACATGACCATGCATGATGCATTGTCGACTTATGACATTTTTGCATATTGCCATATATATACATATATGCATGTATATATATATATATATGGATGATTGTGATTAGTATATATATATATAGATGCAGTCTATATACATATGTTTATTGTGATGTTGTATTTGATTGTACTATGCTTGTTGCATTTGGTTGTACATTATATTCATGCATGCTTCTTGCATCTGTTATACGGTCGTGTAGGATACCTGTATAGTTGTTGGATTGTCTATTGCATACTTTGACCTGTATTTATGTTGTTATATGGTTTAGAGTAGACTTCCTGTATATGTATATATTGTGAATATGTGCTCAGGTTGGATTGGGGTAGCGTATCAAACGTTCAGGTATGTCTGTATTTTATATTGGCTTTTGGTTAGAAGGTATATACATGGATATGTTATCATGCTAGTGATACTTGTAGATTTTTCTATCGAAATACATGTGATATTGATATATACATGTTTTTCTATTACCTGCTGAGTTTTACTCACCACCATGGACCCTGGGTTTTTCTGTCGCCCAAGTAATAGGTAGTTGACTTCGTCATTGACTTGGATCACAGCTGGCTGACATCTCATCTCACCTCCGAGGCTCCCATGTTTGTTTTGGGCTTTTCGTACATGGTGTTATGTATTTGGAGTTTTTCCTGATGTACTATGTTATGGACTTGTGGATTCGGATTTTGTCACTATTCTGTTATGTTGTGATGTGTTAGTCATACCGATATGCACTGTGTAGTTGTGATGTTGTTGTGTTTTATGTTTCCGCTGTGTAATTGTTGTAGTTAGTTTGTTATGTTGTTGTGGTTGTTTACATATTTATATGTTGTTATTATTGTGGGCCTATGGGTCTTGTATTAACCCGAAATGTTGCCACGTATAGGGGAGATGTCGTCCGTTTGATTTTTGGCTCGGCATGTTCTCGTGGCATGACAAATATGTTCCCCAAATTTTGTGATTTTTCAAACTTTGTGGAATTTTTAATGCATTTCTAAAGTTCGACTTTGGAAATCAGAAATTCTGAAATATAGGTGCCAGTCGACTGATGCTCTGATTTAGTCGACTGATGTACTGTGCACAAGCACAATAACATGTTTTATCAGGTTTTGAGTTAGTTTTTGGTGATTTTCATTCCCTAGACTTGATGTCATGCTTATATAACTTATGTTAGATGTTTTTAATGGTGTCAAAGGGGGAGAAATGGTTAAGTTTAAATTAATCATGCTAGGGAGAGATTAGCATTTGTTAAGGGGGAGTTGCATGTATTAAGGGGGAGTTGATATTCATGTTTGATATCCATGTTTGACATGTTTTCCTTCCTTATGTATTTTGATTAATGTTTCACCTAACTTAAACATGGTTGCCACACATCAAAAAGGGGGAGATTGTTAGGGCAATCAACCCATGAATAATGTGTTTTGATGTGTGTGGCAAAGGTTTAAGTTAGGTTGTTTGTGGATCAGATATGTGTGTTGAAGTTGTGCAGGACTTAGTAATTCACACATGGTTAGCTTGACTAAGCATTGGCAAGATCACCATCTCATGACTCGGTCCTTAAGTCGGTGAAGGACGACATTGTGAAGCCATGCGTTTGGTGCATTCGAGGGATCATCGGACGAGGAGCATTGAAGTAAAGCCAAGGAAGCAGACTTCAGAGCGAGATGCGAAGGATGGCATTGCGAAGCCGTGCGCTTGGTGCATCCGAGGGAAATGTTGGACGAAGAGAGCTTTAAGGCGAAGGACTCCAAGGGAGATGAGAGTGAGTGATTCTAACCTGGGATAGGGTAGCTCATAGGTGAACTTGGTCGAATGGCTAAGTTAAGTGTCGGATGCTCAACCAAAGGTTGTTTGAGATTTTATCCGACGCCAGTCGACTGCTTTAGGTGGATTGGATTCGACTGATGTTTGACTCAATCTTTTCTGGCCCAATAGTCGACGTCTAGGGTTTGGCAGTCAACTGCTCGACCATCAGTCAACTGCCAAGGGAAGCCAGTCGACTGATCGAGGCAAGTTCGGGCATAGAAAGTTCATCAGTCGAGTGATCGCTTCGGTCACTCGACTAATGGCTCCATCAGTCGACTGATGGGGATGATTAGTCGATTGATGTGGGATCCGTTGGCCAGAAGCCAACGTGGATATGGCTGTTGTGAGGCAATGACTATAGCAGCAGTCGACTGATGCAGCCATCAGTCGAATGTTCGATGCCCAACAAGAAGAATGACCTCTTCCCTATAAGAAGAGGCCTTGGGTCACTTGGGATGGTTAATGCTTAACTCCTAAAGTTCTCCCAAGTGCCCAATACATTTTTAGTCCTCTTCCTTGAGTTATTTCAATCATATTGTAAGAGGAGTGATTCTTGTAAGAAAGGTTTACCTCCACCTAACTTAGTGCAAAGGAGAGACTAGTGGATTTGAAGGGAGTGATTCGCCATAAAAATCAGGTCGTGGATTAGTGATAAGGGTCATGAACCACGTTACATCCTTGAGTTTGCAAATTGTTCTTTACTTTGTCTTTTACTCTTAATTGTCTTTAGTTTTATTATTCCATTGCGCTAATCCTAATCGTAGACGATTAAGACGCGATCGAACTCCACCATCTACGAAGAAGGCTATTCACCCCCCTCTAGCCGGCCACCGATCCTCCAATACAGGCTTAACAAGAAGTTCTAGTAGGTTGTGTTGATTGGATACTAGGTACATATCTTGATAAATCAAGAGGACCGGACACCAGGCATGAAGTCCAGATAGGTCGCATGGACCAAACATTTGGCATGAAGACAGGTTGGGTCAGGAAACTGGACAATCGACAGAAAGTCCAGCTGGGTCAGGTATACCGGACAGTTGGTGGAAGCCCTAGTGGGTCAAATCGGATGTCAATAGTGGTAAGTCTGGCAGATAGCCGACAGGTAAACCTCGAGTGAAGAGGCTAGGTCTGTTGGGTTTCCGGCACCGCGGCGTGTGTGTGTTCGATCATGTTTCGCAAACATGAGCACAGCGGAAGCAATTAAAATAATAAATCTATATTTATTACAACACACACAACACACGCATGCATATTACAACAAGTGTAGACATAACCGTAAATTAAAATTTGCAATAAAAGAAATTATCTACGTTATACCTTTCGTATGACGTGTAGCGGGAACGGCATCAACCGGAACGATCCTCGTAAGAATCGTCTCTATCCGTATCCACGCCGAGCTCCTCGGGATGACTTCGCTAAGTCACGAGCTTCGTCTTCGTACGGGTTACTAGCCTCGTGTTGAAGACGACGTGATCGAGAGATGATCACGATCCGAATCCAAATTCGGATCCTAAAACGAGTTCTCAAAACTCCCTTCTCCGGAGAGGTATTCGTCAACCAATTGACGAATCCTTCGTCCTTCACCTCAGAGGATTACCGGAGATCAAATCCCCGGTAAGTTAGGCGCTATCGGAGCACTAACCGTCGTCCAAACGACGCTCCGACAACAAAGAAACAAGCTGTCCAGAAAAACTGGACAGCTTTTGGTGGAGGAATAGAGGCCGGCCAAGGAGAGATGGAAGCTCACCTTATCACCGAACCTAGAGGAGATCACCGGAGGGTCGCCGGAGGTTCACCGGCTGAAGCTTGGTCGCGCAATGACGACTTGGCGGCACAAAGGCTGGCGGCGGCACACCTAGGGTTAAAACCTCCTTCTAGGATTATGGTTTAAGCCCTATTTTATAGAGAACTAATTCTCTTAATGGTTAATGGATCATATCCATAAAGCCCGTTAACCCGCTCCATTAAGATAAGTTAAAATAAACCAAACCATGATGGTTTATTTTAAGTTAAAACGAACCGAACCAACTTTTGGTTCATTCGTTTAAAATAAACCAAACCCTTTGGTTTATTCTCCTCCATTGGATTAGAACCAAACCATTTTGGTCCATCCATTATGTCTTCATAAGACACGGCCCATCCACGCTTCCATTGTGACTGAAACAATTTCATGCTCGCTTTATGTTTGGTCCAACCAAACATAGTTTCTCTCGGTCTGAGAATCCCATTCTCAAGCTCGTTTTAAATCCTTTGGATTACACTCGTTGTGCGTGTGACCAAATAGGTTCTCGGTTTATGTTGGCCATCTATAATTAACCATTAATTATAGAACGATCATGAGTGGCACCTAGTAGTACATCATGATCCCGATTAGCAGAAAAAGATCAGCGGTTGATCGAGAACTATTTACGAAACCCTTGATGCTCGGGTGTCGTGCCCCATTCCCTTCACTCATCTTATACACTTGGTTGGGACATGGTCTATTGTAGCCGGTCCCACTAGGCTGACTACGTCACACCTAGCCCAAGTATCATTTCCTCGTCCTATGGATTCTAGTTACTCCACATGTATCGAAGAGTACCTTACTCTAAACATGTAATGCTTTGGCCAAAGACTTTAGTAACAATCCGAGAGAGGCCATGGGTATACATCTCCTCGCAAGGAGTGGTGAATCCTTTATAGGCTATTCAAACACCTTCGATCACTTTGACTTATACCCAATCATCCCGGGTCCACATCTCCTTAGAGATGTTTGCTTAAGATGTCAAAGCATAAGTATCCATGATCAAGATGACTTGAATACCGCAAGTCAAAGGAACATCGCACTTAAGCCACAGTAAGAACTTCATTGACATATCTATATATGCAGAGAACCATATGAAGTCTTACGGCTGGTCACTCCAATGAACTAGTTACCATAACTAGCATCCACGATTAACTCGGACATCACAATGTCTCCGGCCGGTGAGAATCATTTGCTTGGATACACCAGGTATACCTCGTGCTAGTCTCGGCGAATTGATGGTGTCAAATCCATCAATTCATCGACTAGGGATAATTAGATACATCACAATTACACATGTAGAGATACTCACTAGTTGTGATCCAATCACAAATTCTCTCATCTTTGTGAATCGTATCGTGGACATTGATAAATGAGTTTAAGATCCAATCAAATACATTAAACATGTATACTCAAATAGTGAATCTTCATTTATCATATAAATGGTTCATACATAAGCGATTGCCTTAGGACATCTCTCATATATTACTAACGGACTCCCACTTGGCCTAATGCCAATCGCTACGGTATCCAATACCATAAGCTCTAACATGACCCTCAAACTTACTTTGAGGTAATGCTTTAGTCAAAGGATCCGCTAAGTTCCTTTATTGGGAATTTTCTCGATTTGTATTTCGTTCCCTCGATGATCTCTCGATAAGATGATAGCGGAAGCACATGTTTGGATCGTTGATGAGACCTTGGCTCTTTCGCTGTGCAATTGCTCCATTGTTGTCGCGATGACCGGTATTGCTTCAACAATGGCGGAATCACACCAAGTTCATGAGCGAACTTCTTGATCCAAACCGCTTCCTTCTTCGCGCAATATATTCGCCTCGGTGGTAGAATCCGCTCTGATCTCTTGTTTGGAACTTTTCCAACTCACTGCGCCCCCATTCAAGGTGAACACATTATCGGTGAGACACGGAATCATCCTTATGCATGCGGAAGGCGCATCCGTATACCGCGTATCACCATGTCCCCTTCTCCATATATTAGGAACACATCCTTAGTTCTTCTCAAGTACTTAAGGATCGTCTTAAGATCGCCCAATGATCCATTCTGGATCGGTTGAGTATCTGCTCGTGACACTCGAGGCATACGATACATCGGGCCTCGTACATAACATAGCATACATGATAGATCCTATTGCGGATGCATAGGGAATCTTACTCATGCAAATCCTCTCGTCTTACGTGCGCGGACACATAGACTTGAAAGGTGTACCCCATGCACGATGGGCGGATAACCTTTCTTGGATTCCGACATGCTAAACCTCTTTGCACTTTCGGTCTATATATGTAGGCTGCGAAAGACCAAGCAACCGTTTCGATCTATCTCTATAGATCTTAATCCCGAGGATGTAGGTTGCTTCTCCCAGGTCTTTCATGGAGAATGTCTTGGATAACCAAACCTTAACTGACTGTAAGATTGACACATTGTTTCCTATAAGTAATATGTCATCGACATACAATACTAGGAACACGACTGCACTCCCACTAACCTTCTTGTACACACAAGGTTCGTCTGGATTTTGTGAGAAATCAAACTTTTTGATCGTCTCATCAAAAGCGGATATTCGACTCTGGATGCTTGCTTGATCCATAAATGGATCGTCGCAATTTGCATACCTTGGTTTTATCAACCGATGTGAAACCCTCAGGCTGTATCATATACACGTCCTCGAGCAGGTTTCCATTAAGGAAAGCTGTTTTCACATCCATCTGCCATATCTCATAATCATAATGAGCCGCTATGGCCAGGAGCATCCGAATGGATTTAAGCATAGCTACAGGCGAATAGGTTTCGTCATAATCAACACCTTGTTTTTGACGATATCCTTTCGCCACCAATCTAGCCTTATAGGTAATCACATTACCATCCATGTCGGTTTTCTTCTTGAAAACCCACTTGCACCCTATAGGCTTGATGCCTTGGTGGGTCGACAAGTTCGAACTTGGTTTCGTACATGGAATCCATTTCCGACTTCATGGCACCAAGCCACTTATCCCTTTACGAACTTATCGGCCACTTCTTCATAAGCTGGTAGGCTCCTCATCATCAATGAGTAACCGTCGTTCGATTCACTTACGAGAAATCCATATCTCTCGGGAATATTGCGTGTTCTACGGATCTACGAAGATGTGGTGTTCTGATAAGTCGGTAGATTGCTCATCACTATGAGTTGTCAATTTGTTGTGCTTCACCGGTATCTCATCAATGTCTATTTGAGTCTCTCGAGCCTCCTCAAGCTCGGCGACACTCCCCTTGTTTTCTTGCAGAGAAACTCTTTCTCTAGAAACACTGACATGCCTTGAAACAAACACCTTTTGTTCCACGGGATGATAGAATTAGTAACCCCTTGTTTCCTTAGGGTATCAATAAATAGACATTTATCGGACTTAGCATCCGGTTTATGTCTGATCCGATCCGCTTCACATAAGCGAGGACAACCCCATATCTTCAAGTAAGATACATGAGGTTTCTTACTATTCCATATCTCGTATGGAGTAGTTGAGACTACCTTAGTAGGCATTACATTTAACAAAGTAAGCGGTATGCAAGTGCATAACCCCAAAGGACTTGGGAAGAGTTGCATGATTCATCATTGACTGACCATGTCCAACAAGGTCGATTCGCCTCTCGGATACACCATTATCTTTGTGGTGTATATTGCGGAGTCAATTGAGACTATATACCTTTGTCTCTTATATAATCAAGAAACTCTTGACTTAAGTATTCACCACCTCGATCCGATCGAAGTATTTTAATACTCTTGTCATGTTTTTTCTCTACTTCATTTCTGAATTCTTTGAACCTTTCAAAGGCTTCAGACTTGTGTTTCATCAAGAACACATACCCAAACCGTGAGTGATCATCGGTGAAGGTAATGAAGTAGCTATAGCCTCCTAAAGCGAGTTGACATAGGTCCACGCCCATCGATGTACTAGACCTAGTAACTCTCCCACTGCTCACCTTTTCCAAAGAAAGGTAACTTAGTCATCTTGCCTTTTAAGCATGATTCGCATGTATCGTATGAATCCAATTCAAACGATTCCAGAATTCCACATCGGTGTAATTCGGACATGCGTTTCTTGCTTATATGGCCAAGACGATAATGCCACTTATAGGAGTCTATGTGATTATCCTTTCGAGCACGCGTGTTGCTCGCTTCGATATTGAAAATGTCACTGGATACGTCCAACGTATAAATGTCATTACTCAAAGTTCCAGTTCCATAAAGTACGCCATTCAAAGTTATATAACAACAATTGTTACTAAACGTTAAATGGAAACCATTTCTATTTAAGCAGGAAATAGAAACAATGTTCTTTATTAGAGAAGGAACATAATAGCAATTGTCCAGTTCCAAGACTAGTCCACTAGGGAGCTTCAGCAAATAAGTTCCGATGGCGACCACAGCAACCTTTGCTCCATTGCCAACTCGCAAATTTGACTCCCCTCTGACAAGTCTTCTTCTATTCCTTAGCCCCTGTATGTCATTACATATATGTGAGCTACACCCAGTATCCAATACCCAAGTGTCTAAGGAAATAGAATGACAATCAATAATGAAGATACCTGAAGAGGATGGGGCATCGGATGCCTTCTTCTTCTTCATGGACTCAAGATAAATCTTGTAGTTTCTTCGCCAGTGGCCTTCCTTGCCACAGTGATGGCAAGTGCCCTTTTGCGCTGGTTCCGCCTTCTTTGCCTTTTTCTTTCCTTTCTTCTGTTCTTTTGCCTTCCTCTTAGAACCTTTCTTTGAGGAATCAACTAACAGAACCGCCTTCTCCTCATGCTTCACAGAAGGCTCTACAGTCTTCAGCATATTGAGGAGCTCGGGAATGGTGGATTCCAATTTGTTCATCCGATAGTTCATCACAAATTGCGAGAAACTCTTGGGCAAACAATGCAGAATTAAGTCAATACTTAACTCATGATCCATTCCAAAACCGAGGGTAGCTAGCCGCTCGATGTACCCGTTCATCTTTAGCACAAACTGCACTACAGACGAACCTTCTTGCATCTTCGTAGTGAAGAGGAGCCTAGAGACCTCGAACCTTTCGGATCTCGCTTGCTCATCGAACAACTCATGAAGATGGAAGACCATAGTATTAGCATCCATATGCTCATGCTGCTTTTGCAGCTCAGGTACCATCGCCGCTAGCATGATGCAACTCGCCAGCTCAGAATCTGCCACATGTTTCTGATAGACCAACATTTGGTCTGGAGTTGCATCGTCATTAGGACGGTCAGGAAGAGGCTCTTCAAGGACATATGCAAGCTTTTCCGCCTTGAGAACAATTCTCAGGTTTCTAAGCCAGTCCAGGAAGTTAGGACCAGTCAGTTTGTTCGAATCCAAAATAGTGCGCAAATTCAAAGACGTCATGATCAATTTATTGACCTAGAAATACAAAACGAGCATATATGAGAAAGATGATTTTAAAATGCATCAATATACATTTATAAATCCAATTCATTTTTCAAATTTCAAAAAAACCCTTAAAATCACTTCGGGAGATTGTAGGTCCATCTCCGAATGGGCTGATATCCATCATAGTTATGAACAACCTTGGAGAGAGTCCAACAAGCCATTCATAACTACGACGGTAGGTATCTTCTATACCGATTGCATATCACGTATATGCAACTATCACAATGTGCTATCAACTAATTGAATGTTCACACATACATCGGGTTGTTAACACATTAACAAGTATGCATCATATGCATAGCACCCAACTTCACCTCCCTTTACATCGACCTTGGAGAGAGTCCAACAAGCCGATGCTCCAGGTTAAAGCCAACCCATTAATCGGGACATAGTTTTAATATGGTTAGAGCGCATTCAACCAATTAGCCCAGCTTGGAGAGAGTCCAACAACCAAAGCTAATGATTGACCTCTGACTCTTACCATATTAGTATTAAACTATTCCATGGTTTGAACATATTCAGGTTCGAGCCGGGCTTGGAGAGAGTCCAACAACCCAAACAAGAAACAGAACTCTGGTTCTAACCATATTAATGGAAGGTGTAGGCTTTAATATTGATTAAGGGTTTTTATGTCTCATCTTCTTTGCATGCAAATAACTATTATCTACATGGCATGGCATACATGGCATACATCCACATGTCACGACACGCATGGCATAATGTTATGCATCTAATGCAATTACATGGAATAAATAACTATTTATGGAAATAAAATATGTTTAATATTTGATTCTCCAAATCAAATCATAATTAAATTAGGAAACAAATTTCCAAATCTAATCACATATTTTATTCATGGAATTATTTGATTAAGGAAAATCTATTTAGGAAACCAATTTCCTAAATCATTAAAACTACTTATGGAAATAAAATATTTTAAGATTTGATTTCCCAAATCAAATCATGATTAAATTAGGAAACAAATTTCCAGAATCTAATCAAATATTTTATTTATGGAAAATATCAATTTCCATAAATACTTCCAACTTTCCAAAAGTGGAAGATTTCCATAAATACTTCTAGACTTTCCAAAATTGAAAAATTTCCATAAATACTTCTAAATTTCCAAAATTTAGAAAATTTCCAGAAATACATTATGACTATCGCAAAACCATTTTACGATTATGTCGAAACACAACCTAGGCTCTGATACCACTGTTGGGTTTCCGGCACCGCGGCGTGTGTGTGTTCGATCATGTTTCGCAAACATGAGCACAGCGGAAGCAATTAAAATAATAAATATATATTTATTACAACACACACAACACACGCATGCATATTACAACAAGTGTAGACATAACCGTAAATTAAAATTTGCAATAAAATAAATTATCTACGTTATACCTTTCGTATGACGTGTAGCGGGAACGACATCAACCGGAATGATCCTCGTAAGAATCGTCTCTATCCATATCCACGCCGAGCTCCTCGGGATGACTTCGCTAAGTCACGAGCTTCGTCTTCGTAGGGGTTACTAGCCTCGTGTTGAAGACGACGTGATCGAGAGATGATCACGATCCGAATCCAAATTCGGATCCTAAAACGAGTTCTCAAAACTCGCTTCTCCGGAGAGGTATTCGTCAACCAATTGACGAATCCTTCGTCCTCCACCTCAGAGGATTACCGGAGATCAAATCCCCGGTAAGTTAGGCGCTATCGGAGCACTAACCATCGTCCAAACGACGCTCCGACAACAAAGAAACAAGCTGTCCAGAAAAACTGGACAGCTTTTGGTGTAGGAATAGAGGCCTTCCAAGGAGAGATGGAAGCTCACCTTATCAACGAACCTAGAGGAGATCACCGGAGGATCGCCGGAGGTTCACTGGCTGAAGCTTGGTCGCCGGCAATGACTTGGACGGCGGCACAAAGGCTGGGCGGCGGCACACCTAGGGTTGGCGCCGAAAACCTCCTTCAAGGGGTGGGCGGCAACTCCAAGGGCTAGGGTTTAGGATTAGGGTTTAAGCCCTATTTTATAGATAACTAATTCTCTTAATGGTTAATGGATCATATCCATAAAGCCCGTTAACCCGCTCCATTAAGATAAGTTAAAATAAACCAAACCATGATGGTTTATTTTAAGTTAAAATGAACCGAACCAACCTTTGGTTCATTCGTTTAATATAAACCAAACCCTTTGGTTTATTCTCATCCATTGGATTAGAACCAAACCATTTTGGTCAATCCATTATGTCTTCATAAGACACGGCCCATCCACGCTTCCATTGCGACTGAAACAATTTCATGCTCGCTTTATGTTTGGTACAACCAAACATAATTTCTCTCGGTCTGAGAATCCAATTCTCAAGCTCGTTTTAAATCCTTTGGATTACACTCGTTGTGCGTGTGACCAAATAGGTTCTCGGTTTATGTTGGCAGTCTATAATTAACCATTAATTATAGAACGATCATGAGTGGCACCTAGTAGTACATCATGATCCCCAATTAACCGAAAAGATCAACGGTTGATCCAGAACTATTTCTGAAACCCTTCAGTAGCTCGAATTAATCGTGCCCCATTCCCTTCACTCATCTTATACCCACTTGGTTCAGGACATGGTCTATTGTGTCAGTCCCCACTAGGCTGACTACGTCATGTTAGTTATAGCCCTAGAACCAATCATGTGATGGTTGAATAGGGAACATTTTGTATCATATTCTATAAAGGCAAAGGATTGGTTATTATATTTACATCTTGCTTGTGCCAGCTAAATTAAATATAATAATGCCCTAGAAAAGTAGGTTCTTATCTACAGCACATCAATTGGCAGAATTGATTATGAGAGGCTGTAGAGAACACTTTCCTAAATGTTCCTAGTCAAGTATAAATATGCAAGGGCAATATTAATACATAAAGACTAGCATGTAGGTCAATTGATGACTTGATCTCACAAGTCATGGATATATGATATCAAGTTGACACATGGGTATATATTAGAGAATATATACTGAACTGACCCGCCATGAGAAAGTTTCATGGATCGTTATATGAGTGTCATAAACTTTCTCATGTGACTATTGGTATGAATAGTCCTCAGACCTGAAGTCACTACGGTTCCCTACATAAGGAGTTATGTACTTTGGTATCGTCAAACGTCACCCGTAACAGGGTGGACCATAAAGGCGATTACTGGGTATATAACAAATTATGCGGAGGGATGTGAGTGATGTAGATGGGATCTATCCCTCTCATATGACGAGAGTGATATCGGTGGGCCCCTTGATTGAGTAGAACTACTAAAACGCATGGCCATGCTCGAATGAGTCAATATGAGATATTGAGCTCATTTGTTTGAGTTAGTTTACTGTGGATCAAGAAACACATAGATTGATCGAGGATGACACGGTCTATGCCTCATTGATCAACTGATATCAAGGATAGAAGGACACTCATACATTATAGTAGTCACGGAAAGGTTAGTCGGATCTTGACTTATCTCAGAACTTGGGTAGCAATGATGTATTGCTAGATGCCGCTCATTGCTTGTGTATCTAAAAGAGTTTAGGTCCACTGCCAACGTTATGAGAGCCTATAGGGTCACACACAAAGAGCATGATAATTAGAGGAATTAGAGTATTCTAGTTTGACTAGAATAATATGGGAATAAGCTTAAGTACAAAATGGTTTTTGGACTTTAAGCTTAATGAGAATTTTAGCTAATTGATTTAATGAGATTAATTCAATATGTTACCTTATTGATTTAATAAGATTAATTCAATATGATAACATAAGCTTAATTGAATTAATAAGATTAATTCAATATGATAACATAAGCTTAATTGAATTAATAAGATTAATTCAACATGCATGAATGCCACATAAGAATGCCACATAAGCATACCACATAAGCATGCCACCTAAGCATCCACCTAAGCTAGTTAAGGTGGAAGGAAACAAAATGGTTTTGTCTCCTTAAGTGGCCGGCCAAACAAGGATATGTCTCAATGCAATGGATTGCATTGAATGTGTGGAGGTGAAAGGGTTTTTCCAACCCTATAAAAGACACCTCAAGTGGCCGGCCAAAAGTGAGCATTGGCTTTGTTGTTGGTGGAAGCTTTGGTTGTGTTGTTGTGGTTGTGAGAGAGCTTGGTGGAAGCTTTGGTTGTGTGGGTTTGTGAGTGTAGGCTAGCAAGAAGAGGAGTCTTCTTCTTCCTTTCTCCTTTTCCCTCTCTTCCTCTCCTTTAGGGACTTCTCTAGCAAGAAGTAAAGGAGAGCTCTTCTAGTTTTCCTTTGTGAGACAAGAGCTTGCTCGTGTGGATACATATAGAGGCAGACATTTGAACGCTAAAGATCCAAACAACCAAAAGGAAAAGCGGGATTAACAAGGGCACGCAACAAAGGTAATCCTCTCCTATAAGATAGGTTTGGTTTAGAGAAATTTATTTTATACGAGTTTGCTTTCGCATGGATCACTTGGAAGGGATCCTAATTTTTCCGTTGCGCATATGCCATTTGGCATAAAGAAATCCTACAAAGGGTATCAGAGCCACTTATAAAGATCGATAAAATAGGTTTTCTCTATTTTATATATGATATAGAAGTAGGATAACTTTTATTATGAGTTGATAATTGCATTAGCAACTTTTCAAACATAATAAAATATCCAATGTCTTTTAAAAGTTAAATTGACATGGTGCATGGTTATGGCCTAGTCCCAAAAAGTTTGTGATTGTGTGTTGTAATTTTAATACTACCAAGGTCGTGCCTTTCTCCTAATAATTCTTGTTGTAAAATTAGTTTTAGACTCGAATGTAACTCGAGTATTTCTCCTTTGTAATGTACAAAACAAAGATGGAGGGTCCATTGGAAGATGAGGTTACAAGGAGGAAGTCAACACACAAGACAACCAAAAGGAAGCACTTAGGAGAAGATGCTATCCCTAGGTTGACCAATCAATCTTTTCATTGGCTTGAGAAGATTGTAGAATAAGGGCCATAACCATGACACGCTTAGTTTAATATGTATGTGATGCATGTTAGTTTAGCTTGTATGTGATGCATGATTAGTTTAGCTTATATGTGATGTATGCTAATATGTATATGATACATGTTTATTTCTTAATAAGTCTAAACGATATGCCTACCAAAGTTGGTACTCACTACTTCCTCGATCATTTGTTATTGGGTTTGCAAAGCAAAGCAATGCATTTTATCTTGAGGGTGCGAGTGGACAATCGTGATGTCCCGCTATCGATCTTGGTTAAGACTTAGTTAAGTTTTTTCTTAATTGGTTAAGAAAGTAGAGGCATATATTAGCTTTGAACATAAGTGTTAAAATTAGTTTTGTGTGAATTCAACATCACTTTGTCTTAGAAGTGGTCGTTGCTCGATATCCAAGAAGGCCTCTGTGCCTCGCCACGTACCGAAGCCGGGTTTAGGAATAAACACTAAACTAATCTAAAACTTAAACAAAGCTATTAAAGAGTTACATCAGATGTAATTGGCAAAAGATTGCCTACCTAATTATACTACGTCGGGCGATTAGCCAAAGCTAACTCAAGACAATTATGATGTGGATCTTTATCCCATATAAATTTATAGCTAAATAGTAGCTATGAGAATTTAGTGAGCTTCATTTAATTAAAGGCCTAATTAAATGATTTAGGTATGATACTTAAACTTTGCATTTTAATGTTGTAGATCACCATGTCATCTAACACGACACACCCCTCAACTTGCGATCCTGAGAAGGACAAGCTCAATGGAGCAAATTTTCTTGATCGGTATAGGAACTTGAGGATTATCCTCAAGCAAGAACGCAAACTATATGTCCTAGAGCAGTCTACCCTGAAATACCTTCCCTCGCGCCACTCGTCTTTAAAAGGATGCTTATAAGAAGCATCAAGATGACGATTAGATGTGTCATGTCTTATGCTTGCCACCATGAACTCGAGCTCGTATAACATGAGAACATGGATGCCTATGATATGGTTGAGCACTTGAAACAACTATATCAAGGACAAGCTAGGCACGAGCGCTTTGAAGTGTCTAAGGCTCTTTTGCATGCAAGATGCAAGAAGGAACACCGTAGGAACTCACGACTAAAATGATTGGGTACGCTGAGAACCTTGAAAGACTAGGTTTTCCATCGAGCCAAGAATTGGCAACCGATGTTATCCTCGCAATCGTTTAAGCATACAATCAATTCGCCATGAATTATAACATGAATGAAATTGATAAACCTTTGCTCGAGATTCTCAAAGATGTTAAGCTCACAACCAAATCTCAAGAAGAAAGTTAGTAATGTACTAATGGTCAAGAAGGACAAAGGTAAGCGCAAAGGCAAGGGTAAGACCTAAGCCAAAGGCAAGGCCAATTCATCCACTTCAAAGGGTAAAGGTAAAGTACCTAAGGAAGGGATTGCTTCCATTGCGTGAGATCGACACGAAGCGAATCGCAAAGTCTACCTTGAGGAAGTAAAGAACAAGAGAAGTGGGACTTCGCCTGTGTATACATGTTATAGAGGTTAATCTATCTATTTCTTCTACATGGGTATTAGATACCTGGATGTGCATCTCACATTTGTACTAATGTGCAGGACCGAGAAATAGTAGAATAATGGCAAAGGCGAAGTGGACCTACTAGAGTAGGCAATGGCGCAAAAGTTGCACAGAGTCAGAGGGAACATATTCTTTGTCTTTGCCCATCGGGCTTATCTTAGAACTAGAGGAGTGCTTTTATGTACTGCATTGACAAAGAACATAATCTTTGTATCTTGTTTAGACAAGAAAAACTTTTCTTTTATAATAAAGGACAAATGTTGTTCCATTTATTTAAATGAAATGTTCTATTGTAATGCACCACTTATGAATGGTCTCTATGTTCTAGATTTAGAAAACCCAATTTATAACGTAAATACTAAGCGGTTCAAATCGAATGATTTGAACCAAACATATCTCCGCATCACGCCTAGGTCACATAAATGAAAAACGCATATCCCAACTCCATAAAGATGGATTATTGGACTCATTTGATTTTGAATCATATGAGGTATGCGAATCTTGCCTTTTAGGAAAGATGACTAAAACTCCATTTAGTGGACATGGAGAGAGAGCGAGACTTTGTTAGGACTCATACATACTGATGTATGTGGGCCTTTCAATGTCGAAGCCAGAGGAGGCTATAAGTACTTTATTACTTTCACTGATGATATGAGTAGATTTGGCTACTTATATTTGATGAGACATAAGTCAGAATCCTTTGAAAAGTTCAAAGAATTCAAGAATGAAGTACAAAACCAACTTGGTAAGCGTATTAAGCTACTTCGATCAGATCGAGGTGGTGAATACCTTAGTCAAGAGTTTCGTGATCACCTGGCTAAGTGTGGGATAATATCCCAACTCACTCCACCTGGAACACCACAATGGAATGGTGTATCTGAGAGGAGAAATCGTACTCTATTAGATATGGTACGATCAATGATGAGCCAGACTGATCTACCTACTTCCTTTTGGGGTTTAGCTCTAGAGACAGCCGCTTTCACACTTAATCGCGTTCCATCAAAAGTCGTAGAAAAGACACCATATACGATATGGACCGGGAAGAGTCCCAAAATGTCTTTTATAAAGATTTGGGGTTGTGAAGCTTACGTTAGACGTCAAGTCTCAGATAAACTAGGACCCAAATCAGATAAGTGTTATTTTGTAGGATATCCCAAGGAAACTAAGGGATATTACTTTTACAATCCCACACTTGGCAAGGTGTTTGTTGAAAATGCTTGTCTTTCTAGAAAGAGAATTTATTTCTAGAAATACTAGTGGGAGTAAAATTCATCTTGAAGAAGTTCAAGATGATGATAACACTAAGGCTTCGATGGAAAATGAACAGGCACCACAAAGTGTTGTGGATGAGGAATTTGTTGCCCAAAGAGTTGTGGAGCAAACACCTGTTCAAGTAGACCAACCTCTTCGTAGATCTAATAGGATCCGTCATCAACCCGAGAGATATTCTTTTCTCTTGACTGACAACGGTGAGGTATTGCTTGTCGATCTTGACGAGCCTACATCCTATCAAGAAGCTATGATGAGCCCAGATTCCGAGAAATGGCTAGAGGCCATGAGATCCGAAATGGAATCCATGTACACTAACCAAGTATGGACCTTGGTTGATCCACCTGAAGGGGTAAAACCCATTGGGTGTAAGTGGGTCTTTAAAGTAAAGACTGACATGGATGGTAATAAGCATACCTATAAAGGTAGATTGGTGGCCAAAGGATTCAAACAAATTCATGGTATTGACTATGATGAAACCTTTTCACCGGGCCATGATGCTTAAATCCATTCGGATCATACTTGCTATCGCACCTACCACGATTATGAGATCTGGCAGATGGATGTCAAAACCGCTCAATGGAAAGCTACTCGAGGATGTACATGACACACCGAGGGTTTTGAAGATCCAAAGCATCCTCGAAAGGTATGCAAACCGCAAAGGTCCATTTATGGACTAAAGCAAGCCTCTCAAGCCGGAATCTTCGATTCGATGATGCAATCAAAGAGTTTGGTTTCATCAAGAATGAAGATGAGCCTTGTGTCTACAAGAGAAATAGTGGAGCACAGCTTGTATTTCTTGTCTTGTATGTAGATGACATACTTCTCATCGAAATGATATTCCCTCACCCAAATTGTGAAGATGTGGTTAGGGAATTGTTTCTCGATGAAAGACTTAGGTGAAGCCGCCTATATTCTAGGCATCAAGATCTATAGAGATAGATCTAAAAGATTACTTGGCCTAAGTCGAGTACATACATTGATAAAGTGCTAGATCGCTTTTGCTATGCAAAATTCCAAGAAAGGGTTTCGCTTTATCACATGGTGTAAGTCTTTCAAGACTCAATGTCCTCTTCTAAGGAGGAGAGAGATCGCATGGATAAGATCCCTTATGCATCCGCTATAGGGTCTATCATGTACGCCATGCTTTGAGACTTACTCCCCGACGCCTCGTATGCTTTGAGCATGACGAGTAGATACTACTGATCCAGTGAAAGTCATCGGATAGCAATCAAAAATATTCTTAAATACTTACGAAGAACGAAAGAATATTTCCGATATTCGAGGCAATGAGGAGCTAACTGTAAAGGGTTACAGTGATGCAAGCTTCCAAAATGCACAAGGATGACTATAGATCGCAATCGGGTACGTGGTTTTGCTCGAATGGTGGAGCCGTGAGTCCGAAGAGTTCAAAGCAGACACGCTTGTCGATTCTACAATAAGCCGAGTATATTGCAGATCCGATGCAAAGAAAGGAGGTCGTTTGGCTCCGCAAGTTCATCGCTGAACTTGGGGTAGTTCCTAGTATGCAGATCCAATAGACCTATTGTGACAACAATGGGGCTATTGCACAGCTAAGGAACCTCGATCACATCACGACCAAACACATATCGCGGGCGCTCCATCTCATTCGAGAGATCATCGATAGAGGAGATGTGAGGATATGCAGAGTACCGACAAGCTAACATCGCAGATCCATCGACCAAGGCTTTGCACGAGGAAGCATGATGGTCACACTAGGTCACTAGGTATTAGATATCATAGTGATTGGTACTAGTGCTAGTGGGAGATTGTTAGTTATAGCCCTAGAACCAATCATGTGATGGTTGAATAGGGAACATTTTGTATCATATTCTATAAAGGCAAAGGATTGGTTATTATATTTACATCTTGCTTGTGCTACTAATTTAAATATAATAATGCCCTAGAAAAGTAGGTTCTTATCTACAAAGACATCAATCGCGTAATTGATTATGAGAGGTCAGAGAGAACACTTTCCTAAATGTTCCTAGTCAAGTATTAATATGCAAGGGCAATATTAATACATAAAGACTAGCATGTAGGTCAATTGATGACTTGATCTCACAAGTCATGGATATATGATATCAAGTTGACACATGGGTATATATTAGAGAATATATACTGAATCGACCCGCCATGAGAAAGTTTCATGGATCGTTATATGAGTGTCATAAACTTTCTCATGTGACTATTGGTATGAATAGTCCTCGTAGACCTGAAGTCACTACGGTTCCCTACATAAGGAGTTATGTACTTTGGTATCACAAACGCCACCCGTAATAGGTGGACCATAAAGGCGACATCGGGTATATAACAAATTATGCGGAGGGATGTGAGTGATGTAGATGGGATCTATCCCTTCCATATGACGAGAGTGATATCGGTGGCCCCTTGATTGAGTAGAACTACTAAAACGCATGGTTATGCTCGAATGAGTCAATATGAGATATTGAGCTCATTTGTTTGAGTTAGTTTACTCAGTGGATCAAGAAACACATAGATTGATCGAGGATGACACGGCCTATGCCTCATTGATCAACTGATATCAAGGATAGAAGGACACGGTCATACATTATAGTAGTCACGGAAAGGTTAGTCGGATCTTGACTTATCTCAGAATTGGGTAGCAATGATGTATTGCTAGATGCCGCCATTGCTTGTGTATCTAAAAGAGTTTAGATCCACCGCCAACGCTATGAGAGCCTATAGGTCACACACAAAGAGCATGATAATTAGAGGAATTAGAGTATTCTAGTTTGACTAGAATAATTTGGGAATAAGCTTAAGTACAAAATGGTTTTTGGACTTTAAGCTTAATGAGAATTTTAGCTAATTGATTTAATGAGATTAATTCAATATGTTACCTTATTGATTTAATAAGATTAATTCAATATGATAACATAAGCTTAATTGAATTAATAAGATTAATTCAATATGATAACATAAGCTTAATTGAATTAATAAGATTAATTCAACATGCATGAATGCCACATAAGAATGCCACATAAGCATGCCACATAAGCATGCCACCTAAGCATCCACCTAAGCTAGTTAAGGTGGAAGGAAACAAAATGGTTTTGTCTCCTTAAGTGGCCGGCCAAACACGGATATGTCTCAATGCAATGGATTGCATTGAATGTGTGGAGGTGAAAGGGTTTTCCAACCCTATAAAGACACCTCAAGTGGCGGCCAAAGAGAGGATTGGCTTTGTTGTTGGTGGAAGCTTTGGTTGTGTTGTTGTGGTTGTGAGAGAGCTTGGTGGAAGCTTTGGTTGTGTGGGTTTGTGAGTGTAGGCTAGCAAGAAGAGGAGTCTTCTTCTTCCTTTCTCCTTTTCCCTCTCTTCCTCTCCTTTAGGGACTTCTCTAGCAAGAAGTAAAGGAGAGCTCTTCTAGTTTTCCTTTTGTGAGACAAGAGCTTGCTCGTGTGGATACATATAGAGGCACGGACATTTGAACGTGCTAAAGATCCAAACAACCAAAAGGAAAAGCGGGATTAACAAGGGCACGCAACAAAGGTAATCCTCTCCTATAAGATAGGTTTGGTTTAGAGAAATTTATTTTATACGAGTTTGCTTTCGCATGGATCACTTGGAAGGGATCCTAATTTTTCCGTTGCGCATATGCCATTTGGCATAAAGAAATCCCTACACGTCACACCTAGCCCAAGTATCATTACCTCGTCCTACGGATTCTAGTTACTCCACATGTATCGAAGAGTACCTTACTCTAAACATGTAATGCTTTGGCCAAAGACTTTAGTAACAATCCGACGAGAGGCCATGGGTATACATCTCCTCGCAAGGAGTGGTGAATCCTTTATAGGCTATTCAAACACCTTCGATCACTTCGACTTATACTCAATCATCCCGGGTCCACATCTCCTTAGAGATGTTTGTTTAAGATGTCAAAGCATAAGTCTCCATGATCAAGATGACTTGAATACCGCAAGTCAAAGGAACATCGCACTTAAGCCACAGTAAGAACTTCATTGACATATCTATATATGCAGAGAACCATATGAAGTCTTACGGCTGGTCACTCCAATGAACTAGTTACCATAACTAGCATCCACGATTAACTCCGGACATCACAATGGCTCCAGCCAGTGAGAATCAGCTGCTTGGATACACCAAGGAGTATACCTCGTGCTAGTCTCGACAGAATTTATGGTGTTCAAATCCATCAATTCATCGACTAGGGATAATTCCGATACATCACAATTACACATGTAGAGATACTCACTAGTTGTGATCCAATCACAAATTCTCTCATGCTGTGAATCGTATCGTGGACATTCAGTAAATGAGTTTAAGATCAAATCAAATACATTAAACATGTATACTCAAATAGTGAATCTTCATTTATCATATAAATGGTTCATACATAAGGCGATTGCCTTAGGACATCTCTCATATATTACTAACAAGGTCGAGTCCTCTCTAGGGGAACAAATTTATGCGTCGATCCAACGAAAAGTCCACGTGGGACTTAGTAGTCGAGATCGAGCAGTATTACTACTATTGTCGCAATTTATATTATCTATTTATGCTAATCCTGTTTTGCAGGAATCAGTCGACTGTATGGATTCAAGTCGATTGTAGTCCAATCAACTGGATATGTTTCAGTCGACTGGATATCTATTTGGCAGGATCAACTGGTGATCGATCGAGATTATGCGATGCAGATGGAAAGGGTTTCAGTCGACTGAAGGGTTTAAGTCGACTGAAGAGGCAAATTTTCTGATGCGGACCCGAGTGATGTGGAGTCGACTTTGGAGGTTTCAGTCGACTGGGGAGGTTTCAGTCGATTGGAAGACCACGAATTCCATATCGACGAGCTAATGTGGAGTCGATTGGAAGGCAATCCATTCAACTGGAAAAGGTTTATAAAATATGAGCTCAACCAGATCCGAGCAACACATCTGAACTACGTCGAAGTGCTACCAAAAGTCTAGCTCATGCACACAAATTCTTACTCGACGAACATGGCGATATTTCGACACTTTGCGACTACTTCTTGATCCATTTAAGTGTCGGTATAAAGTTTTTGTATTTCATTTATTTATTTTTTCTTACTGTACTTAATTTCAAGAGTGGGTAGTATGTTACCCATTTCTATTCTTTGTAAAAAAGCGAAACCCTCTGAAGTCAAGAGTTCTCGAGTCAGAGAGGATTTAGTGAATTTCCCATCAAGGTAGCTCTCGAGAGAGCTACAGGCCTTGGACTAGCAACCCAGTCAGGGTTGTGAATCAATTAATATAAAAGCGTCATTATTTTCATTTCTACTACATACTCGCAATTATTCTAATTGTTATAAATTAAAATAAATTTTTAATACTCCGAGATTCACCCCCCCCTTTCTCGGAAAAATACGATCCTACAATTGGTATCAGAGCGAGGGCACTCCGAATAGGTGAAACAACCATCGTGAGCTTTAGATTAATTTTTATTGCTTTAAATTAATATTTATTGCTTTAGATTAATTTTTATTCCTATAGATTAATTTAGATTGATTTTTAATACTTTAGATTAATTTTAACTACTTTGAAATCATTTTCTACATTTAAAAAATCATTTTCCGCATTAAAATTAATTTTCTACATCTAAAAATAATTTTCTACATTAAAATTAATTTTCTGCATTTAAAAAATCATTTTCTACATTAAAAATAATTTTCTAGATTTAAAAATTAATTTTCTGCATTAAAAATAATTTTCTGTATTTAAAAATCATTCTCTGCATTAAAAATAATTTCATGCATTTAAAAATCATTTTCTGCATTAAAAATAATTGTTTTTCATTTAAAAATCATTTTCTATATTAAAAATAATTTTCTGCATTTAAAAATAATTTTTTGTATTAAAAATAATTTTTTGTATTTAAAAATCATTTTCTATATTAAATTTATTTGTCTTCACATTAGATATAATTAATTTAATTTTTTGCACATTAAATATATTTAATTTAATTTTCTGCACATTAGACTTAATTAATTCATTTTTCTGCACTTAGAAAATAATTCCTTAATAATATCACACTTAGAGGGTTACAGCACCGTTCGCCCTCCTCTCTTCAACGGAGAGGACTTTTCCTACTGAAAAAGGAGAATGGAGTGTTACTTGAAGACAGATCTAGAGGTCTGGTTCTCAATTAGGAAAAGGTTCATAGCTCCGATGGACGACTCAGGTGAGTTGTTAGAACGGTTGAAATGGACCGCAAAAATTAGGAAAAAAGCTCAAGTCGACTATAAGACACTTAACACCTTGCAGTGCGGACTTACAAAAGAAGAGCTCAATAGGGTAGGTTCATTTGAAAATTCTAAGGAATTATAGGAAAAATTAATTGAACTGCATGAGAGTACAAATGACACTAGGATTGCTAAATGTGACATGTTAATAAATAAATTATTTAATTATAAAATGAATGAAAATAAAAGTGCTAGTCAACTTCATACTAGAATTAAGGATATATTAAATGGATTACACTTAATAGGACACCAAATAAAAAATAGGGACATAATTATGTATACGCTTAAGGCATTCCCGAGAAATGCCTTATGGATATCGATTGTCGATGCCTATAAGGTTTCTAGGGATCTTTCCACAATTAAGTTAGATGAACTATTTTGTGAACTCGAACTACACGAACAAGCTAACTCGGGTCAAACCGAGAATGGTATAGCTTTGATGGCAGGTTCGACTAAAAAGGAAAGGAAAGTGAAGAGTGAATCCGAAGATGAGTTGGAATTGGATGAGAAGTGGAGATTGTAAATATGGTCTGGAAGATGTTCAACTGGAGAAAGAAATTTACAAAAAGGGACGCCAAGAAAGTCACTAATAACAAGTCAAGACCCCGATAGGAAGTGACGTGCTACGAATGCAACAAAAAGAGACACTATAAGTTGGAGTGGGCAAATCTAAAAAAGGAAGAAAAACCAAAGAAGGACAAGAAGAAGAAAGCGCTTAAGGTGACTTGGGATGAGTCATCATCAGAAGAGTCGGACGCGGCAGAGACAAAGAGGAGTTTCATCGCATTTATGGCCGAATCGAGATACAAAGCCGAGTCAAGTTTTGAGTACTAGTCCGATTCCAAGTCCGAAAGAAGCCACATATCCTTATCCATTTTCGAAGGCTCAAATGAGGTAACTTCTCCCTTAGAAGATAAGTTGTATAATATAATTGCATGTCTAGGTAGGAAATTAGCTATGCCCGAAAATCGAGTCGACTCGCTACTTAAGGAAGTACAAGTACTTAAGGAGCAAGTCAACTCGAAGACTTCGACTTGCCAAATTAAGGATAGAGACTCAACTCAAGTTGCAAAGCTTGAGGAAGAGAACTCAGTCCTAAAAAGGCAAGTAGAAGATCTAACCGGATCTTTGGAAAGGTTCACTTCGAGTTCCAAATATCTCAACATGATGCTTAGAACTCAGAGAGTCGTATACAACAAATTCAGACTTGGATACAAGGCTAAATTCACCTATATATCATACATGTCATTACTTAGCCAAAACGCTAAGAATCGAGTCCAAGCATTGGTTCTTAAGTCTAGCTTAGTCTACCAAGTTGGACCAAATCAATTTTAGGTTCCCAAGAGTCAAGTTCACTCAGTGAACAAAACTCAATCTAGCTACCATTTAGGGGGAGCTAACACTTTGCTTGTTTCCTTGTTTAGTTAAACATTTGCATGCTTTAGTTTAATTTACTTGCTTAATTTAGAATGGACTAAATAGGAAACAAAGTAGTTTAAACTTGAACAACCTAGTACTAAGACAAGTGAACTAATAGTAAGTTAGGGAAGCTCTTCGAAGTGCATGTCTAGAAAGTGGTCGTTGCTCCGATAACCAAGAAGGCCATGTGCCTCGCCATGACTTGGTGCACTAAGTCGAGTGGAACTAACCAAAGCTAACTCACTAAGTCTTTCACTAGTTAGACCAAGGCTTATTCTAAAGTGAATCAAGTATTTGATTCCTTTATTGACTTTCTCTAGGAAGTGGTCGTTGCTCCGATAACCAAGAAGGTCACGTGCCTCGCCGCGACCTAGAAGTCAATACTAGAAAAACCTACTTGACTAGCTCAAACCAAGCTTGAATCTAACACAAGTTTAAACACTTTGAAATTTCTCATTAAATTTAATTAAGATAAAAGAAATCCTCATCTCACAAAACTCATAGGAATAATTGTATTGAAAACCTAGCTTAGGTGAGATGATTTAGATCTTAATTAAGCTTAATTCAGCTTAACTCAACCTAATAAACTTAATTAACTTACCTTAACAACTTATCTTAATTAAACATAAATTAATTTACTATACTTAAACTAAATTTATTAAACTAAACAAACATATCTAAATAAACAAACTTAACTAAACAAACATACCTAACTAAAACAAATTCAGTTAACAAAACTTAATCAATCCAACTTAATATACTCAACTATAATTTACAACCTAAATAAATTTAAGATAATTCATATTACTCAAGGTATGAATTATCTAAAAAAAAATTAATTTGTGTAGGACTCCAAAATGGACCAATGGATTATAGATAGTGGCTGCTCTAGACATATGACTGGAGATAGTCAAAAGTTCTCGGAATTAAGATACAAGAACCTAAGAACAGTCGCCTTTGGAAACAACGACAAACTTAAGGTAATTGGATCAGGTAACATTGAATTAGAGTCTAATTTTCTTATACAAAAAGTCTTGCTAGTAGAAAATTTTAAATTTAATTTGCTTAGTATAAGTCAATTGTGTGATGTTGGTTATGTAGTAAATTTTTTATCTAATGCATGTTTGATTAACAGTATTGAAAATTTAAAATTATAACTTAAGGGAGTTAGGGATAAAAATATATATTAAATAAATTTAGAAAGATCCTCAATTAAGTGTCATATGACACAGCAAGAGGAGAGTTGGTTGTGACATAAGCGACTTGCACACTTCAACTTTAGGAATATAACGAAGTTAAGTGAAACTAACCTAGTTAAAGGATTGCCCAAACTTAAAAATATTGAAAACAAAGTTTGTAATTCTTGCCAACAAGGAAAACAAACCAAGTCTCAATATAAATTAACTGATCAAGGTCGAACAAGTTTAATACTCGAGTTAATCCATTTAGATTTATTCGATTCACATGGAGTAAAATCACTGAGTGGTAATCTATATTGTTTAGTAATAATAGATTATTACTCTAGATTTACATGGGTAAAATTTTTAAAATATAAAGATGAAACATTTGAAGTATTTAAAAATTTTAGTAAACAAATAGAAAATGAAAAAGATCGTAAGATAAAAAGAATACGAAGTGATAACGGAGGAGAATTTAAAAATGAAAAATTTACAATAATGTGTTCAGAAAATGGATATCATCATGAATATTCATGTCCTATAACACCTCAACAAAACGGAATAGTAAAATGAAAAAATAGAACTCTACAAGAAGCTGCTAGGTCAATGATAAATGAATATAACTTACCCAGTTATTTATGGGTTGAAGCAATAAACATTGTATGTTATGTGCAAAATAGAGTAATAATTAATAAAATACATAAGAAAACTTCTCGGAAAGTATTCGAACACTTCTCGGAAATTTTTAATAATAAAATACTTTCAATAAAATATTTAAAGGTGTTTGGATGTAAAGTATTTATTTTAAATATGAAAGATCATCTCAAAAAATTCTCTTCAAAAACTGATGAAGGGATATTTTTAGGGTATTCGAACACTAGTAGAGCCTATAGGATTTATAATAAGAAACCCCTAAAAATTGAAGAAACAACAAATGTAAAATTTGATGAGGAAGAAATCACTAATAGACAATCAAATTCATTAAAAGATAATCAAAATGAGCTAAATAAAATTACACATGATGAAGAAGAACAAATTAATTCTAACCAATGTGAAGAAAACTTAAAGACATCTAGAATTAATCCTAATCATCCGCTTGATCAAGTATTAATAAATTCAACTTTAGGAGTTCAAACTAGATTAGCTCTAAGAAACTTAAGTCCAATCACATTAATATCAATAATAGAATCAAAATCAATAGATGAGGCCTTACCAGACACTGATTGGATAATAGCCATGCAAGAAGAACTTGCACAATTCGACAGAAATGAAGTGTGGGACTTAGTACCTCGACCTGCAAATAAATCAATAATAGACACTAAATGGGTGTTTAGAAATAAATTAAATGACCAAGGAGAAATTATTAGGAATAAAGCTAGATTAGTAGCAAAGGGGTTTTGTCAGGTAGAAGGGCTAGACTATGATGAAACTTATGCTCGAGTAGCTAGACTTGAGTCAATTAGAATGTTACTATCATACACGACACATAAAGGGTTCAAATTATACCAAATGGATGTAAAATCCACATTTTTAAACGGAGTAATAAAAGAAGAAGTGTTGTAAGATACCGAATTTTTTTTTTAATGACGCATGGTTGTGGATAAATTTGAACCTAACCTATGGAAGCTTATGGATTAATTAATTCTAACCTAGGTATAATTGAATCTAGGTTTAAATGAAGCTAGTTTAATGCTTATAGGTTAAACCCTATCCGTTTCTTAAAACCCGACCCGTATTTTTCCATAACTCTTTTTCTTTTTCTTCCCTTTGATCGTTTCCTCACTGTCGACATTTCCTTTCCCCATGCATTTTCTCGATCGTGACTTCTCTCATTTCCCCTGATCCCAATAGTGTCGAATCCCTTTCCCTTGTTTCTTCTCCCCAATCTCATCGTCGCTCGACTGCCGATCGCACGCCAATCTTGCTGCCGCCTCTGCCCTCGTGGTCATCGTCGACTGCTTGCTCCGACTACCTCACGTCGCAACTTTTTGTTTCCCCATGAGCGATCGTCGTTGCCTCTTCTCCCCTCTACTTCGACGCCATAGCTCCTCTTTCGACGCCGATTTTGATCTACAGTCGCCTTGGATGGCTCCAAGATTGGCTTCGTCGATATTGTTGCCCTCTCGCCGGCCTCTGGTTTACACATCCCGGTCGATCACTCTTTGCCATTGAGGATTTGCATCCCATGCGCTCTGCCAAGGTTGTGCCATCGAATTTCCTTGCCGTGCTCCACCGATTCAGATGGTAGCGAGCTTCGACAGGCTTCCCTCTCCCACTAGCCGCCACCGTTTGCCTTTGTTGATAGATGATCTCACCAGCATCGTTGCTCCTCTTGCTTCTCCATCACATCGGCCTTAAGCCTCCTGCTCGCTCATCGCTATCGATTAACGCAAGCCCTATGTCGTTGCCTTCCTCTTCTCTGCCTTTCTTCATCGACGACTTGCCTCCAGCCATCGGAGTCACCTGTCGATGACATTACTGAGTATGTGAGTTCATCTTGGTGAGATCTGCATCGTCGCCAGCCTCACGACTCGGATCACTGTCGATCAGTCGCTGATCAACAACTCACTCTGATTTCAAAATGAGGAACTAGTAAATTTGTAATTTATGAGGGTTCCAACGATGTTGAAGTCTTCACCACGATCGTGTGTTGCCTCCTGTTCAATACTTCGAGCACTGTGGTGCTCAATCGGTGTTGTCTTTCTGTGGATTGGATCAAGGGGTTGTTTTAATTCCAGCTGCTGTGATTGAGTGATGGTAAGGTGATAAAGGTGAGGGAAAACAGATTTAATAGGTTACAGATTATGAACTTTGTGATGAATTGTTAGTTATTGGTTGGAATTCAGTTTATGAATTAGGTGTGGATCCAAATGAAGGATGTGGGTTGGATGGTGCAGATTCAAGATTCTACACCGGATCAAGGGGCCAGTGTGATTAAATCAACATGAGGTAAGTCTGATCTAGATGTTTGTGGATAACTTTGTGATGATTCAAATATTTATAACAAATGGAAAGGGATGTTTGTTTCTGATTTAGTGGGTTGCGATATGTGAATTGGCCAAAATGGGAGGCAACTACGGGCTGATGTTATGGATTTGAAACTAGGTAAGTTTCAATTTGGATTTGACTAACTATACACTAGAAGAGTTTTATACTAATGATTGATTAATTGGGGTGAATTTATTATAACTGTCTAGATTTGATATGAGATTTGGTTAGTTAATCAGGGACTAAGATTGAGTTAGATTCCTACGGGTTGTTTATATATGTTGGGTTATATTCTGTGTTATATACAGGATCTTGATTCGAGATGGATTTATGTATGTGAAGACCATCAGCATATTCTACATGGCGGGTGGGTAATTTCCAACCTTGGTCAGGTAGTTGTCGTTGCATGCAAATTTAGATATATATATGATCATATTATATGTTCATATTACCTTGACCCCACTCTTATTTATTCTTGTGCTTGATACTTTGTCATTGGCCTATATGCTCTATTGTTGTTATCATATTTCCTTCATCATGATTAGGAGTTACAGATGTGATGTAGGTAAATCTATAAATGCTTAGTAATGTGTAAATAATGGAGTACGGATGATGACCTGATTTGTAAATTGGGAAAGAGGTCATCCGTAAGTAGGTAATGTCTTGAACGTATGATTGATATCAATACCCTTATGTTGCTTTTTTACTACCGATCATGTATTGTGCAAATGGCCAGGTAAATTGTGATTAGTGTGTCGCTACGGACCGGTGGTCCTAGCTTGTTATGATCAGTTGAGTTCGATTCTCTGAAGGATAGAGAGTGCGCCGATCAAATTGGTATGACTCTCTATAGGATAGAGAGTGTTATGATCAGTTGAGTATGACTCTCTATAAAATAGAGAGTGCATCGACCAGATTGGTATGACTCTCTACAGAATAAAGAGTGTTATGATCAGTTGAGTTCGACTCTTTGCAGGATAGAGAGTGTTATGTTCAGTTGAGTACAACTCCCTACAGGATAGAGAGTGAGTTGATTAGATTGGTATGAATTGCTGTAGAATAGAGAGTCTGTGGTGGATGTCTGTATGTATGCCTATGCATTTATGTCATTTGCATGCATGCTGGCGACATGGTCTCCCTTATAGTTGAGGGGGTTGTCAGTCATTCTGCCTCCATGATTACTCATAGGAGGAGTAATCAGTGTGAGGGAAGAGTATTGTGGTGCCGCACTCTACCACTATAGACGGTGGTAGTTAGATTTGCATGTTATTGTCCTACGTGTGTGGCACTCGACCACTCATGGGTAGTGACTGTCGGAGTGGCCAACAGCAGGGACCCCCATCGTGTAGCTAGCTCTTTATGCTTATATGCTACTTGATCATACTGCCCACTCGATCACTTGAGAGTAGTGGTTGGTGTTGAGTTGGGACAGTTGTCATGTCAAGCCACTGATCCCACACTGGGGTCATGGTAACTTTAGGGTGAGCCGACATGACCATGCATGCTGCATTACCATGACTTATGGCATTTTGCATATTGCTATATATATATATATATATATATATATATATATATATATATATATATATATATTATTGTGATTAGCATATATATAGATGCAGTCTATATGTATGCTTACTGTGATGTTGCATTTGTTTGTACTATGCTTGCTGCATTTGTTTGTACATCATCATACATGCTACTGCATCTGCTATATGATAGTGTATGGGATACCGCAATTGATTTGGTTAGACTATTGCATTCTTTGACCAGTATTCATGATGTATTATGAGTTAGACTAGATTTCCTATTATATATTATGGATATATTCTCAGGTTGGATCAGAGTAGCATAACAGACTTTCAGGTATGTCTACATTTTACATTGTTTATTTGGTTAGACGATATATGCATGTATAGGTTTATTATACTGGTATACCTATTGTACCTCTAGGTTATATTGTTGAATTATATGTGATATTTGATATATACATGTTCTCTCATATTACCGCTGAGTTATACTCACCACCATGGACCCTGAGTTTTTCTATCACCAAGGTAACAAGTAGTAGTCTTCATGACGGCTTGGAGCATCGCTGGCTGGCATCGTCTCATCTCAACTCCGAGAGTCCGAGCTTTTGGGATTTATCGTTGGTGCTTCGATATGCCCTTGTTTTATGTGATGATTTGTTGTATTGGACACGGTTGTTGTTGTATCGTTCTTTCTGATTTTGTTACGGCATTTTATTATTTTGCTGTTAGTCATACCGGTATGCATGGTGTGTGGTTTGTATTGTAGTTGTGTTAGTTCCGTTGTGCTTTGTGTTATGTTGTTATGTTTACTTATGTATATTTTATTGTTATTGTGGGCCCAAGGGCCATGTATAAATAGGATATGTTGCCACGTATAGGGGAGATATTGTCCGTTTGATTTTCGGTTCGGCATACTCTCGTGGCATGACAACATTATTGGTATCAGAGCCCTAGGTTATGCGATGCCAAACAATGATTTTTATTTTTTTTGAGTCTTGGATTCTCGGGAGTCGATTTATTTTTTGTTTTTGGTTTTTTGAGATGAGATGGATAGCGGCATGAGCTCCAAGCAGCACGAGGTAAGAATTCCTGTTAACTTATAGCCTAGTTATATACTTATCTAAACTTGTTTAATAGGAGTATACAGTCACAGTTATGACACCTATACAGACTTGTAGTAGGGGTCGTCCACTGAGGCGACCAATCGGAGTTGCCTTTAGGGTTTATACTCCCAATTTTGTTGACTATGCATTTAGTGTATATAACAGGGAATAACCTATAGTATGTTGGTTATTATTTGTAATCGTGGTTTGAGTTGACCACGGGAATGACCTGTTAAGTCTGTGAGCCTTGAACCTGTGTCGAAAAGGTGAATTTCCTTTGAGAGCCGATTGATACCGAGTCGAAAAGTAGGAGTCATGTAAAATACTGAAAAAAATATAATAATATATAAAATATCCTTGTTAATTAAGAAATTATCTTATGGAATTTTTTCAGAAATTTTTAGAAAATTTTCTGGATTTTAAACGGAAGTGTTATGGACATTTCATGAGGATAAAGCGGACAGGCTTTTGTAAAGTCTGTTTAGACTATCTGCTAGGAATTAATAGGTTTAATAAAATCATTTAATTCCCCCCCATTCCTTCTCATTTTCTCTATTCTTCGATCGACCGATCTTCTTCTTCTTTTCCAGATCCCGCGTCAATTTCCTTCTCTTCTCCCCGCACACCGCCCACGCTCGAGCTCGCCCCCATCGCCGCCGCTCCGCCTGATCTCCGCTATTTCTCGGTCTTCTCTCTCTGCCTCCTTTCACACTCTCCCTCTCCTCTACCAGCGGCGACAGACCCACCCCGACGCGACTGGAGGTGTGCGTCGTGCGATGAGCGGGCACGTGGACGGGGGAGGGTAGGTCAGCAGAGCCAGGACCGTGTGCTAATTTAGGGCTCAGATGTCTATCGGAGCAAACGGTGGCTTGGCAGCGACTGGGAAGCAATAGGGAGCAGAGAGTCAATTTGAGGGTTCTACGGTCGGTGGTCGTCAGAGCTAGGTAAGGATCGGTTTTCATTCTTGCTTCAGACGAGATTTGAGTTCTTGATGTGGTTTCCTTCGTTGAGCTTGATCCATTGATTTAGGGTAGCGGTGGTTGAGCACTGATTTTCTCCGATGAACTGAGCAACTTGGGGATGAGAACTGTCGAGAGGGAGGTTCCAATCCCAGGTAATCTTGATCTAACATGTGCTTTCATCTGTAAATTTCTATATGTGATCTTTATGGTGGATGTGGGTTTTCTGTTGATGGATATACCGATTAGAGGCTGTTGTTGGAGTGGTGGGCTAAGTTGGAGGTTTGTTAGGCTGTGGATGAGTTGTGTGATTCGCTTCGGGTTGGTCAGACCTCCAATTTGGTGTAGCGGTGGCTGTGAAGGGCTCCCGTGTGATTGTGGGTGCTACTTTATGAGTTCAAGAGGGGCGGTGGTGGTATGGATCGAAGTGTTAATTGATCTTGAGATGAGATGTGTATTGACCTATGTTTCGACTTTGTTGTTAGGCTGAACAACATGGATGTTGTAGTGAGGTTGATGTAGTAAATGAGTACCGTATGGATACTCTATTTGTGCCCATGGTAGGGGCTATGAATAGGGTTTGGTTTGAGGTTCATTAGGTCCCTAAATTAGTGTGAAATGTCAGTTGTTGATTGAGTTGTGTGATGCTCTAACCTCGACTACAAATGGGGCTATGGATAAATCTATTCTGTAGTTATGTATGGAGTGGAAAGTTGTAGGTTAGCATATTCGCTAATTAGAAATGGTGGATTAATTATGGTGTTAACTATACAAGCTGAGGGATTAATGTGAAGGTTTGATTTGGTTAATTGGATAACTAGATCAATCTAGCTTATCGGGATACGAAGTCGATGTAGGATTCGATTCAATTATTCGTCGTATACTTGCACTTAATCATAATGTTTGATATGTGCAGAACATGGATACAAGGCAGGCTCGCAGACGCAAATACAATCAGCACGAGATACATATCTGGTGGGTAATTTCCACCCTGGTCAGGTAGATGTAATTGCATTCAAATTTAGTCGTAGATATGAGCATGTTAGGTGTTCATATTATCTTGACCCTGCTCTTATTTATCTTATGCTTGATACTTGTCGTCGGCTATATTTACTCAAAGGTTGATATCACATTTCCTTTATTATGATTTAGGATTATAGATGTGATGTAAATTGGCCTAGATGTTTAGTAGGGTGTAGATGTTAGAGTACGGGTGATGACCCAACTTATAAATTGTCAAAAAGGTCATCCGTGGGTAGGTAATGCCCTAAATGTAGGGTTAATTTCCAATACCCGTATATTGCATAATTATTACCAACCATGTGTTGTGTAATGGTTAAGTGAAGGGTGATTAGTGTGTCACTACGGATCGATGGTCCCAGCTTGATATGATTAGTCGAGTATGACTCTCTATAGGATAGAGAGTGCGTCTATCAGTTGAGTACAACTTTCTATTGAATAGAGAGCTATGATCAGTCGAGTACGACTCTCTATAGGATAGAGAGTGCGTCGATTTGTTGAGTACGACTCTCTATTGGATAGAGAGTTATGATCAGTCGAGTACGACTTGTTGGGGATCGGATGGCCGGCTAGATGGGGGTGAATAGCCCTCGTACGTTTGACGTCGTAAATTGCTTGTCTACAAAAGATTAGTGCAAACGGAATATACAAATACAAAGCAAAAGACAAACAATAAAACAAACGCTAACACGATGGTATAACGTGGTTCACGGCTACGCCGCTAATCCACGGTCCCCGATTCGTCCTCGGTGAATCACTCCGTTAAACCAATCCACTAAATGGTCTCTCCTTTGCACCAAGCTAGGTGGAGGTAACCTTTATAACCAAGATCACTCTTCTTACAATAGGATTGAAGTAAAGAGAAGTAAGAAGAGTTTAAAGCTTGTGGGGCACTAGGAAGATCGTTTGGAGTATGAGCATTAGCCTCTCAAAGGCTTACACCCTCTCTTTTTATAGAGAGGGCTGTTTTCTTCCCGTTGGCCGCCATCAGTCGACTGCCGCCCTGGGCAGTCGACTGCCGTCACTACAACGGCCTCCGAACACGTCGGATCCCGACCGTTGTAGTCCAACGGAACTCTTGGCAGTCGACTGATGGACCTCATCGCGATCGATGATCTCCGTAGTCGACGCCCGATCGGCTACGAGAACGGTTCTGGCGAAACCCTATTGATCGATCATTGCGCCTTGGCCGATCGATGTCTTGGCGATCGGCGCCCACGTATGGATGGCGATCACCAACAATCCGATCGATCGTATACGGTCGAACTCACTGATTCGATCTCGGATCGATCATTGCCATGGACATGATCGGCGGTGTCGGGAAAACCCATCCGACACTTGGCCAAATGGCCAAGTTTCACCTAAGAGCTACCCTTCCCCGGGTTACAATCGCTCACTCTCATTTCTCGGAGTCCCTCGCCTTCGAAGGTCTCTTCGTTCTCGGCCACGTCCCTCGGCAGCATCAGGCGCACGGCTCTGCAATGCTCCTTCGCGTCTCTTGCCTCGAAGTCTACTTCCTCCGGCTTCACTCCAAGCTTCTCGTTGGCGGTCCCTCGGATGCTCCAAGCGCACGGCTTCCGCAAAGCTATCCTTCACCGACTCAAGGCACGAGTCATGAGATGTGAAACTCGCCACGGCTCCATGTGCGAATTACTAAGTCCTGCACGACTTCAACGCACATATCACATCAACATATCAAACTAACTTAAACCATTTGCCACACCATCAAAACCATATCACGGCAAGAGATTGCCCTAACAATCTCCCCCTTTTGGATGTGTGGCAATCCGTTTAAGTTAGGTAAAAACATTTGATATAAATTCTAAGGTAAGAAAGCATGTAAAGATAAACATGATATAGCAACATGCAACTCCCCCTTAATCCATGAAACTCTCTATGCAAATTTTCTCCCCCTATCATATATTTCTCCCCCTAAAATATATTTCTCCCCCTATCATATATTTCTCCCCCTAAAATAATTAACTTAAACATAATTATTTCTCCCCCTTTGACATCATCAAAAAGATTAACACTAAGTTATAAGCTCATGGCATCAAGTAAAATGGAGGGAAAATATCACAAGTTGATTTAAAATTGGGTACCACTTGTTGATGACATCAAGTATATTTCTACCACTTGTTGTAGGTTTACAAACTGAATTCGGCCTTCAATGTTCTGATTTATAGGCCACCATCATTATATCGTATGGCGATCGGTAGCCTAAAGGAATCCGAATTTTTTATTTTCTGGACGAATTTCAGAAATGCATTAAAAATTCCAGAAAATTCGAAAAATCATGAAATTTTGGGGAACATATTTCTTTTAAGTATATCTATCAATGAAAAATAGTTTTTCATGAAAAATCATTATATTTTCTTGTTTTTGCCAAAAATCCAAAAGCTCTAAAAACCACTAGGTTTTTGATCATTCTAGTATCAAGTTAGCTACCTAGTTTTGCATCCAATTGTTTCAAAACATGAATACATGTATTTTAAGGTAAGAAATTGTTTTGAAAACATATGAAATATCCAACCATGATCTTTGGGCAATATGTCTATGAATTAAACATAAGCCTTCCCCATGATTGGTCTATTATTGCTATTTTGATACTTTAAATGACCATCTAAATGCCATAGGCATTAGTGGACATTTGTATCATCCTAACATCTCACCCATGCTAAGTTTGTAATCAAGTTAGCCTATAGTGAGTGTGAGATGCATCCTAGGGGGTATTTGTATATACTTAACCCATATATTCATGCAATTCTATCATGGTTAAGTATCAACCTAACATCCTACATGATCATAATGACATATATCAATTAATTCTACATTATGATCATGAAATGCATGTTTTCATCAATTTATAGTCATGCATTAGGTATTATATGATGATAATAACCAATGTATCACCTAAGGCATGATTCAACCCTATTTCTCATGATAACATGCCAAATATCAAAATCATAAATCATGATTTGAAACATACATAGCAATTACATTAATCATCATGATTTAAGCATTATTACCTATTTATGGGCACGTTATCATCACCCAACACTATCTAAAAAATGTTGTCCCGTCATCCTAAGTCAACCAAAATATGATATAGGTTAGGACCATGTGGTTGACTACTCTAGGGTTATCCTAACCCTTAAGGATGGATTTTGGAACCCAAAATAGATTCTTTCCTATTGAGTTCACTAAATACTCCTTGGGGATCCATTTCCTAGCAATTACTTTCTTTTTATCTTGTCCCCTAGCTATTAGGCATTTATAGGCCTTTTCATTTTTCTTTTCCTTGTAGCCTAGGCCTTTCTTGTTGAAACTAGCTCTTTGGCTCCCTAAGATCATGTTCAATGTGTTGGAGCCAATAGTGAATTTCTCTAGGGCTTTGGTTAAATAATCTACCTTTTCCCTTAAGGCCCTATTTTCATTCATACATGCATCACTAACATCTAAAGGCATATAATCATGTGAGCATGCATCATTTAAGCTAGAAGAAATATTATCATTTAAGCATGCATTTTCTAGTTTATTTTCTAGGTCCTTAATTTGATCTAGCATGCTTTTGTTTTTCTTCTTAGCTCTAAATAAATCTCTAGTTAAGCTAGAAACCATGGAAACTATTTTCTTAGGAGTTAGATTTGTTACCATAGTTTCCATGTCCTCTTCTTCTTCGGATGAGGAGGATGTGGAGGCTCCCCCTTCACTTGAGCTCTCCCCATTTGAGCTTGATCCTTCATTTTCGGATGAAGAGCAATCCAAGTCATCAAAGGCCATCAAGGCCAAATTGGTGACAAAGGCATTCTCCTCATCCGATGATGAGGAGGAGGATGAGGATGGATCATCCCAAGTCCTTGCCTTGAGAGCCTTAGCCTTTCCCTTCTCCTTTGTCTTCTTCTCCTCTTCCTTCTTTTTCTTGCTCCCCTTTTTCTTCTTCTTTTCTTCTTTCTTTTTCCATTCTTCCTTGCTCTTGTTTAGGAGAGGACAATTGTCCCTTATGTGCCCTTCTCCTTGGCAATTGTAGCATATGACCTTCCCCCTTGGTCTTCTCATCCTATCATTAGATTTATCAAATCTAAAATTCTTAAATGCATGTCTTACCCTCCTTACCATATAGGCTTCTTCGGTGCTATCCATGGAGGAGGAGGAAGATGCTTCGTCATCGGAGGAGGAGGGGATTTCCATCTTCTTCTTTCCCTTGTTTGCCAACAAGGCTACTCCCCTTGAAGGTTGAATTCTAGGCTCCTCTAGTATTCCTTCAAGCCTAGTTTCGTGGAGTTCCATTGTTGAGAAGAACTCCTCCAAGGTGCTCACTTCTAAATTCTTTGAGATATAGAATGAGTCCACCATGGAGCTCCACTTTGAGGACCGGGGAAAGGCATCTATGGCCTTCATTACCATATCCCGGTTTGATAGCTTCTCACCTACACTTGTTAGTCCATTTAAAATTTCTTTGAATCTAGAATGCAAAGAAATTACCTTTTCTCCCTTTTCTAATTTGATGTTGGATAATTGGGAGCGGAGGAGATCTCTCCTTGCAAGCTTTGCCTCGGATGTGCCTTCATGAAGCTCAATTAGCTTCTCCCACATCTCCTTGGCGCTTAGGCATTCTCCTATTCGGTTGATTTCTTGTTGGGGGAGCACATTGAAAAGATGATGTTTTGCCTTTGAGTTCGCAAGGTGCTCCTCTCTTTGCTTCTTAGTCCATCGTGATTTTTCGATTGGTTTCCCTTCTTCATCCCTAGGCAAAACGAAACCGGATTCCATTGTAATCATTATATCAAAATCCGTTTCGAAAAATACCTCCATTCGCTTCTTCCACCAAGCGAATTCTCCTTCAAATTTCGGAGGATGGATGTTTGAGCCGGCCATTTTGAATGTTGCTTGTTGTGGCGGTTAGTCCTCGACAAGCTTCCCTTGGCTCTGATACCACTTGTTGGGGATCGGATGGCCGGCTAGAGGGGGGTGAATAGCCCTCGTACGTTTGACGTCGTAAATTGCTTGTCTACAAAAGATTAGCGCAAGCGGAATATACAAATACAAAGCAAAAGACAAACAATAAAACAAACGCTAACACGATGGTATAACGTGGTTCACGGCTACGCCGCTAATCCACGGTCCCCGATTCGTCCTCGGTGAATCACTCCGTTAAACCAATCCACTAAATGGTCTCTCCTTTGCACCAAGCTAGGTGGAGGTAACCTTTACAACCAAGATCACTCTTCTTACAATAGGATTGAAGTAAAGACAAGTAAGAAGAGTTTAAAGCTTGTGGGGCACTAGGAAGATCGTTTGGAGTATGAGCATTAGCCTCTCAAAGGCTTACACCCTCTCTTTTTATAGAGAGGGCTGTTTTCTTCCGTTAGCGCCATCGTCGACTACCACCTTGGCGATCATTGCCGTCACTACAACGGCCTCCGAACACGTCGGATCCCGACCGTTGTAGTCCAACGGAACTCTTGGCAGTCGACTGATGGACCTCATCGGTCATCGATGCTCCGTAGTCGATCGCCATCGGCTCGAACGGTTCTGGTCGAAACCCTATTGATCACCGATCGCGCCTTGCGCCGATCGATGGTCTTGCGCGATCGCCCATCGATGGCCGATCACGCCACAATCCGATCGATCGTATACGGTCGAACTCACTCACTGATCGATCGGCCGATCGCCATGACATGGCGATCGGCCGTGTCGGAAAACCCATCCGATACTTGGCCAAATGGCCAAGTTTCACCTAAGAGCTACCCTTCCCCGGGTTACAATCGCTCACTCTCATTTCTCGGAGTCCCTCGCCTTCGAAGTTCTCTTCGTTCTCGGCCACGTCCCTCGGCAGCATCAGGCGCACGGCTCTGCAATGCTCCTTCGCGTCTCTTGCCTCGAAGTCTACTTCCTCCGGCTTCACTACAAGATTCTATTCCGGCGGTCCTCGGATGCTCAAGCGCGCGGCCGCAAAGTCGTCCTTCACCGACTCAAGGCACGAGTCATGAGATGTGAAACTCGCCACGGCTCCATGTGCGAATTACTAAGTCCTGCACGACTTCAACGCACATATCACATCAACATATCAAACTAACTTAAACCCTTTTCCACACCATCAAAACCATATCACGGCAAGAGATTGCCCTAACACGACTCTCTATAGGATAGAGAGAGTATTGATCAGATGGGTACGACTCTTTGTTGAACAGAGAGTCTGTGGTAGATGTCTGTACGTGTGACAACACATTCATGTCATTTGCATGCATTCTGACGACATAGTCTCCCTTGGGGTTGAGAGAATCATCAGTCATCTTGCCTCCCAGGTTACTCTCCAAGGAGTAACTGGTGTGAGGGCAAAGTATTTGTTGTGCCACACTCTACCACTATAGACGGTCGTAGTTGGAGTTGCGTGTAGTTGTCCTGGGTACGTGGTACTCGACCACTCATTGGTAGTGTAAGTCGGAGTGGCCAGCAGCAGGGACCCCTGTTGTGTAGCGAGCTCTTTACGCTCATATGCTACTTGATCATACTGAAGGTAGGAAACTTTGCTTCCCACTTCAACTCGGTCGCTAGTTCATGGCGATCCCTTCTACGTCCCTAGATAAAAAAATTTATCCTTGACAAGAGGGATTACCCAAGCAATCGTTTCATCGTCGTGCTATTCGATTAGAGTAGTCACTTGAACAAACTTGTTGTTCAAGCAACCAACCTCTATTCTACGAATAGCCGCGGAATAGACGATGTATGGATCGTCGGATTTTGTGTTTATGTTCAGGGTCCAAGTTATATTAGCCATAAAAATAGAATACTACATGCATATATAATTGAAAAACAATTATATACATGTTACAAAAGAGAATAGACAATAGATATACCTCTCGATCTTCTATTGTATGTCCTTCCTCCTTTTGGAAGTCGTGTGGGCGACGATCTACCAAAAGTCGAACCTCCTAGATCACCAATCTTCCTTCCTTGCTCGCTCCGAACAAGAGGAAGAATAAGAAACAAAACACTTCTCCTTCTTTCAACCAAGAATAAGAGAATCTTGGTGCTTGCCGCCGGCCAAGAAGGAGATCAAGGAGAGTGAATGCCGGCAAAGACTCTAAGGAAAGAGACCCTAGACTTCTTTCCACCAGCCAACGAGAGAAAAAGGACATGATTTGGATGCCGGCTAAGGGAGGGAAGAAGGAGATGGGTGTCGGCCACCAAGGAAGAAGAAGAAGAAAGGAAATAATTTCCTTATTTGGTGCCGCCCAAGCCTTCAAACCCTAAGCCTCCCAAACCCTAATCATATCTCAATTGGAATTCCTTGTTGCCGCCCACCCTAAAGCCTCCTTTTATAGAGTTAGGGATAAGCCTTGTTTTAATCTCCACCATTGGTTCTAAGGATTAAATCTCAACCGTCAGATCTAGAGATTTAATCTCAACCGTCAGTTCTAGAGATTTAATCTCTACCTTTGAATCTAGAGTTTTGTTTTCATCGATTGGATCTAGGCTTCATGAGGTATTAATAGGCTACAATAGGGACCATGAGGAGGAGTTGGATCTTGGCCACCCAATGGATCAAGCCCACATAAAGTCCAATCCATTAATGATAATCCAATCCACTAAAGAATTATCATTGATCTACCTCACCAACCCCTATAAGTTAATATGGGCTCCATATATTATATGTACATTTTTCTCCCCGTGTTTAAGATCTCGAATGTCCGTCGATTAATTAATTTTCTGACCATTAATTAATCAACATCTAACTCCATGAGTAGTACCACTCAACCTTTTCATCATGTCGGACCAAGTCTACCTGCAGGGTTTACATGATGAACCTTATGAGCTCCTCAAGAGGACATCATCATCCTAATATATAGGACACGATTTCCTCCTATAATCAATGGCACACCATATAAATAATATCATTTTCCAACTTACCGAGTCTATCAATTTAATCTATAAATCTCGCCCATTAGTAATCAAAGAAATGAATACTAAGTATATGTGCCCGTTATTATATCGTGATTAAGAGTATGTACAATATAATATCTGAGGTCCGATTCGATTATGTAGTCAGCAATAAATCGAATCACCTCTAAGTCGGTCCTGCTCAATACACACAAAGTGTACTAGTGTGATTCTATGGTCAAGACAAACCAATACCAAATCACACTACAACCATACCAATGGTTTGTCCAAAGCCATCTCGGTTGTGAGCCTATACTTATACTTTACAAGGAGTCGATAACATGATCTCCCGTGTGACACCACACACCATGTTATCTACAATGTAATGTATTAGACAATATGCATTTCCATAAATATGCAAACAATGATCATGTGATTCTTATTTCAAAATAAAGATGTTCATACAAAAGATAGACTTTTCAGTATACATCCCAACAATCTCCCACTTATACTAAAAGACCATGCTATCCTCAAACTTCCATACATCTGATTCCCATTCCCTCCACATGCCTATCAAAAGCTCTCACCGGAAGAGCCTTAATGAAAGGATCTGTCAGGTTATCCTCCGATGCAATCTTGGCCACAGTAACTTCTCCTCTCTTTACGATTTCTCGTTTCAGGTGGTATTTGCGCTCTATGTGTTTACTTGCCTTATGGCCTCGTGGTTCCTTCGAGTTTGCAACTGCACCACTATTATCACAATAAATTAGGATAGTTCTAGGCAAACCAGGAATCACATCCAAGTCCATCAAGAAGTTCCTGAGCCATACAACATCATTGGCCGCCTCAGAGGCTGTCACATACTCAACTTCCATGGTAGAGTCCGCCACGCATTTCTACTTGACACTCCTCCATACAATGGCTCCACCTCCCAAAGTAAACACAAAACCTGAGGTAGACTTACTATTATCCCTATTTGATTAAAAGTCAGAATCTCTATAACCCACAGGGAGTAATTTGTCTGCTTGGTAAACTAGCATATAATCCCTGGTCCTTCTCAGGTACTTCAATATATGCTTTACCACTGTCCAATGTCCCTATCCTGAATTAGCTTGATATCTGCTATGTTGGGTTTCCGGCAGCGCGGCGTGTGTGTGTTCGATCATGTTTCGTAAACATGAACACAGTGGAAGCAATAAAAATAATAAATTTACATTTATTACAACACACACAACACACGCATGCATATTACAACAAGTGTAGACATAACCGTAAATTTAAATTTGCAATAAAAGGAAATTTATCTACGTTATACCTTTCGTATGACGTGTAGCGGGAACGGCATCAACCGGAACGATCCTCGCTAGAATCGTCTCTATCCGTATCCACGCCGAGTTCCTCGGGATGACTTCGCTAAGCCACGAGCTTCGTCTTCGTACGGGTTACTAGCCTCGTATTGAAGACGACGTGATCGAGAGATGATCACGATCCGAATCCAAATTCGGATCCTAATACGAGTTCTCAAAACTCGCTTCTCCGGAGAGGTATTCGTTAACCAATTGACGAATCCTTCGTCCTCCACCTCAGAGGATTACCAGAGATCGAATCCCCAATAAGTTAGCCGCTGTCGGAGCTCTAACAGCCATCCAAACGACGCTCCGACGAGAGGAGAAGAAGCTGTCGAGAAAACTGGACAGCTTGGTGGAGGAGTAGGCGCCGGCCAAAACAAGGAAGCCAAGTGCTCACCTTTTCACTGAGGCCTAGGAAGATCACCGGAGGGTCGCCGGAGGGTTCACCGGCTGAAGCCTGACGCAAGGAAGGAGCAGACGGCACACAGCTGGCGACAACTAGGTTGGAGGGGCTTAATTATCCATTAAGCCCTCTTTTATAGAGAACTAATTCTCTTAATGGTTATTGGATCATAACCATTATGCCCGTTAACCCGCTCCATTAAGATAAGTTAAAATAAACCAAACCATGATGGTTTATTTTAAGTTAAAACGAACCGAACCAACTTTTGGTTCATTCGTTTAAAATAAACCAAACCCTTTGGTTTATTCTCCTCCATTGGATTAGAACCAAACCATTTTGGTTCATCCATTATGTCTTCATAAGACACGGCCCATCCACGCTTCCATTGCGACTGAAACGATTTCATGCTCGCTTTATGTTTGGTCCAACCAAACCTAGTTTCTCTCGGTCTGAGAATCTCATTCTCAAGCTCGTTTTAAATCCTTTGGATTACGCTCGTTGTGCGTGTGACCAAATAGGTTCTCGGTTTATGTTGGCCGTCTATAATTAACCATTAATTATAGAACGATCATGAGTGGCACCTAGTAGTACATCATGATCCCCAATTAACCGAAAAGATCAACGGTTGATCCAGAACTATTTCTGAAACCCTTCAGTAGATCGAATGAATCGTGCCCCATTCCCTTCACTCATCTTATACCCACTTGGTTCAGGACATGGTCTATTGTGTTAGTCCCCACTAGGCTAACTACGTCACACCTAGCCTAAGTATCATTTCCTCGTCCAACGGATTCTAGTTACTGCACATGTATCAAAGAGTACTTTACTCTAAACATGTAATGCTTTGGCCAAAGACTTTAGTAACAATCCGACGAGAGGCCATGGGTATACATCTCCTCGCAAGGAGTGGTGAATCCTTTATAGGCTATTCAAACACCTTCGATCACTTCGACTTATACCCAATCATCCCGGGTCCACATCTCCTTAGAGATGATTGCGTAAGATGTCAAAGCATAAGTCTCCATGATCAAGATGACTTGAATACTGCAAGTCAAAGGAACATCGCACTTAAACCACTGTAAGAACTTCATTGACATATCTATATATGCAGAGAACCATATGAAGTCTTACGGCTGGTCACTCCAATGAACTAGTTACCATAACTAGCATCCACGATTAACTCCGGACATCACTATGTCTCCAGCCAGTGAGAATCAGCTGCTTGGATACACCGAGTATACCTCGTGCTAGTCTCGACAGAATTGATGGTGTCCAAATCCATCAATTCATCGACTAGGGATAATTCCGATACATCACAATTACACATGTAGAGATACTCACTAGTTGTGATCCAATCACAAATTCTCTCATCTTTGTAGAATCGTATCGTGGACATTGATAAATGAGTTTAAGATCAATCAAATACATAAAACATGTATACTCAAATAGTGAATCTTCATTTATCATATAAATGGTTCATACATAAAGCGATTGCCTTAGGACATCTCTCATATATTACTAACGGACTCACTTGGCCTAATGCCAATCGCTACGGTATCCAATACCATAAGCTCTAACATGACCCTCAAACTTATTTTGAGGTAATGCCTTAGTCAAGGATCCGCTAAGTTCCTTTCAGTGGAAATTTTCTCGATTTGTATTTCGTTCCTACTGATGATCTCTCTGATAAGATGATAGCGGCGAAGCACATGTTTGGATCATTGATGAAATTACATCAAGTTCAGAGATGAACTTCTTGATCCAAACCGCTTCCTTTGCTGCTTCCAAAGCGGCAATGTATTCTGCCTTAGTGGCAGAATCCGCTATAGTGTCAAGCTTGGAACCTTTCCAACTTATTGCGCCTCCATTCCAGGTGAATACATACCCAGACAAAGACATGGAATCATCCTTGTCTGTCTGGAGCTGGCATCCATATACCCACGTATCACCATGTACCCTTCTCCATATATTAGGAACGTATCCTTAGTTCTTCTTAAGTACTTAAGGATCGTCTTAACAGTCACCCAATGATCCATTCCTGGATCAGACTGGTATCTGCTCATGACACTCAGAGCATACGATACATCGGGCCTCGTACATAACATAGCATACATGATAGATCCTATTGCGGATGCATAGGGAATCTTACTCATGCAAATCCTCTCATCTTCTGTGCGCGGACACATAGAGTTCGAAAGGTGTACCCCATGCCTGATGGGTAGGAAACCTTTCTTGGATTCCGACATGCTAAACCTCTTTAGTGTTGGATCGATGCGGTTTGCTAGAGGGGGGGGGTGAATAGCGAAAAACCTTTTCTTTTTATTTCATTAAAACTCGAGAGATAATTAGTTAATTGCAGCGGAAATGTAAAAATAAAAAAAAACAATCGACACAAGGGTTTTACTTGGTTCGTAGCCGAAGGCTACTACTCCAAGGCCCAAGTGGTCCTTGACCACGTACGGAGGGCAAAAGCACTAAAGGAACTCCTCCTCGTTAGAGGTAGGAGTTAATCGATACAAGAAGGAACCACAAAAACTTGAGGTAGAGGGACACTCCCCCTCTCCTCGTATACGATAAAAGCTCCGGAAATGTAAATGACAAGAAAAACTAATACCGATGTACAAGAATAATAAGAGTTAAACCTAGACGTCAGAATGGAAGGACTTCGTTGTCGGAGAGTTGCATCGTAACGGAGACTTTTTGGAGGCTTAGAATTGTTGATGAAACCCTAGGTTTGGCCCTCCTTTTATAGCCTTTGAGCCCCTTTTCGAGTGGGTCTTCAACCAATCACAAATGGACACCAAACCGCTTTGATGTGGAGTGATAAGCCTTGACTCCTCGAATCTGATCATTGACCATCAGTCGACTGATGGCCATCATCAGTCGACTGATGGCAACATCGCCGATCGACCTTCTCAGCCGATTGTTTACGATCGAGTCCTCCAAGCCGGGCAATGATCGATGCTTGCTGCAAGTCAAAGTTAGCACAACAAAAACATAGTTTCGATGGTCGTCGACCATCCGATCTCGACCTAGACCATCTATAAGAAGTCTTTGGTCGGATCTACGCTTAAGATCATCCCCGTAAAGAGGATACGACCTTACTTACTCTTGCACACACGAGCTTACCTCGATACTTACGTGTCGCTTTTGCTTCCGGCCTTCCACTTGATTCCTTCGGCTCCCTCCGAAGTAACTCGAGTATCGCCCGACCACCGCGGCTTCCTCCGGGTGTCGCTAGCCTTCAGCTCCAGCTATATCAATCTTCTGCACACTCGATTCAGCTCGTGAGAAAACAAAATAGACTTAACTTTTGTGTCTTTGCTATAATCAAAACACAGGTTCGATTTCGGTGCCTTACTGCACCAACATTTAGCACTCGGTCTATATATGTAGACTGCGAAAGACCAAGCAACCGTTTCAATCTATCTCTATAGATCCTAATCCCGAGGATGTAGGTTGCTTCTCCCAGGTCTTTCATGGAGAATGTCTTGGATAACCAAACCTTCACTGACTGTAAGATTGAAACATCGTTTCCTATAAGTAGTATGTCATCGACATACAATACTAGGAACACGATTGCACTCCCACTAACCTTCTTGTACACACAAGGTTCGTCTGGATTTTGTGAGAAATCAAACTTTTTGATGGTCTCATCAAAATGAATATTCCAGCTCCTAGATGATTGCTTCAATCCATATATGGACCGTCGCAATTTGCATACCTTGGTTTTATCAACCGATGTGAAACCCTCAGGCTGTATCATATACACGTCCTCGAGCAGGTTTCCATTAAGGAAAGTTGTTTTCACATCCATCTGCCATATCTCATAATCATAATGAGCCGCTATGGCCAGGAGCATCCGAATGGATTTAAGCATAGCTACAGGCGAATAGGTTTCGTCATAATCAACACCTTGTTTTTGACGATATTCTTTCGCCACCAATCTAGCCTTATAAGTAATCACATTACCATCCATGTCGGTTTTCTTCTTGAAAACCCACTTGCACCCTATAGGCTTTATCCCTTCAGGTGGGTCAACCAAGTTCCAAACTTGGTTTACATACATGGAATCCATTTTCGACTTCATGGCACCAAGCCACTTATCCCTTTCTGAACTTGTCAGCACTTCTTCATAACTGGTAGGCTCCTCATCATCAATGAGTAACACGTCGTTCGATTCACTTATGAGAAATCCATATCTCTCAGGAATATTGCGTGTTCTACCAGATCTACGAAGATGTGGTGTTACAATAGGTCCAGCCGATTGCTCATCACTATGAGTTGTCGGCTGTTGTGCTTCACCAGGTATCTCATCAATGTCTATTTGAGTCTCTCGAGCCTCCTCAAGCTCAACGACACTCCCACTGTTTTCTTGCAAGAGAAACTCTTTCTCTAAAAACACAGCATGCCTTGAAACAAACACCTTTTGTTCTACAGGATGATAGAATTGGTAACCCCTTGTTTGCTTAGGGTATCCAATAAATAGACATTTATCAGACTTAGCATCCAATTTTTCTCATACAGTCCGCTTCACATAAGCAGGACAACCCCATATCTTCAAGTAAGATACATGAGGTTTCTTACTATTCCATATCTCATATGGAGTAGTTGAGACTACCTTGGTAGGCATTCTGTTTAACAAGTAAACAGCTGTCTGAAGTGCATAACCCCAAAAGGACTTAGGAAGAGTCACATGATTCATCATTGACCTGACCATGTCCAACAAGGTCCAGTTACGCCTCTCAGATACACCATTATGCTGTGGTGTATAGGGCGGAGTCCATTGAGACAATATAACATTGTCTCTTAGATAATCAAGAAACTCTTGACTTAAGTATTCACCACCTCGATCCGATCGAAGTATTTTAATACTCTTATCATGTTGTTTCTCTACTTCATTTCTGAATTCTTTGAACCTTTCAAAGGCTTCAGACTTGTGTTTCATCAAGAACACATACCCAAACCGTGAGTGATGATCGGTGAAGGTAATGAAGTAGCTATAGCCTCCTAATGCTTGAGTTGACATAGGTCCACATACATCAGTATGTATTAGACCTAGTAACTCTCCCACTCGTTCACCTTTCCAAAGAAAGGTAACTTAGTCATCTTGCCTTTTAAGCATGATTCGCATGTATCGTATGAATCCAATTCAACGATTCCGCATTCCACATCGGTGTAATTGACATGCATTTCGCTTATATGGCCAAGACGACAATGCCACATATAGGAGTCTATTTGATTATCCTTCGAGCACGCTTGTTGCTCGCTTCGATATTGAAAATATCACCGATACGCCCAACGATAAACACCATTGCTTAAAGTTCCATCCTTAAAGAACTCCATTCAAAGTTATGTAACAACAATTGTTACTAAAAGTCAATGGTACCCATTTCTATTTAAACAAGAAATAGAAATGATGTTCTTTATCAACGAAGGAACATAAAAGCAATTGTCCTTCTAAGACAAGTCCTACAGGAGTTTCAACAAATACGTTCCGATGGCGAGTGCAACAACCTTGCTCCATTCCCAACACGTAAATTTGACTCTCCTCGACGAGTCTTCTTCTATTCCTTAGCCCATGTATGTCATTACATATATGTGAGCCACACCCAGATCAAATACCCAAGTGTCTAAGGAAATAGAATGACAATCAATAAAGAAGATTTCAAGAAGATGGGGCATCCGATGCCTTATCCTTCTTTTGACTCAAGATAAATCTTGCACTTTCTTCAAGAATGGCTCTCCTTGCCATAATGATGGCAAGTTTCCTTTGTGCTAGTTCTACCTTTTTAGCCTTCTTCTTCTTCCTTCTCATGTTCCTTTGACTTCTCTTAGAACCTTTCTTCGAGGAATCAACTAATAGCACTGCCCCCCGCCATGCTTCTTAAGACTCCACAGCTTCAAAGATATTGAGCAAAGACTACAGATGAACCTTCTAGCATCTCAGAGGTGAAGAGGAACTGAGACTTCAACCTTTTGAATCTCACTTGCTCATCAACCAACTCACAAAGATGAAGGACTACGATATGAGCATCCATATGCTCATGCCGCCGAGCTTGGGTTCCATCGGCTAGCATGATGCAACTCATTTGTTCGTAATCACTCACATGTTTCGATAGGCCAACAATTGGTCCACGGAAGAGGCGCTGAGGACATTTGCAAGCTTTTCAACCTTGAGAACAATTCTCAAGCTTCTAAGCCACCCATGAAGCTCGCCTACTAATTTATTCGAATTCAAAATGGAACGCAAATTCAAAGACATCATGATCAATTTATTGACCTAGAAATACAAAACGAGCATATATGAGAAAGATGATTTTAAAATGCATCAATATACATTTATAAATCCCATTCATTTTTCAATTTCAAAACCCCAAAATCACTTCGGGAGATCGTAGGTCCATCTCCGAATGGGCTGATATCCATCATAGTTATGAACAACCTTGGAGAGAGTCCAACAAGCCATTCATAACTACGACGGTAGGTATCAACTATACCGATTGCATATCACGTATATGCAACTATCACAATGTGCTATCAACTAATTGAATGTTCACACATACATCGGGTTGTTAACACATTAACAAGTATGCATCATATGCATACACCCAACTTCACCTTCCCTTTACATCGACCTTGGAGAGAGTCCAACAAGCCGATGCTCCAGGTTAAAGCCAACCCATTAATCGGAAAATAGTTTTAATATGGTTAGAGCGCATTCAACCAATTAGCCCAGCTTGGAGAGAGTCCAACAACCAAAGCTAACGATTGACCTCTGACTCTTACCATATTAGTATTAAACTATTCCATGGTTTGAACATGTTCAGTTCGAGCTGCTTGGAGAGAGTCCAACAACCCAAACAAGAAACGGAACTCGGTTCTAACCATATTAATGGAAGGTGTAGGCTTTAATATTGTTTAAGGGTTTTATGTCTCATCCTCTTTGCATGCAAATAACTATTATCTACATGGCATGGCATACATGGCATACATCTACATGTCACGACACGCATGGCATAATGTTATGCATCTAATGCAATTACATGGCATACAATTATGTCATGTATATATTTCCTTATATGTCATAACTATTTATGGAAATAAAATATGTTTAAGATTTGATTCTCCAAATCAAATCATAATTAAATTAGGAAACAAATTTCCAAATCTAATCACATATTTTATTCATGGAATTATTTGATTAAGGAAAATCTATTTTGGAAACCAATTTCCTAAATCATTAAAACTACTTATGGAAATAAAATATTTTAAGATTTGATTTCCCAAATCAAATCATGATTAAATTAGGAAACAAATTTCCAGAATCTAATCAAATATTTTATTTATGGAAAATATCAATTTCCATAAATACTTCCAACTTTCCAAAAGTGGAAGATTTCCATAAATACTTCTAGACTTTCCAAAATTGAAAAATTTTCATAAATACTTCTAAATTTCCAAAATTAGAAAATTTTCAGAAATACATTATGACTATCGCAAAACGATTTTTACGATTATGTCGAAACACAACCTGGGCTCTGATACCACTGTTGGGTTTCTGGCACCGTGGCCTGTGTGTGTTCGATCATGTTTCGTAAACATGAACACAGCGGAAGCAATAAAAATAATAAATTTACATTTATTACAACACACACAACACACGCATGCATATTACAACAAGTGTAGATATAACCGTAAATTTAAATTTGCAATAAAAGGAAATTTATCTACGTTATACCTTTCGTATGACGTGTAGCGGGAACGGCATCAACCGGAACGATCCTCGCTAGAATCGTCTCTATCCGTATCCACGCCGAGTTCCTCGGGATGACTTCGCTAAGCCACGAGCTTCGTCTTCGTACGGGTTACTAGCCTCGTATTGAAGACGATGTGATCGAGAGATGATCACGATCCAAATCCAAATTCGGATCCTAATACGAGTTCTCAAAACTCGCTTCTCTGGAGAGGTATTCATCAAACAATTGACGAATCCTTTGTCCTCCACCTCAGAGGATTACCGGAGATTGAATCCCCGATAAGTTAGCCACTATTGGAGCTCTAACGGCCGTCCAAACGACGCTCCGACGAGAGGAGAAGAAGCTGTCTAGAAAACTGGACAGCTTGGTGGAGGAGTAGGCGCCGGCCAAAACAAGGAAGCCAAGTGCTCACCTTTTCACCGAGGCCTAGGAAGATCACCGGAGGGTCGCCGGAGGGTTCACCGGCTGAAGCTTGGACACCGGCAAGGAGCTAGACGGCAGCACAACCAGCTGGGTGGCAATGGAGGTTGGGCGGCACTAGGGGATTAGGGCTTAATTATCCATTAAGCCCTCTTTTATAGAGAACTAATTCTCTTAATGGTTATTGGATCATAACCATTAGGCCCGTTAACCCGCTCCATTAAGATAAGTTAAAATAAACCAAACCATGATGGTTTATTTTAAGTTAAAACGAACCGAACCAACTTTTGGTTCATTCGTTTAAAATAAACCAAACCCTTTGGTTTATTCTCCTCCATTGGATTAGAACCAAACCATTTTGGTCCATCCATTATGTCTTCATAAGACACAGCCCATCCACGTTTCCATTGCGACTGAAATGATTTCATGCTCACTTTATGTTTGGTCCAACCAAACCTAGTTTCTCTCGGTCTGAGAATCCCATTCTCAAGCTCGTTTTAAATCCTTTGGATTACGCTCGTTGTGCGTGTGACCAAATAGGTTCTCGGTTTATGTTGGCCGTCTATAATTAACCATTAATTATTGAACGATCATGAGTGGCACCTAGTAGTACATCATGATCCCCAATTAACCGAAAAGATCAACGGTTGATCCAGAACTATTTCTGAAACCCTTCAGTAGCTCGAATGAATCGTGCCCCATTCCCTTCACTCATCTTATACCCACTTGGTTCAGGACATGGTCTATTGTGTCAGTCCCCACAAGGTTGACTACGTCACACCTAACCCAAGTATCATTTCCTCGTCCTACGGATTCTAGTTACTGCACATGTATCGAAGAGTACTTTACTCTAAACATGTAATGCTTTGGCCAAAGACTTTAGTAACAATCCGAGGAGAGGCCATGGGTATACATCTCCTCGCAAGGAGTGGTGAATCCTTTATAGGCTATTCAAACACCTTCGATCACTTCGACTTATACCCAATCATCCCGGGTCCACATCTCCTTAGAGATGATTGCTTAAGATGTCAAAGCATAAGTCTCCATGATCAAGATGACTTGAATACCGCAAGTCAAAGGAACATCGCACTTAAACCACAGTAAGAACTTCATTGACATATCTATATATGCAGAGAACCATATGAAGTCTTACGGCTGGTCACTCCAATGAACTAGTTACCATAACTAGCATCCACGATTAACTCCGGACATCACTATGTCTCCATCCAGTGAGAATCAGCTGCTTGGATACACCAAGGAGTATACCTCGTGCTAGTCTCGACAGAATTGATGGTGTCCAAATCCATCAATTCATCGACTAAGGATAATTCCGATACATCACAATTACACATGTAGAGATACTCACTAGTTGTGATCCAATCACAAATTCTCTCATGCTGTGAATCGTATCGTGGACATTCATTAAATGAGTTTAAGATCCAATCAAATACATAAAACATGTATACTCAAATAGTGAATCTTCATTTATCATATAAATGGTTCATACATAAGGCGATTGCCTTAGGACATCTCTCATATATTACTTACATGATGACCATGCCCATGGTAAAGCAGATATCTGGTCTCGTACATAGCATCGCATACAAGATGCTTCATACTGCCGAAGCATAAGGAACTGCCTTCATCTCCTCTATCTCCTCAGATGTTCTAAGACACATCTCCTTAGATAAAGGAACTCCATGCCTGAAAGGTAGAAAACCCTTCTTGGAGTTCTGCATGCTAAAACGATCCATAATGGTGTCTATGTATGAAGCTTGAGATAAGCACAACATCCTTTTCTTGCGATCCCTTATAACCTTGATCCCAAGGATGTGTCCCACTTCTTACAAGTCCTTCATATCAAACTATTTGGACAATCATACCCTTACATCCGGACTCTGAATAAATCCATAAGACTGGATTACCTCATCAAAGCAGATGTTCCAAGACCTCGAAGCTTGCTTCAATCCATAAATGGACCGATTAAGCTTAGACACAAGATGTTGTTTGCCCTTTACAATGAAACCTTCTAGTAGCTTCATATAGATGCTTTCCTCAAGACTTCCATTAAGGAAAGCTGTCTTGACATCCATCTGCCATACCTCATAATCCATATGAGCAGCAATGCATAAGAGAATCCGGATAGACTTAAGCATGGCTACCGACGAAAAGGTCTCCTCATAATCGATACCCTCTTTCTGAGTATACCCCTTCACAACAAGCCTTGCTTTAAAGGTCTCAACCTTCCCGTCTATTCCTCTCTTTCTTTTGTAGATTCACTTGCATCTAATGGTTTTCACACCATCGGGTGGTTCTACTAGCTCCCAGACTTGATTTAAATCCATTGATTCAATCTCAGTATTCATTGCATTTTGCCAAGATAATGCATCTTTATCTTGGATTGCCTCGTCATATGTCCATGGATCAGGTTCATGTTCACCAGGGACCAAATCAGAAGATTCTCCCAAGAACATGAATCTATCAGGTTATCTCACAACCCTCCCACTACGATGAGGTATCACCTGTGTATCCTCTATGACACGCGGTGCAGTGACTTGTGGTATATCCTCTTGTACCGGTGGTACTGAAGAAGTGACTTCCCCTTTTAATTCCTCCAGAATAATCTTACTCATGGGCTTGTAGTTCATGACATAGTCTTCTTCTAGAAATCTGGCGTTCATGCTGACGATCACCCTCTGATCTCTAGGACTATAAAACAAACCACCTTTCATTCCTCTAGGATAGCCAACGAACATGCGCACTTCTGTACGGGGTTCCAACTTTCCAGCATCTTCCTTCAGCACATGTACTGAACTCCCCCATATCCGAATATGTCTTAGACTAGGCTTTCACCCAGTCCATAATTCTGTGGGAGTAGATGACACTGATTTAGATGGAACTAAGTTCAGAATGTACACTGCCGTATCTAGAGCATATCCCCAGAACGAATCTGACAACTCAGAATAACTCGTCATCAATCTATCAATCTCCATAAGAGTCCTATTCCTTCGCTCTACTACACCATTCTACTGGGGTGTGCCAGGTGCAGACAATTGGGATTGAATCCTAGCCTCTGATAAGTAATTCCTAAACTCTTCCAAGAGGTACTCACCACCACGATCAGATCGTAGTGTCTTGATTCTTTTTCCTTGACGTTTCTCCGCATCAGCCTTGAATTTTTTGAACTTGTCAAAGCATTCAGACTTGCGGCGCATCAAGTAAATATATCCATATCTCAAATAATCGTCTATAAAAGAGACGAAATACTCAAAACCACCTCTAGCCTAGATAGACATAGGACCACACAAATCAGAATGAACCAATTCTAACACATCTTTGGCTCTATACCCCTTGGCCTAAAAAGGCCTCTTGGTCATTTTACCCTCCAAGCAAGATTCGCAGGTTGAAAAATCTTCCACCACTAATGAACCCAAAGGTCCATCGTCTATCAACCTTTGAATTATGCTTAGGTTAATATGACCAAGCCTAAGATGCCAAAGATATGTTTGGTTCATCTTCGAAGGTTCTTTTCTCTTATTGGAATTAGAAGATGAGTTATTAACTTCTATTTGCATCGTGGAAGCTTTTGGTTCAAATGTGTATAAATTTCCTATCAATGCACCCGAATAGATAATCTCCCTATTCCTTTTTATAACAACTCTTTCATTAAAAGAAATAGAATATCCATCCATAAACAATTTAGAAACTGAAATTAAATTCTTTCTAAATAAAGGTACATAAAGGCAATTCTTAAGAACCAAAACTTTATTTTTCTCAAAAGATAAATAAACATCTCTCACTGCAACAGCCGCCACCTTCGTGGCATCACCCAAGTATACAGTAATCTCCCCTTCAGCTAGTCGTCTGGTTTCCTGGACCCTGCAAAGTATTGCATACATGATCAGTGGCTCCCGTATCTACACACCAGGTGCCGGTAGATAACACCGCTAAACATGTTTCAACGACTAGACCAAAAGATATACCTTTGTTCTACTTACGGTTGGGGCAGTCCTTCTTCCAGTGTCCAGTCTACTTACAAGTGAAGCACTTGCCTTTTGGCTTCTTCACTCCTTGAGTTCCTCCCACCACCTTTGCCCCAGCTTGTTTCTTCTTCTTCTTGGCTTTGGCTTAGAAGTAGAAACCTTTTGGGTAACCATGGCATGCGACTGAGCACTCTAACGAAATAGCCCCACTATTGCCTGGAGTTCTATCATAAGCTCTGCCAACGAATACAACCTCTTGTTCATGTTGTAGTTCAGGCAAAACTGCTCAAAACTCCTAGGTAGAGACTGGAGAATGATATCGACCCGGGTTTCTCCATCGATCTCAGCTCTGAGGACTTCCAACTCATTCAAATGAGCCATCATCTTGAGAACATGATCCCTCACGAGTATTCCCTCGATCATGGTGGTCATCATCAAGTTCCTCATGGCTTCCTGCCTTGCAGCCCGATTCTGGTGTCCGAAAAGCTCTTTGAGATTGAGCATCATGTCATAAGTAGTGGGCATGACTTGATGTTGATGTTGCAGTACATTTGACATAGATGCCAAAATGTAACATCGCGCCATCTCATCGGCCTTGATCCACTTCTTATAACTCTCCTTTTCCTTTTCCCCAGAATCATCCGCAGGCTTAGGAGGGTACTCTTCGAGGAGTACATATTTGTATTCCTCAGCAGTCAAGACAATGTCAAGATTCCTCTTCCAATCAACATAGTTGGGTCCAGTAAGTTTATTTTCTTTCAGTATCACAGCAAGTGGGTTGCAAGTCATTTTGAAATAAAACCTAAGAATCACATAGATCAAAACATTAGATTTCAAAAAATTATTGATTCCTCAAACAATAAAATTTTAAAATCAACCAACACCTCAAAACATCGAGAATATCGTATGCCACGATAGTGTGGACGTATATGAATTCTACATTTGTAAGAGGAGGTTTTACCCATTCATTTTACTATCTTGTCAACCTAACCTTTTGACAAGTAAAATTAATAGTTGGTTCCTATTCGACCCTACAAATAAAAGAAATGACTCCGATGGGGAGGATACTTATATTTGTATCTAAGTGTTCACCATTACTCGGTACCAAGGTAATTATCTCGGGTTATGTGCCTTCCGATGGGGAAGTACACACACTCCTTAATAATTTCCTATAACCATATTCGACCTTGTGATCCGCAAACAAACCCATCCGATGGGGAGGAAGGCACTCAGAGCGGACGTGCAAGTTTATTTGCATCACATGTCAAATCGTAATAGAGGCCGTGGGAATTTATAAAAATATCCCTCTCCCACTTAGTAATTTGAAATTGAGGAATTTTCTAGCCTACGACATGCATATCAAACAATAAGCAATAAATATGAAAAATAAAATTTTTCCAACTATTATGCCTTTTGTCTTCAATATGTCTCCCGTCGTATCGTTATCTCGTCCGCTCCTCCCTACGTCATGTACAAGCCATCCGGAGATCCGAGCCGAGAAAAAATATTTTAATTTACATTCATCGATCCTATACTCCACGAGGGAGTGTACATGAAATCTAGATCGAAAGTAAACTAAAATAAAAGGAGTGGCTAAACAATGTCATATCTAATTACAAAAATTAAATACTAGCCTCATCAACCCCGAGGATTCAACAAAATATATAATTACACACATACAATCACATACACACATATGACCATAATAGTTGGATCCTATGCCTACAACCAAAGAGTTAACCTACGTATATCTACTATTATACGACACATATAATATACTAAAAGTGCATAAAAGTAACCGAATCCTAAACACACAAAACTGGAAACCGTGGCTCTGATACCACTTGAAGGTAGGAAACTTCGCTTCCCACTTCAACTCGGTCGCTTGTTCATGGCGATCCCTTCTACGTCCCCAGATAAAAAAATGTATCCTTGACAAGAGGGATTACCCAAGCAACCATTTCATCATCGTGCTATTCGATTATAGTCACTTGAACAAACTTGTTGTTCAAGCAACCAACCTCTATTCTACGAATAGCCGCAGAATAGACGATGTACGAATCGTCGGCTTTTGTGTTTATGTTCGGGGTCCAAGTTATATTATCCATAAAAACAGAATACTACATGCATATATAATTGAAAAACAATTATAGACATGTTACAAAAAAGAATAGAGAATCGATATACCTCTCGATCTTCTATTGTATGTCCTTCCTCCTTTTGGACGTCGTGTGGGCGACAATCTACCAAAAGTCGAAGCTACTAGATCACCAATCTTCCTTCCTTGCTCGCTCCGAACAAGAGGAAGAATAAGAAACAAATCACTTCTCCTTCTTTCAACCAACAACCAAGCTCCAAGCTTGGTGCTTGCCGCCGGCCAAGACTCTAAGGGAAGAGACCGTAGACTTGTTTCCACCAGCCAAGGAGAGGAGAAGGACTTGATTTGGATGCCAGCCAAGGGAGGGAAGAAGGAGATTGGCACCGACCACCAAGGAAGAAGAAGAAGAAAGGAAATAATTTCCTTATTTGGTGCCACCCAAGCCTTCAAACCCTAAGCCTCCCAAACCCTAATCCTATCTCAATTGGAATTCCTTGTTGCCGCCCACCCTAAAGTCTCCTTTTATAGAGTTAGGGATAAGCCTTGTTTTAATCTCCACCATTGGTTCTGTTGGGTTTCCAGCACCACGGCGTGTGGTGTGTGTTCGATCACGTTTCGCAAACATGAGCACAGCGAAAGCAATAAAAATAATAAATCTACATTTATTACAACACACACAACACACGCATGCATAGTACAACAAGTGTAGGCATAACCATAAATTTAAATTGGCAATAAAAGGAAATTTAACTACGTTATACCTTTCGTATCACGTGTAGCGGGAACGGCATCAATCGGAACGATCCTCGCTAGAATCGTCTCTATCCGTATCCATGCCGAGTATCCTCGGGATGACTTCGCTAAGCCACGAGCTTCGTCTTCATATGGGTTACTAGCCTCGTGTTGAAGACGACGTGATCGAGAGATGATCACGATCCGAATCCAAAATCGGATCCTAAGACGAGTCCTCAAAACTCCCTTCTCCGGAGAGGTATTCGTCAACCGATTGACGAATCCTTCGTCCTCCACCTCAGAGGATTACCGGTGATCTAATCCCCGGTAAGTTAGCCGCTGTCAGAGCTCTAACCGTCGTCCAAACGACGCTCCGACGAGAGGAGAACAAGCTGTCTAGAAAACTGGACAGATTTTGTAACGGCCGTAAAATTCCTAGCAATTTTACAAGAATTTTTGGCTTGATGATAATGGGCTTTATGTGGGCCTTTTCAAAAATAAAAGAAAATAAGCCAAAAAGGGGTGCAAGACCTAGGAATTGAACTCCAAACCTCTAGAGATAGCCAAGCCCTATAGATGCACCCACTAACCAGAAGCCCAATAGGATATTATCCTTAGAGGAAGAGGGGAAATTGTAGATAAGTGTGATGAGGGTAAATGAAGGGACATGGAAAAGAGAAGAGAAACTTCTCTTCCTCTCTTTATAAAGAAGAGGGAAGGCTCCATTTGGCCACTTCTTCTTCCTTTCTTCTTCTCACCGAAATCTAGAGGCTCTCCCTCTCCATTTCTACCCTTGGCCGAACCTCATCCAAGCAAGCAAGGAAGAAAAGGCTAGGTTTGGTTTCTTAGGTTACCTTCACACTACAAGCAAAGCGAAGGATGTAAGTATCCCTCACCTGCATACGAGTAGCTTCGATTGCTATTTTGTGAATGAAACCTATAATATATATATTCGGCCAACCTATGTTTTTGGGTGACTAAATGAAGTTTTAATCCATGTTTGTGTAGGATCATGATGTTGTTGTTATGTTAGAAGAATTAGGTTAACCCTAAAGACCTACAAGATCCATTCGGCCACCCCTAGATCTTGATGATTCAATGAAGTTTAATCCATATTTTTGTAGGTTTATGATGTTGTTGTTATGTTAAAATAAATTAGGTTAAAAGCTAACCCTAATAGCCCCTATGGACCATTCGGCCACCCCTAGATCTTGATGATTCAATGAAGTTTAATCAATATTTTTGTAGGCTTATGATGTTGTTGTTATGTTAAAATGAATGAGGTTAAAGGTTAACCCTAATAGCCACCAAGCCACCAAGATCCATTCGGCCAAGCCATGTTTTAGGGTTTCAATGATGTTCTATGCTATGTTTTTGTAACTATATGATGATGTTAGGATTTAAGATGGATTAGGACAAAAGCTAACCCTAAAAACCTACTTGGACCATTCGGCCACCTCTCTATTTTGATGACTCCATGAAGTTTAATTCATGTTTTATATGCAAATGAAGTTGTAGTTATGTTAAATGAATTAGGTTAAAAGATAACCCTAGAATACCCTATGGACTTTTCGTCCACCATGAATTTTGGGTGATTAAATGAAGTCTAATTCATGTTTTATATGCAAATGAAGTTGTAGTTATGTTAAATGAATTAGGTTAAAAGATAACCCTAGAATACCCTATGGACTATTCGGCCACCATGAATTTTGGGTGATTAAATGAAGTCTAATTCATGTTCTATATGCAAATGAAGTTGTTGTTATGCTAAAATGAATTAGGTTAAAAGATAACCCTAGAAAACCCTATGGACCATTCGCCATCATGTATTTTGGGGATTAAATGAAGTTTTAATTCAAGTCTTATGTGCATATGAAGTTGTTGTTAAGTTAAATGAATAGGTTAACATGTGTTTTATGTTGGGTGAATTCATGTTGACTTGTGATATTAAATAATGCTAGATGAAGATAACATGCCTTAGGTTAGTGTTTACTTACTTTTGATGCCATGCTTTATGCCATGTCTATGTGTATGCGATATTTAAAATATGTTATGAAATGGAAAAAGATAAGATTATGAAATGAAACAAAACGATATGTTCACGACATGAATATGACATGATGATGAAATGAAGAATGATATGTTATGAAATGAAGAATGGTATGTTACGAAATGAAAGATGATATGTTCATGAAGGGAAGCATGATGTGTTATGAAATGAAGTATGCTATGTTTGCAAAATGAAATAAGCTATGTTATAAAATAAGCATATAAGTATTTTACCTTCTACATGGCTTGTACCAAGACCCTAACATGGTCCAAGAAGGGATGGGCTCCTAAGATGCCCTAGGTCGATGGAATAAGACTCGGGCCTAGGATGGGCTTCTATGTATGATTGCCCCTAGGTCGATGGAATAAGACTCGGGCCTAGTACGGGATGGGCTCCAAGATGCCCTAGGTCGATGGAGTAAGACTCGGGCCTAGGATGGGCTTCTACGCTATGACGGTTGCCCTAGGTCGACGGACTAAGATCCGGCCTAATAACCTAGTAGATTCGAGATTTGCTACCTCGGGTCTATTTAGGGATGCGCGCTATGATAATGAAGAAGTGGTATAATGCCGGGCCCAAATATGTTGAGAATTATATTTACGTACATAAAATATATGTTTTCAAAAGCATCCTGCATATGTTTACCTGATTGATTGTTATGTTCACATGTTATGATTGATATGCCATGTTTATGTTGATATGTTACATATGAAGCATGTTATGTTTGATATGCCATGTTTATGCCACGATGTTACATATGAAGTTTGTTATGTTTGACATGCCATGTTTATGCCACCATGTTACATATGATGTATGTTATGTTTGATATGCCATGTTATGCCACTATGTTACATATGATGTATGTTATATTTGATATGCCATGTTTATGCCACTATGTTACGTATGATGTATGGTATGTTTGATATGCCATGTTTATGCCACTATGTCATATAAGTTGTATGTTATGTTGATTTGCTATGTTACGTATGTTATATGTTATGTTACATGTTATATTGCTTATATGTTATGAATGTTACATGCCATGATTAATGTCGATATGTGGTTTTTGTGAGTAGGACTGGATCTTACTAAGCCTATGTGCTTATAGTTTATCTTCCACTCATACTGCAGATAAGGGTAAGGGATGGATAAACTAAAGGGAGTAGTAGGAGGGGCCAAATGTGTGTGGCAGTGGCATGGTGGAGAAGATCCGTTAGGTTATATATATATGTTTACCTATGATGATGACGTTTATGGATGTCCTTTCTTATGTCTCCGTATAACGACGATGTTTATGAACATGAACTAAGCACTAGGTATCTATATATGTTATGATGCATGCTCTATGTTAATAAGAAGAAGTAAAGAAGAAGTATCTATACATGTTATGATGCATACTCTATGTTAAGAAGAAGAAGTATATATATATATATATATATATATATATATATATATATGTCAATGCATGTTTATGTTTTAAAAGAAAAAAAAATATAGGTCTAAAGTCTTCCGCTGTAAGAATTAAGAAGTATGTATAAAGTCTTCCGCTGTATGTAATGTATGTATGTACGGTCGCGTCACGCGCTGCCCCTCCGGGTTCTGGGTCCGAAAAGGGCGGGCGTGACAGGTTGGTATCAGAGCGGATCTGCCTTTCCACTACACACACATCAAGCTCCAAATCCTGCCGCTCCAAGTAAGAATTCTATGTCTGCTCTAATTTTGTAAAATTTTTATTTTCCATGTATGATAGGAAATGTTTCTAGCTTAAATATGCATGAAAATATGAATGATACCCTTATGTTTGTTCATGTATGATATGAAATACCTTAGCTTATTTTGTTCATATAGGATGTAAAATACCTTAAGCTTAAACTATGCATGAGAACATGAATGATGCCTTAAGCTTAAAATGACTTTATGCTAGCCTTAGTCTAAGTATGCGTAGGTCAACGAACGAAAACTTATACTAGTTTTACTTTAATATATGAAGATAAACATGTCTGGAAGATGTAGTAGAGCTGATGAGATAGCACCCCCGCACGACCTTACACACGTAGTCACAGAACTCCAACGACAAGTCACAGAACAACAACAAGTAATAAATACCCTAATGAATCAGCGAGGAAACCCTACTGCCCCACCGACGGTCCTCGGCCCGATGGTTCGACAGGAAGCTTACCTGATCCAGTGGCAGAGACTAAAGCCGGAAAATTTCTCTGGTACTGGTGAACCATGGGATGCCCAGGCCTGGTTCAAGACGGTGGAAAGCATCGTGGAGCTACTGGACTGGCCCGAATGCGAAAAGATTAAGTGTGCATCATTCTGCCTTTCGAGAGATGCTCGGATGTGGTGGGAACGGGTTAAAGCAAAGAGACAAGTAAATCATATGAGATGGACAGATTTTGAGTACGAGTTTTTCGAGGAATTCTTCCACATGAGGGTGACCAACAAGCATTACGACGAGTTCACTGGGTTCAGACAAGGTGACCTATTCAACGGAGCAACTGGCTCAGTTATATGCTAGGGAAATTATCAGACTACATGGAATTCCTAAGACCATCATTTCTGACAGAGATGGTCGCTTTATTTCCCATTTCTGGGAATGTGTTCAGAAGGCCCTAGGCACGAAGCTATTGTTCAGTACTGCCTTCCATCCCTAGACGGATGGACAGACCGAAAGAGTAAATCAAGTACTGGAGGATATGTTACGAGCCTGTGCCCTGGATTTCAAAGGTAGCTGGTGCCGATACTTATGTTTGGCAGAATTCGCCTACAATAATAGCTACCAAGCTATTATTGGAATGGCACCCTACGAGGCTCTATATGGAAGGAAAAAAGAGCTATGCGGATATGCGGCGTAGACTGTTAGAATTCGAAGTTGGGGACCTAGTATTCCTCAAAGTGGCTCCTATGAAGGGAGTGATGAGATTCGGAAGGAAGGGTAAACTGAGTCCACGCTACGTGGGACCGTATCCGATATTGCAGAGGATTGGCAAGGTAGCTTACAAGCTAGAGCTGCCTCAAGAGATGTCGGCTATTCACAACGTGTTCCATGTCTCTGTGCTCAAGAAATGCATTTCCAGTACGGACCAAGTGATCGAGCAACAAAAAGTACAAGTTCAAGAGGACCTGAGTATTGAAAGTCGGCCTATCCAGATACTAGACCGAGAAATCAAGAGGCTAAGGAACAAAGAGGTGCCCTTAGTAAAGGTCCTGTGGCAGAATCAACGGTACGAGGAAGCTACCTGGGAACGCGAGGAGGACATGAAGCAGAAGTACCCACAATTGTTCTAAGTTTCGAGGATGAAACTTTTAAAAAGTATGAAGGATTGTAACGCCCGTAAAATTCCTAGCAATTTTACAAGAATTTTTGGCATGATGATAATGGGCTTTATGTGGGCCTTTTCAAAAATAAAAGAAAATATGCCAAAAAGGGGTGCAGGCCTAGGAATTGAACCCCAAACCTCTAGAGATAGCCAAGCCCTATAGATGCACCCACTAACCAGAAGCCCAATAGGATATTATCCTTAGAGGAAGAGGGGAAATTGTAGATAAGTGTGATGAGGGTAAATGAAGGGACATGGAAAAGAGAAGAGAAACTTCTCTTCCTCTCTTTATAAAGAAGAGGGAAGGCTCCATTTGGCCACTTCTTCTTCCTTTCTTCTTCTCACCGAAATCTAGAGGCTCTCCCTCTCCATTTCCACCCTTGGCCGAACCTCATCCAAGCAAGCAAGGAAGCAAAGGCTAGGTTTGGTTTCTTAGGTTACCTTCACACTACAAGCAAAGCGAAGGATGTAAGTATCCCTCACCTGCATACGAGTAGCTTCGATTGCTATTTTGTGAAAGAAACCTATAATATATATATTCGGCCAACCTATGTTTTTGGGTGACTAAATGAAGTTTTAATCCATGTTTGTGTAGGATCATGATGTTGTTGTTATGTTAGAAGAATTAGGTTAACCCTAAAGACCTACAAGATCCATTCGGCCACCCCTAGATCTTGATGATTCAATGAAGTTTAATCCATATTTTTGTAGGCTTATGATGTTGTTGTTATGTTAAAATGAATTAGGTTAAAAGCTAACCCTAATAGCCCCTATGGACCATTCGGCCACCCCTAGATCTTGATGATTCAATGAAGTTTAATCCATATTTTTGTAGGCTTATGATGTTGTTGTTATGTTAAAATGAATGAGGTTAAAGGTTAACCCTAATGGCCACCAAGCCACCAAGATCCATTCGACCAAGCCATGTTTTAGGGTTTCAATGAAGTTCTATGCTATGTTTTTGTAACTATATGTTGATGTTAGGATTTAAGATGGATTAGGACAAAAGCTAACCCTAAAAACCTACTTGGACCATTCGGCCACCTCTCTATTTTGATGACTCCATGAAGTTTAATTCATGTTTTATATGCAAATGAAGTTGTAGTTATGTTAAATGAATTAGGTTAAAAGATAACCCTAGAATACCCTATGGACTATTCGGCCACCATGAATTTTGGGTGATTAAATGAAGTCTAATTCATGTTTTATATGCAAATGAAGTTGTAGTTATGTTAAATGAATTAGGTTAAAAGATAACCCTAGAATACCCTATGGACTATTCGGCCACCATGAATTTTGGGTGATTAAATGAAGTCTAATTCATGTTCTATATGCAAATGAAGTTGTTGTTATGCTAAAATGAATTAGGTTAAAAGATAACCCTAGAAAACCCTATGGACCATTCGGCCATCATGTATTTTTGGGGATTAAATGAAGTTTTAATTCAAGTCTTATGTGCATATGAAGTTGTTGTTAAGTTAAATGAATAGGTTAACATGTGTTTTATGTTGGGTGAATTCATGTTGACTTGTGATATTAAATAATGCTAGATGAAGATAACATGCCTTAGGTTAGTGTTTACTTACTTTTGATGCCATGCTTTATGCCATGTCTATGTGTATGCGATATTTAAAATATGTTATGAAATGGAAAAAGATAAGATTATGAAATGAAACAAAACGATATGTTCACGACATGAATATGACATGATGATGAAATGAAGAATGATATGTTATGAAATGAAGAATGGTATGTTACGAAATGAAAGATGATATGTTCATGAAGGGAAGCATGATGTGTTATGAAATGAAGTATGCTATGTTTGCAAAATGAAATAAGCTATGTTATAAAATAAGCATATAAGTATTTTACCTTCTGCATGGCTTGTACCAAGACCCTAACAGGGTCCAAGAAGGGATGGGCTCCTAAGATGCCCTAGGTCGATGGAATAAGACTCGGGCCTAGGATGGGCTTCTATGTATGATTGCCCCTAGGTCGATGGAATAAGACTCGGGCCTAGTACGGGATGGGCTCCAAGATGCCTTAGGTCGATGGAGTAAGACTCGGGCCTAGGATGGGCTTCTACGCTATGACGATTGCCCTAGGTCGACGGACTAAGATCGGGCCTAATAACCTAGTAGATTCGAGATTTGCTACCTCGGGTCTATTTAGGGATGCGCGCTATGATAATGAAGAAGTGGTACAATGCCGGGCCCAAATATGTTGAGAATTATATTTACGTACCTAAAATATATGTTTTCAAAAGCATCCTGCATATGTTTACCTGATTGATTGTTATGTTCACATGTTATGATTGATATGCCATGTTTATGTTGATATGTTACATATGAAGCATGTTATGTTTGATATGCCATGTTTATGCCACGATGTTACATATGAAGTATGTTATGTTTGACATGCCATGTTTATGCCACCATGTTACATATGATGTATGTTATGTTTGATATGCCATGTTATGCCACTATGTTACATATGATGTATGTTATATTTTATATGCCATGTTTATGCCACTATGTTACGTATGATGTATGGTATGTTTGATATGCCATGTTTATGCCACTATGTCATATAAGTTGTATGTTATGTTGATTTGCTATGTTACGTATGTTATATGTTATGTTACATGTTATATTGCTTATATGTTATGAATGTTACATGCCATGATTAATGTCGATATGTGGTTTTTGTGAGTAGGACTGGATCTTACTAAGCCTATGTGCTTATAGTTTATCTTCCCCTCGTACTGCAGATAAGGGTAAGGGATGGATAAACTAAAGGGAGCAGTAGGAGGGGCCAAATGTATGTGGCAGTGGCATGGTGGAGAAGATCCGTTAGGTTATATATATATGTTTACCTATGATGATGACGTTTATGGATGTCCTTACTTATGTCTCCGTATGACGACGATGTTTATGAACATGAAATAAGCACTAGGTATCTATATATGTTATGATGCATTCTCTATGTTAATAAGAAGAAGTAAAGAAGAAGTATCTATACATGTTATGATGCATACTCTATGTTATGAAGAAGAAGTATATATATATATATATATATGTCAATGCATGTTTATGTTTTAAAAGAAAAAAAATTATAGGTCTAAAGTCTTCCGCTGTAAGAATTAAGAAGTATGTATAAAGTCTTCCGCTTTATGTAATGTATGTATGTACGGTCGCGTCACGCGTCGCCCCTCCAGGTTCTGGGTCCGAAAAGGGCAGGCGTGACAGCTTTGGTGGAGGAGATAGGCGCCGGCCAACCAAGGGAAGATAAAGCTCACCTTGATGCCAAACCTAAAGGAGATCACCAGAGGGTCGCCGGAGGATCACTGGCTGAAGCTTGGCGTCGGCAAGGAGCTGGACGACGACACAAGGGGTTGGGCGGCAATGGAGGTTGGCGCCAACTCTTAGAGGGGACGAAGTGGGCGGCAACTATTGCTAGGGTTTGGATTAGGGCTTAATTATCCCTTAAGACCTCTTTTATAGAGAACTAATTCTCTTAATGGTTATTGGATCATAACCATTAGGCCCGTTAACCCACTCCATTAAGATAAGTTAAAATAAACCAAACCATGATGGTTTATTTTAAGTTAATCACATTACCATCCATGTCAGTTTTCTTCTTGAAAACCCACTTGCACCCTATAGGCTTTATGCCTTCAGGTGGGTCAACCAAGTTCCAAACTTGGTTTTCATACATGGAATCCATTTCCGACTTCATGGCACCAAGCCACTTATCCCTTTCTAAACTTGTCAGCACTTCTTCATAACTGGTAGGCTCCTCATCAACAATGAGTAACACGTCGTTCGATTCACTTACGAGAAATCCATATCTCTCAGGAATATTGCGTGTTCTACCATATCTATGAAGATGTGGTGTTCTGATAAGTCGACCAATTGCTCATCACTGAGTTATCTAAGTTGTTGTGCTTTGCACCGACTATCTCATTGATGTACTATTTGAGTCTCTCGAGCCTCCTCAAGCCTGAGACACTCTACTATTTTCTGCAAGAGAAACTCTTTCTTTCTAGAAACACAAAGATGCCTTGAAACAAACACCTTTTGTTCCACAGATGATAGAATTGGTAACCCTTATTTCCTTAGGGTATCCAATAAATAGATATTTATCGACTTAGCATCCAATTTGTCAGATACAGTCCGCTTCACATAAGCAGGACAACCCCATATCTTCAAGTAAGATACATGAGGTTTCTTACTATTCCATATCTCATATGGAGTAGTAGAGACTACCTTGGTTGGCATTCTGTTTAACAAGTAAATAGCTGTCTGAAGTGCATAGCCCCAAAAGGACTTGGGAAGATTCGCATGATTCATCAATGACCTGACGATGTCCAACAAGGTCCGGTTATGCCTCTCAGATACACCATTATGCTGTGGTGTATATGGCGGAGTCCATTGAGACAATATGCCATTGTCTCTTAGATAATCAAGAAACTCTTGACTTAAGTATTCACCACCTCGATCCGATCGAAGTATTTTAATACTCTTGTCATGTTGTTTCTCTACTTCATTTCTGAATTCTTTGAACCTTTCAAAGGCTTCAGACTTGTGTTTCATCAAGAACACATACCCAAACCGTGAGTTATCATCTGTGAAGGTAATGAAGTAGCTATAGCCTCCTAAAGCTTGAGTTGACATAGGTCCACATACATCAGTATGTACTAGACCTAGTAACTCTCCCACTCGTTCACCTTTTCCAGTAAAAGGTAACTTAGTCATCTTGTCTTTTAAGCATGATTCGCATGTATCGTATGAATCTAATTCAAACGATTCCAGAATTCCACATCGGTGTAATTCGGACATGCGTTTCTTGCTTACATGGCCAAGACGATAATGCCACATATAGGAGTCTAATTGATTACCCTTTCGAGCACGCGTGTTGCTCGCTTCGATATTGAAAATGTCACTGGATACGTCCAACGTATAAATGCTATTGCTCAAAGTTTCAGTCCCATAAAGAACTCCATTCAAAGTTATGTAACAACAATTGTTACTAAAAGTCAAATGGTACCCATTTCTATTTAAACAAGAAATAGAAATGATGTTCTTTATCAACGAAGGAACATAAAAGCAATTGTCCAGTTCTAAGACAAGTCCTACAGGGAGTTTCAACAAATACGTTCCGATGGCGAGTGCAGCAACCTTTGCTCCATTCCCAACACATAAATTTGAATCTCCCTTGACGAGTCTTCTTCTATTCCTTATCCCATGTATGTCATTACATATATGTAAGCCACACCCAGTATCCAATACCCAAGTGTTTAAGGAAATAGAATGACAATCAATAACGAAGATATCTGAAGAAGATGGGGCATCCGATGCCTTATTCTTCTTCACGGACTCAAGATAAATCTTGCAATTTCTTCGCCAATGGCCCTACTTGCCATAATTATGGCAAGTGCCCTTTTGAGCTGGTTCTACCTTTTTAGCCTTTTTCTTCTTCCCCTTCTGTTGTTCCTTTGACTCCCTCTTTGAACCTTTCTTTAAGGAATCAACTAACAACACCATCCCCTGCTCATGCTTCTCAGAAGGCTCCACAGTCTTCAGCATGTTGAGCAGTACCACAGATGAACCTTCTTGCATCTCAGAGGTGAAGAGGAGCTTGGAGACTTCGAACCTTTCGAATCTCACTTGCTCATTAAACAACTCATAAAGATGAAGGACTATGATATGAGCATCCATATGCTCATGTTGCTTTCGTAGATTTGGGTTCTATAGCGGCTAGCATGATGCAACTTGTCAGTTCAGAATCAGTCACATGTTTCTGATAGACCAACAATTGGTCCAGAGTTGCATCGTCACTAGGATGGGCAGGAAGAGGCGTTTCGAGGACATACACAAGCTTTTCACCTTGAGAACAATTCTCAAGTTTCTAAGCCAGTCCAAGAAGTTCGGCCCAGTCAATTTATTCGAATCCTAAATGGAACGCAAATTAAAAGACAACATGATCAATTTTTTAGAAATACAAAACGAGCATATATGAGAAAGATGATTTTTAAAATGCATCAATATACATTTATAAATCTCATTCATTTTTCGAATTCAAAAACCCTTGAAATCAATTCGGGAGATCGTAGGTCAATCTCCGAATGGGCTGATATCCAATATAGATAAGAACAACCTTGGAGTGAGTCCAACAAGCCATTCTTAGCTATGATGGTGGGTATCAAGTATACCGATTACATATCATATATATGTAACTATCACAATGTGCTATCAACTAATTGAATGTTTACACATACATTGGGTTGTTAACACATTAACAAGTATGCATCATATGCATAGCACCCAACTTCACCTCTCTTACATATGATGCATTATATGCATCATATGTAATTTTATTTGTGAAAATAGTTGATTAAGGAAAGTCAATTTAGGAAACCAATTTCCTAAATCTTCAAAACTACTTATGGAAATAAAATATTTTAAGATTTGATTTCCCAAATCAAATCAAGATTAAATTAGGAAACAAATTTCCAAAATCTAATCAAATATTTTATTTATGGAAAATATCAATTTCCATAAATACTTCCAACTTTCCAAAAGTGGATGATTTCCATAAATACTTCTAGACTTTCCAAAATTGAAAAATTTCCATAAATACTTCTAATTTCGAAAATTAGAAAATTTCCAGAAATAACATTATGACTATCGCAAAACCATTTTTATGATTATGTCGAAACACAACCTGGGCTCTGATACCACTGTTGGGTTTCCGGCACCGCGGTGTGTGTGTGTTCGATCACGTTTTGCAAACATGAGCACAGCGGAGCAATAAAAATAATAAATCTACATTTATTACAACACACACAACACACACATGCATAGTACAACAAGTGTAGACATAACCGTAAATTTAAATTTGCAATAAAAGGAAATTTAACTACGTTATACCTTTCGTATCACGTGTAGCGGGAACGGCATCAACCGGAACGATCCTCGCTAGAATCGTCTCTATCCGTATCCACGCCGAGCATCCTCGGGATGACTTCGCTAAGCCACGAGCTTCGTCTTCGTATGAGTTACTAGCCTCGTGTTGAAGACGACGTGATCGAGAGATGATCACGATCCGAATCCAAAATCGGATCCTAAGACGAGTCCTCAAAACTCGCTTCTCCGGAGAGGTATTCGTCAACCAATTGACGAATCCTTCATCCTCCACCTCAGAGGATTACCGGAGATCGAATCCCCGGTAAGTTAGCCGCTGTCAGAGCTCTAACCGTCGTCCAAACGACACTCCGACGAGAGGAGAACAAGCTGTCCAGAAAACTGGACAGCATTGGTGGAGGAGATAGGCGCCGGCCAACCAAGGGAAGATAAAGCTCACCTTGATGTCAAACCTAAAGGAGATCACCGGAGGGTCGCCGGAGGATCACCGGCTGAAGCTTGGACGCCGGCAAGGAGCTGGACGGTGGCACAAGGGGCTGGGCGACAATGGAGGTTGGCGCCAACTCTTAGAGGGGATGAAGTGGGCGGCAACTATTGCTAGGGTTTGGATTAGGGCTTAATTATCCCTTAAGCCCTCTTTTATAGAGAACTAATTCTCTTAATGGTTATTGGATCATAACCATTAGGCCCGTTAACCCGCTCCATTAAGATAAGTTAAAATAAACCAAACCATGATGGTTTATTTTAAGTTAAAACGAACCGAACCAACTTTTGGTTCATTCGTTTAAAATAAACCAAACCCTTTGGTTTATTCTCCTCCATTGGATTAGAACCAAACCATTTTGGTCCATCCATTATGTCTTTATAAGACATGGCCCATCCACGCTTCCATTGCGACTGAAACGATTTCATGCTCGCTCCATGTTTGGTCCAACCAAACTTAGTTTCTCTCGGTCTGAGAATCCCTTTCTCAAGCTCGTTTTAAATCCTTCGGATTACGCTCGGTGTGCGTGTGACCAAATAGGTTCTCGGTTTATGTTGGCCATCTATAATTAATCATTAATTATAGAACGATCATGAGTGGCACCTAGTAGTACATCATGATCCCCAATTAACCGAAAAGATCAACGGTTGATCCAGAACTATTTCTGAAACCCTTCAGCAGCTCGAATGATTCGTGCCCCAGTCCCTTCACTCATCTTATACCCACTTGGTTCAGGACATGGTCTATAGTGTCAGTCCCCACTAGGCTGACTACGTCACACCTAGCCCAAGTATCATTTCCTCGTCCTACGGATTCGAGTTACTGCACATGTATCGAAGAGTACTTTACTCTAAACATGTAATACTTTGACCAAAGACTTTAGTAACAATCCGACGAGAGGCCATGGGTATACATCTCCTCGCAAGGAGTGGTGAATCCTTTATAGGCTATTCAAACACCTTCGATCACTTCAACTTATACCCAATCATCCCGGGTCCACATCTCCTTAGAGATGTTTGCTTAAGATGTCAAAGCATAAGTCTCCATGATCAAGATGACTTGAATACCGCAAGTCAAAGGAACATCGCACTTAAGCTATAGTAAGAACTTCATTGACATATCTATATATGCAGAGAACCATATGAAGTCTTACGGCTGGTAACTTCAATGAACTAGTTACCATAACTAGCATCCACGATTAACTCCGGACATCACAATGTCTCCAGTCAGTGAGAATCAGCTGCTTGGATACAAGAAGAAGTATACCTCGTGCTAGTCTTGACAGAATTGATGGTGTCCAAATCCATCAATTCATCGACTAGGGATAATTTCGATACATCACAATTACACATGTAGAGATACTCACTAGTTGTTATCCAATCACAAATTCTCTCATGCTGTGAATCGTATCGTGGACATTCAGTAAATGAGTTTAAGATCCAATCAAATACATAAAACATGTATACTCAATTAGTGAATCTTCATTTATCATATAAATGGTTCATACATAAGGCGATTGCCTTAGGACATCTCTCATATATTACTAACAGGTTCTAGGGATTTAATCTCAACCGTCGGATCTAGAGATTTAATCTCAATCGTCGGTTCTAGAGATTTAATCTCTACCTTTGGATCTAGAGTTTTGTTTTCATCCATTGGATCTAGGCTTCATGAGGTATTAATAGAATACAATAGGGACCATGAGGAGGAGTTGGATCTTGGCCACCCAATGGATCAAGCCCACATAAAGTCCGATCCATTAATGATAATCCAATCCACTAAAGGATTATCATTGATCTACCTCACCAACCCCCATAAGTTAATATGGGCTCCATATATTATATGTACATTTTTTCCCCCGTGTTTAAGATCTCGAATGTCCATTGATTAATTAATTTACTGACCATTAATTAATCAACATCTAACTCCATGAGTAGTACCACTCAACGTTTTCATCATGCCGGACCAAGTCCACCTGCAGGGTTTACAAGATGAACCTTATGACCTCCTCAAGGGGACATCATCATCCTAATATATAGGACACGGTTTCCTCCTATAATCAATGACACACCATATAAATAATATCATTTCCTAACTTACCGAGCCTATCGATTTAATCTATAAATCTCGCCCATTGGTAAATCAAAGAAATGAATACTAAGTATATTTTCCCGTTATTATATTGGGATTAAGAGTATGTACAATATAATATCTGAGGTCCGATTCGATTATGTAGTCAGCAATAAATCGAATCACCTCTAAGTCGGTCCTGCTCAATACACACAAAGTGTACTAGTGTGATTCTATGGTCAAGACAAACCAATACCAAATCGCACTACAACCATACCAATGGTTTGTCCAAATCCATCTCGATTGTGAACCTATACTTATACTTTACAAGGAGCCGATAACATGATCTCCCTGTTAGGGTTTTGCTTATCGAGTCCGTGAGGGGAAACTTCGCTTCCCACTTCACCTCGGTAGCTTGTCCATGGCGATCCCTTCCATGTCCCCGGATTAAAAAAAATTTAATCCTAGACAAAAGGGATTGCCCAAACCACCAAGTCATCATCTTGCTATTTGTTTAAAGAAGTCACTTGAACAAACTAGTTGTTTAAGCGACCATCCTCTATTCTACGAGTAGCTGCGGAATAGACGATGTCTGGATCGCCGGTTTTTGTGTTTATGCTCGGGATCCAAGTATTATTTGGCCATTTACAGATTTATAACATGCTTATAATTGAAAAACAAAAAAGCAACAAATAAAAGAGAAAAGAGAATAGATATACCTCTTGATCTTCTAATGTATATCCTTCCTCCTTTTGGACGTCGTGTGAGCGACGATCTACCAAAAGTCGAAGCTCCTAGATCGCAAATCTTCCTTCCTTGCTCTTCCAAAGCAAGAGGAAGAATGGAAACAAGGTTTTTCTCTTCACTAGAAACAACCAACAAGGAACCAAAACTTTCCTTGCCACCGGCCAACTAGATGAAGGAGAAGATGGTGGAAAACAACCAAGATACCAAGGGAAGCCCTATATCTTGTTTCCACCACCTAAGGAGAGGGAGAAGGGAGATTTTGGGTGTCGTCCAAGGGCTGGGAAGGGCCTGGAAACTTGCTGGACGTTGGCCACAAGACAAGGAAGAAGAAAGGAAACCTTGCCTTATTTGGTGCTGCCCTAGCCTCCAAACCCTAACCCTAATCCTAATCCTATCTAAACTAGGATTCCCTTCTCTTGACGCCCAAGCCTTGCTCTCTTCAATTGTTGTTCACGCCAACCCCTTGACACCATTTTATAGAGTTAAGGATAAGTCATGAATTAATCTCCTCCATTGGTTCTAGGGATATAATCTCAACCGTCGAATCTAGAGATTTAATCTCAATCGTCGGATCTTAGAGATTTAATCTCTACCAATGGATCTTAGACTTTTGTTTCTATCCATTGGATCTAAGCATCATGAGGTGTTAATAGGCTACATTAGGGACCATGAGGAGGAGTTGGGTCTTGGCCACCCATGGATCAAGCCCACATAAAGTCCGATCCACTAATGATGATCCAATCCACTAAAGGTTCATCATTGATCTACCTCACCAACCCCCATATGATAATATGGGATCCATATATTATTTATACATTTTCTCCCCGTGTTTAAGATCTCGAATGTCCGTTGATTAATTAATTTACTAACCATTAATTAATCAACATCTAACTGCTTGAGTAGTACCACTCAACCTTTTCATCATGCCAGACCAAGTCCACCTGCAGGGTTTACATGATGAACCTTAAGAGCTCCTCAAGGGGACATCATCATCCTAATATATAGGAAATGATTTCCTCCTATAATCAACGGCACACCATATAAATAATATCATCTCCCAACTTATCGAGCCTATCGATTTAATCTATAAATCTCGCCCATTGGTAAATCAAAGAGATGAGTACTAAGTATATGTGCCCGTTATTATATCAGGATTAAGAGCATGTACTAAATAATATCTGAGGTCCGATTTGATTATGTAGTCTGCAATAAATCGAATCACCTCTATGTCGATCTTGCTCAATACACACAAAGTGCACTAGTGTGATTCTATGGTCAAGACAAACCAACACCAAATCACACTACAACGATTCCGATGGTTTTTCCAAAGCCATCTCGGTTGTGAGCCTTTACTTATACTTTTCAAGGGGCCAATAACATGATCTCCTGTGTGACACCACACACCATGTTATCTACAATGTAAAGTATTAGACAGTATTGCATAACCATAAAAATATGCAAACAATGATCATGTGATTCTTATTTCAAAATAAAGATGTGCATACAAAAGATAGAATTTTCAGTATACATCCCTACACTCCCATGTGACACCACACACCATGTTATCTACAATGTAATGTATTAGACAATATGCATCACCATAAATATGCAAACAATGATCATGTGATTTTTATTTCAAAATAAAGATGTTCATATAAAAGATAAACTTTTCAGTATACATCCCAACACATACTGCCCACTTGGCCACTCTAGAGTGATGGTTGGTGTTGAGGTGGGATTCTTGTCATGTCGTGCCACCTAGGCCACACTGGGGTCGTGGTAGCGAGTAGGAGTGCGCAGGCATGACCATGCATGCTGCATTGCCGTATCTTATGGTCCTTTGCATATTACTATATATATACATATATGCATGTATGTATATATATATATATATATGGATGGTTGTGATTAATATATATATAGATGCATTATATATATATATATGCTTATTATGATGTTGCATTTGATTGTAGTATGCTTGCTGCATTTGGTTCGACATCATATTCATGCATGCTTCTTGCATCTGTTATATTGTTGTATCAGATACTAGTATATTTGTTGGACAAATCATTAGATGCCTTGACCTGTACCATGATTATATTATGAGTTAGTATTATTGTTCCTGTTATATATATATGTTGGATATATGCTCAGGTTGGATCAGAGTAGCATAGCAGACTTTCAGGTATGTCTGTATTTTTCGTTGTTCATATGGTTAGAGGTATATGCTTTTATTTATATACTATGCTAATATACCTATTGTACCTCTAGATTATGTTGTTGAATTACATGTGATATTTGATATATACATGTTTTTCTATTACCTGCTGACTTTTACTCACCACCACGGACCCTAGGTTTTTCTGTCGCCCAGGTAACAGTTAGTCGACTTCATGATGGACTTGGAGCATCACTGACTGGCATCATCTCATCTCAACACCGAGAGTCTGGGTTTTTGAGTTTTCCGTATGTTTGGTTATGTATTCTGAGTTTTCATGGTGTTATGTGTTATGTGATGTACGCACATGTTGGTGCGGGTTTTGATGAGGTTTTCTTTATGTTCTGGTGTTAGTCATACCGGTATGCATGGTGTTTGGTTGTATTGTATATGTGTGGTTATGGGTATGTCGTTGTATTATTTTCCGCTATTTTTCATTATGTTGTTATGTTTTTATTTGTATATGTTATGTTTATTGTGGGCCCAAGGGTCTTGTATTAACATGAGATGTTGTCACGTACAGAGGAGATGTCATCCGTTTGCTTTTCGGCACAACATGCTCTCGGTGTTGGTGCAGTAGGCACCAAAGTCAAACCTGAGTTTTGATTATAGAAAACGATACAAAGTTAAGCTCATGTCATTATCTCACGAGCTGAATCGAGTGTGAAGAAATGCTAAGCTAAGCCGAAGGTCAACGACACTCGGAGAGAACCGTAGTGGTCGGGCAACACCGGGAGGACTTCGGAGGGAGCCGAAGGAATCAGGTGGAGACCGAAAGTAAGGCTTCAAAGGTAAATGTTGAGGTAAGCTCGTGTGAGTGAGCGTAAGTAAGGTCGAGTCCTTCATACGGGGACATCCTTAGGCGATGATCCGACCAAGACTTCCCATGGAAGGTGTATGTTGAGATCGGATGGCAAGTGGCCGTCGAATTCACTTATATTTCGAGCTAACTCTTTATTACAGTTCAACCGGCCAAGGATCAGTTCAACTGCTGAGCCATCAGTTCAACCAGCCAAGGATCAGTTCAACTACTGAGCCATCAGTTCAATCGGCCAAGAAATCAGTTCAACCGATGGTCAAAAATCAGCCTCGAGGAGTCAAGCTTTATCACCATTTTTCAAGGAGTCTTGTGCCCAATTCCTATTGGTTGAAGACCCATTCGAAAAGGGGCTCAAGGGCTATAAAAGGAGGGCTTCTCCAAGGGTTTTTCATCAATCTCTAAGTGCTCAAAAGCCTCTGCAACGCAATGACTCTCCGACGACTCTACAACGACGAAGTGCTGCCAACAACCCTAGCTTAATTTATATTTACTAGTTGTTGGTATAATTTTATTTTGTCATCTCTTTTATACTGCAATTCTTTATTGAGGTTTTCTATCGTTGCATTTTACATTAATAGAAGAGAGGGTGTGTCTCTCTATCTTTTGCTTTCGAAGGTTTTTGTAATCGTCTAACTCCTACCTCCAACGAGGAGGAGTGTTTTAGTGTTTTGCCCTCCGTGCGTGGTCAAGGATCACTAGGGCCTTGGAGTAGTAGCCGAAGGCTACGAACCAAGTAAAAATATTTGTTTCCGTTATTTATTGCTTATCTTTTCGCTACAATTAATTATCTACTCGGGTTTTAACGAACGAATAAAAAAAAAGGTTTTATCGCTATTCACCCCCCCTCTAGCGATCCGCTTCGATCCAACAATTGGTATCAGAGCCGGGGGCGCTTAGATTTGGTGAAACCACCAATCTAGCATTTTTTACAGATTTGTTTTTTCGTTCATTTAAATTTTTCTCCTGCACTACTAATCCAAGACGAAGTCTTGGTACTCTTCGTTTGGTTTTGTTTTGCAAGTATTCGCTTTTGGGGTAGCCGACGGTAAAATGGGCATAACTTTTCGTACAAGTTGACCCACGAAACGGGCTACCTACCAAAACGAAGCTCTCGGAGAGATCTACACTTCTTATGAGGGTAAACCCTCATAACAATCTGTATTCATCCCCAGAAACCATCGTTTAGTACCATTTCCGGGACATCGAAGATTGTAAGTGCTCATCTTTTATTTTAGTTGGTTATTTCTCGTTTATTTCTTTTGTTTCTTTTCATTTCCTACATTACTAATCCAAGGCGAAGTCTTGGAACCATTTTCGTGTTTTTTTTTGGTTTTTTTTGTGCAAGGTTTCCCTTCCAAATGGCCCATCTCGAGGGGTTTAGCACCGTCCGACCTCCGTTTTACAACGGAGATGATTTCCGTTACTGGAAAGGTCGAATGAAATGCTTTCTCAAAACCCAAATTGAGATGTGGATCATAATCCAAACGGGATTCACACTTCCGACTAACGAAGTGGGTGAATCCTTGGATTATGACCAATGGACCATTGCGACAAAATGACAAGTCGAAGTCGACGCTAAGGCAACTCAAATCCTTCAATGCGGCTTGTCCAAGGAGGAGCTAAATCATGTCGGCCCCTTCATAAGTGCAAAGGACCTTTGGACAAAGCTAGTGGAGCTACACGAAGGGACCGATGAAGCCAAGGTATGTAAGCGTGATCTTTTATTTAATAAACTATATAATCTAAAAATGCAGGAACACAAGTCTGCGACGCAACTTCACGCCCGCGTCCAAGACATAGTCAAAAATCTACACGCAATCGGGCAAAAGGTCGAAAACCGTGACCTTATAAGGTATGTCCTAAACTCTTTTCCGAGGACTACCTTGTGGGCATCCATGGTCGATGCCTACAAGGTCTCCAAGGATCTTTCGAAATTTAGGTTAGATGAACTATTTTCTGATTTTGAACTTCATGAGCAGTCTAACTCAGAACCTGAGAAGGGTATAACACTTTTTGCAGGTTCAAGGAAGAAAACCGCAAGCAAGCCACCCCCGAAGGAAGAAGAGGATGAGTCCGATTCGGAGGTCGACTCGGAAATGGAGGCCGAACTAGTCAACCTAGTTCGGAGGATAGTCAAGGACCGAAAATGAACCATCACTCGACCCAACAAAGGTAAGCCTAAAAGTTCAAATATTAGATGTTTTGAATGCAACAGGTTTGGACATATCAAGTCCGAATGCCCAAAACTCAAGAACAAAGCACCAAAACACAAAAAGGCACTCCACGCTACTTGGGAAGAAGCATCTGAGGAAGAAGATAATGATCGTGTTCTCATGGCTAAACCAGTGGAATCGGAGACGGAGTCGGAATCGGAACCTGAATCGGAAACCAAAGATGAGTCGGACTGCGAAGCACTATTCAAGACAAGCCACGGATACACATCCGGTTCAAAAGATACACTCAAGGTAAGTCGGTCTCTCATTAGTACACTTTATAGTGCAATTAAGTTTTTAACTAGAAAGTTAGCTAAGTCCGAGTCCAAGGTCAAGGCCCTGGTTGAGGAAGTTAAACTCCTCAAACACGAGGTCTCCCTAACCTCTTCGACTAGTCGAGTTCAAGAGGAGGACTCAACTCGGGTTGAAAAACTTGAAGTTGAGAACTCACTCTTGAAGAGTCAAGTCGAAGATCTTAGGAATACGTTGGAAAGGTTTACTTTGGGATCCAAAGGACTTCGCAGAAGGGTGTGCGTGTACAACAAGGTCGGGCTAGGGTTTAGCTCAAATACGACCAACAAGTCGTATATGTCGATTGTAAGTCGACATAAAAAACATGTCCAAACATGGGTCCCTAAGACCACCTTAATTTCAAACTTAGGATCGAACCAGTGCTGGGTTCCCAAGGACCAAATCCACTATGTGGAGAGACTGAATCGATTCAATGGTCCAGGGGGAGCTAGTACGAAACTTGTTTGTGTTTTAACCTAGAAATTGCATGCTTAGGTTTTTATTTAGTTTGATTTTCCTTTTTAGAATGGTTAGATAGGACTATAACTCGTCAATACTTGATAACATAGTACCAGGATGCGGCGAGATGATAGTACGCTAGGAAAGTAGAGTCTTGTGTATTCAGGCTAGATAAGGCATATCTAGTTCGGTGCACTTGACCGAGTGGAACTAGCTAAAGCTACCTCACCGTATCCTAGACTAGTTAGACCAGGAAGTGGTCTTAGGTGATTCAAGTTATTATTTTCTTGAAAATGGCTTTGTCTAAGGAAGTGGTCGTTGTTCCAATCAAAGAAGACCTCTGTGCCTCGCCATGACCTGGAAGCCATGATCTTGAAAAGGTGACTTGATGAACCTAAGGTCAAATCCAAATCTAACGCAAGGTTGATAAGTGTTTAAGTCATTAAATTTAAATCAAGTAAAATTGGAAGTCATCTCACAAGAACATATAGGGTTAATGTGTTTGATCATGTAGACATGGGTGAGATGATTTAGGTTAATAATTTTCAACCAATCTTTAATAAATCCAATATCCGATCCAACTACCTTGCGTGTAGGATCAATGGATGTTGGACAGTGGTTGCTCCCGACACATGACTGGGGATCAACTCAAGTTTTCGAAGCTTCGATTCAAACGATAAGGATCGGTAGCCTTCGGAAATAATGGCAAGCTCAAAATCATCGGATCAGGTGATATTGAGCTTAACACAAATTTTGTTATTCAAAATGTTTTATTAGTAGAAAATTTTCAATATAATTTACTTAGTGTAAGCCAATTGTGTGATAATAACTATAAGGTCATATTTCTAGAAAATGAATGCGTAATTAATACAAATGAAACTTCTAAAACAATTCTTAAGGGAACTAGAAATAACAATATTACACTATTAACTTAACTAACTCCTCAACTAAGTGTCTTATGACACGGCAAGAGGAATCATGGTTGTGGCACCGACGACTCGATCACTCACACCCAAGACTCATCCACAAGATGAGTCAGAGTGACTTAGTCAGAGGTTTGCCTAACCTCAATAACTTGGATAATAAAATATGTAATGCTTGTCAACAAGGTAAATAATCTAGGACACAACATCAACTAACTAATCAAGAACGAACCAAAAGTGCGCTTGAGCTCCTATACATGGATCTATTTGATTCACACGGAGCTAAGTCACTTAATGGAAGTAAATTTTGCTTAGTCATAATTGATGACTATTCTAGATTTACTTGGGTTAGGTTCATCAAACACAAAAGTGATACCCTAATTCAATTAATCAATCTATTTAAATTAATAGAAAATCAACAAAGCATTAAAATCAAAAGACTTAGGACTGATCATGGTGGTGAATTCGAGAACCATAGGTTTACAGAATTCTGTAACCTAAATGGATACCACCATGAGTTCTCTTGACCTAGAACTCCACAATAAAATGGCCTAGTAGAACGCAAAAATAGAACCCTACAAGAAGCCGCTAGGACATTGTTAAACGAGTATAACCTACTCGATAGGTTTTGGGCGAAAGCCGTGAGTACGACATGCTATGTCCAAAATAGGATCCTTATGGTAAAGAGGCACCTTAAGACCTCATACGAGATTTATCATGATAAAATACCTAACATCAAGTACTTTAGGGTATTTGGGTGTAAGGTACATATCCTAAACACTAAGGATTACCTAGGGAAATTTACATCCAAAACCATGACCGGAATCTTTCTAGGATACTCGATTACGAGTAGAGCTTATAGAGTATATAACCATGACACCCTTAGAGTTGAAGAGACTATTAATGTAGCATTTAATGAAGGACACGAACCTACAAAACCCCCGGCAACCCCAATTAGCGAGCCGATTCATACTAGACCTAACTCTGATCCGGAAATCATGTCTAGTGTTAATCCTAATCTAAGTCAACCAAGTCACTCTAATGACCAAGTGATAGATGACTCTAACCAAACTAGAACTCAAACGAGTCATCCTATTGATCAATTTGTAGAATCAAACCAAAATCCAACTAGGACTCAAACAAATCATCCTATCGACCAAGTGATAGGTGATCCAAGTCTAGGAGTTCAAACTAGAGCCTCATACAGAAACCTTAGTCAAATCTCCTTAATTTCCAAAATTGTACCCAAGACTATTGACCAAGCTCTTCTTGATCCCGATTGGATTATTGCAATGCAAGAAGAGTTGGCTCAATTCACTAGGAATGAAGTATGGGAATTAGTACCACCACCTAAAGATAAAACAATCATTGGAACAAGGTGGGTGTTTAGAAATAAACTTGATGATAAAGGTGAAGTGGTTAGAAATAAAGCTAGACTAGTCACTAAAGGGTTTAGTCAAGTCGAAGGTTTAGATTACGATGAGACCTATGCCCCAGTAGCTAGATTAGTGTCCATTCGAATGCTATTAGAATATGCAGCACATCGAGGATTTAAGTTGTTTCAAATGGATGTGAAATCTGCGTTCTTAAATGGATACATTAAAGAAGAAGTTTATGTTAGTCAACCCCCCGGTTTCGAAAGTTTAGACAAACCCGACCATGTCCTTAGGTTAAAGAAAGCTCTCTATAGACTTAAACAAGCTCCTCGAGCTTGGTACGAGAGACTTTGGATTTATCTTAAGTCCAAAGGTTTTAACCAAGGTGTAGTTGACCCAACTCTTTTCGTAAAAACCTTAGGTAAAGACATATTCATAGCCCAAATCTACGTAGATGATATTATTTTCGAAACCACTAACTCAATCCTACTAAATGAGTTCATTTCACTTATGGAAAGTGAATTTGAAATGAATTTAGTAGGTGAGTTAAGCTTCTTTTTAGGTCTACAAATTAAAAAAACTAAAGATGGAATATACCTACATCAACGCAAATATACTAGGGAATTAATTAAACGCTTTGGAATGCAAGACGCTAAAATTATTAATACCCCAATGGCAACTAATGTGAATATGGAAGAAGATGGAATCGGAAATTCAATTGATTTAAAATACTATAGGAGCGTAATAGGGAGTCTCCTTTACTTAACTGCAAGCCGACCCGATATCTTATTTGCAGTTAGTATGTGTGTAAGGTTCCAAACCTGTGCCAAGGAGTTTCACCTAACTCTAGTCAAGCGTATCCTTAGATATCTAAAGGGTACACTTAATGTCGGTATTTGGTACCCTAGATCTGTCGAGTTCGAACTAACCGACTACTTCGATTCGGACTATGCCGGTAGTAAGCTCGATAGAAAGAGTACGAGTGGTTGTTGTCAACTTCTCAGCTCGAGTCTAGTGAGTTGGTGCAGTAGGAAGCAACACTGTGTTGCCTTATCTACCACCGAAGCCGAATACATCGTGATGGGTGAGTGTGTCACTCAACTTCTTTGGATGAAGCACACTCTCCGTGACTTTAAGTTAGACTTTACAAATACTAAACTTCACGTAGATAACATTAGTTCAATTAATCATACTAAGAATCCGATATGTCACTCTAGGACCAAACATATAGAGGTCAAACACCATTTCATTCGAGAACATGTGGCCAACAGAGCCATACAACTCGAATACGTTGAATCAAAGTCCAACTTGGCAGACCTATTTACTAAACCCCTACTCGAAGCCGAATTTAGTCTATTAAGACGAAAATTGGGCATGTGCATAGTAGAATAGGACTTTGCAAATTATATTACTACTATTTCATACTTTTCATTTTCATGGAACTAGCATAGGACATACCTTAGATATCATGCACCTATAGATTTAAGGAGCCAGTACAACTCACAACACATAGGACTAATGTGTTTGTGTACTTAGCCACGTAGATGGGCGAGAGATGTAGGACCTTACTCCTGGTTCCAGATGTAGAGCTAGTGTATCGCCATGAACCACGGAGTATAATCATACATACTAACTGACTCTGACCAGGACTGGTTGATCTTTCAAATCAATCAAGCCAAATATGAGTCAAACATTTTATAGATGAGCTTATTTTCAGTATATTATTTTCAAAATAATGTGGAACATGCTTGGACGTTAAATTTAATACTTATTTTCCACACACCCTTCCACTTTTCGATATATGGCAAAAGGGGGAGAAAAAGGCCAAAGTTAAGGGATCAAAAGTTTTCATGGCCAAAAGTTAAGTAAATGTTTACTTAACTTTAAGTTTTACTTAAAAGGAAGTAAAGGCCAAGTTAAGAGAATTCTTAACTTAAACTTATTATTTTTTTTAAACACTATGGCCAAATGCTAATGCTTTACTTAAGATAGAGGGAGAAAGGGCCAAGTTAAGAAGTCTTCTTAACTTAAATGTTTTACTAAGGCCAACTTTAAGTAATGTTAATTATTTAAACTCTTCCTAAATAGCAATCCTCAAGGGGGAGGACTAAGGTCTTCTTTCAAGACTCACCCTCGGTCAAGGGAGAGGTTTCCTCAAGGGGGAGTACTTGAAAAAAAATTCTTACTACTCCAACTTAATCTTTATTTTTGTTTTTCATGCACATTATTATTTTTCATGCATGATATTTTATGCACATTATTATTCTTCATGCATGCTGTGTTCTTAACTTTGTATGTGGGTTTGCCATAAATCAAAAAGGAGGAGATTGTTGGTGCAGTAGGCACCTAAGTCGAACCTGAGTTTTGATTATAAAAAACGATACAAAGTTAAGCTCATGTCATTATCTCACGAGCTGAATCGAGTGTGCAGAAATGCTAAGCTAAGCCGAAGGTCAGTGACACTCGGAGAGAACCGTAGTGGTCGGGCGACACCGGGAGGACTTCGGAGAGAGCCGAAGGAATCAGGTGGAGACCGAAAGCAAGGCTTCAAAGGTAAATGTTGAGGTAAGCTCATGTGAGTGAGCATAAGTAAGGTCGAGTCCTTCATACGGGGACATCCTTAGGCGACGATCCGACCAAGACTTTCCATGGAAGGTCTATGTTGAGATCGGACGGCAAGTGGCCATCGAATTCACTTATATTTCGAGCTAACTCTTTATTACAGTCAAAAAGTCTGGAAATCAGTTCAACCGGCCAAGGATCAGTTCAACTGCTGAGCCATCAGTTCAACTGGCCAAGGATCAGTTCAACTACTGAGCCATCAGTTCAATCGGCGAAGAAATCAGTTCAACCGATGGTCAAAAATCAGCCTTGAGGAGTCAAGCTTTATCACCATTTTTCAAGGAGTCTTGTGCCCAATTCCTATTGGTTGAAGACCCATTCGAAAAGGGGCTCAAGGGCTATAAAAGGATGGCCTCTCCTAGGGTTTTTCATCAATCTCTAAGTGCTCAAAAGCCTCCGTAACGCTACGACTCTCCGACGACTCTACAACGACGAAGTGCTGCCAACAACCCTAGCTTAATTTATATTTACTAGTTGTTGGTATAATTTTATTTTGTCATCTCTTTTATACTGTAATTCTTTATTGAGGTTTTCTATCGTTGCATTTTACATTAATAGAAGAGAGGGTGTGTCTCTCTATCTTTTGCTTTCGAAGGTTTTTGTAATCATCTAACTCCTACCTCCAACGAGGAGGAGTGTTTTAGTGTTTTGCCCTCCGTGCGTGGTCAAGGACCACTAGGGCCTTGGAGTAGTAGCCGAAGGCTACGAACCAAGTAAAAATATTTGTCTCCTTTATTTATTGCTTATCTTTCCATTGCAATTAATTATCTACTCGGGTTTTAACGAACGGACAAAAAAAAAAGGTTTTATCGCTATTCACCCCCCCTCTAGCGATCCGCTTCGATCCAACACTCGAGGCATGAAAACTTTAGTGGTATCAGAGCCCTAGGTTCTGCGATGCCATACAATGTTGTTTTGTGTCGAGTCTTGGATTCTCGGGAGTCGATTTGGTTTGGTTTTGGTTTTCTGAGATGATATGTGACAGTGGCCTGAGCTCCATGCAACACGAAGTAAGTATTCCTAATGATTTATTTTCTAGTTGAATACTTATCTGGACTTGATTAACAAGTGTATACAAATAGAGTTATTATACATGTACAAACTCGTAGTAGAAGTCACCCACCGTGGCGATAAATCGAAGTTACCTTAGTGTTTATACTCCCTGTTTTGTTGGCTATGTAGTTAGTGTATATAACAGGGAATAACCTATAGTATGTTGGTTATTATTCATAATCATGGTTTGAGTTGACCACGGGAACGACCTATTGAGTCTGTGAGTCTTGAACCTATGTCAAAAAGGTGAATTACCTTTGAGAGCCAACTGATACCGAGTCAAAAAACTGGGGTCAAGTCATCATATTTCTTGTGGAAATTAGAGACTACAATCTTAGAGATTTTTACTAATTATGTTAGTCAGGTCATTACCTGATGGGTAATGGACAAGACCAGTAGGCTATTGTTGATGCAGATAGTGAAAGGCTAGTTTACGATGTTTCATAGGGATTTTATCCCTGAGTTGTTTGTACTGAGTTGTATAACTTCGAAGGTACTTTTGAGTACTTAACTCGTGTTATACATAGGAAGTAGAGTTATTGCATACCATTATCGGGATCAAGCCGGTATTTGCTGATAAATGTAGAAAATGATCTTCGGGAAATAATATATCACTTGATCATGGTTTAGTGATGTTGAAAGAGAGTATTTCCCCGTGCCACTTTTAGTGACACGTTGTAAGGAATTCTTGAGCTTCAAGTAGGGTCATCATCGGTAACGGGATTACCATGCAGGGTCATTAGACTTGCAGAGGTTACGACCACCTAATAGCTCCAGAAGGTGAATGGATGTTTTAAGCCACCCACGGTTGATGGCTTACTGTTGGATTAAGATGACATGATCTTTCTATCAGATCCTACCGGAAGACGTTGGATTGAGTCCGGAGTTTAGAAATGACCCCGTACAAGTGTTTAAGAGTTGGAGACCGATAAGCTGATATTGCAGGTCAACTTATTTAGGTCAGAAGTCTCCGACTGGTGAATAAAAGGAGCAAGATCAGAGTCATAGGCTTTAAGCCATTTTCTGATTGTAGAAGACCAACCGTAGATCATCAGGATGTCCTCGTGCACATCAGCAAAATCAGAAGAAAGACTCAGGGTTATCTGCGTGCAGTGTGAATCACGAAGACATGCAAAGTCAGATTATCTGTTGGATTAGTTCATCTGTTGCTATTGTGAGCAACCAGTACAGTGGAGGAGGTATACTTTGAAGACTCAGTTGAAGACTATCAATGGTGTTCTGGGAGGATGATGCACCATCTCGACAGCAGATATCAGCATAGAAGATTGGGTTATTTCATCAGCAACAACCTACTACCTCAGGCGTGGTTGGAGTTCTTTGATACTACCCTTCAGCAGAGATCAGCACAGAAGCAGCATTAGTAGAAGACATCGTAGAAGACTCATGCAGACAATGACAATTACCTTCAGATGTGATTTGCTTTGTATAGAGGAGAAAATATACGATGATGGTCGTATCTATTCAGTATTCTACAGTTGCAGCTAGTAGGATTTAGTGATCTAGGAAAAAATTCCTGAGGCATTCATCGCAGAAATGTGATCGCTTTGTCGCAGACTGTTGGATCTAATCTTTTTCTCTTCGAAGAAAGGCCAAGACCTGCATGGAGCCTTTTGGATCGGATCGACAGATATTTGATCGTTTAGGGTATTACTCTAGTTTACCCTCTGGGTTAATATATTGAGAGATACTTGTAGTTTACAAGTATCTTTGTCTAGAACATTCTTAGTTTGGATTAGAAGGGTCCTTTACATCGACTTGTGGGTCGGTGGTATCTCTACCGTTAGGTGAGATGGGGATCAACAATTAAGAAGTCAAGGGACGCCCTTAGACTTTGATAGACATACTTTCACTGTAGACATATCCTTACGGATGGTTAAATTGTAGGAAGTATGGTATGATATGTCTCTCGAATGTGTGTATAATCTGAGAGTATTCGAATGTAGTTTCGGATGAACTCCAAGGCTTGTCGTTGCATAGGCAAGTGGAGTAGGCGGTCAGAGTGATTTCGAAGATAGTGTCAATATTGAATTCCTCATACGAGTGATAATTTTGTTGGTGTAAGTGTTACTAAAACTATGGGAATTAGAATAATGTATGTTGTGATTATAGGAGAAGTTGAAGGGGATAATTATCTATCCCAGTATTTCTCCTTGAGAAGGATCCAGAACTCTTTGTTAAAGAGAGATGAACCTTTGAAATTATGCATCGATTATCGATGATGGAATGTGATGGCTGTTGAAAGTAAATATCCTTCGTTGTGGATAGATGATCTGCCTAGATCAGTTAAGGACACCTGTGTATACTCTAGGATCGATTTATGACTAGAGCATTGATATTGTAGTGACATGGTGTCATACAATTATCATTGTCATTGTGATGATTAATATACATCATCAGCTTAGAATAAAGGGGAAGCAGGTGTGTAGAGACAACAATTTAATACTTAGTATGAATTTTTTGAGTTTTGATTAAGTTGTTAGACTAATTAACGATTTAGTCGCCATTGGATTTGAGAATCGTGTATCTTGGACATGATTGGAGCAGTTTGTGGTTGTTGGAGTTGCATAACCTGACCACTGTTGATTGTGGTAGTTGGAGTTGCACACTCGACCATTGTAGATGGTGGTTTTCCTTCTATGTTTTGGTTAATTCCATAGATATGGATAGAATGCTTGACATTACTATACCACGGACTTGTTTGACAATGGTGATGATGGAAATCATTTAGTCGGAAGCTGGTGAAACCAGTTTATAGGAATTAGATGGAAGTTAACTTTTACGTGAGTATTAGTTAATCCTTCCGGAGTGGATAAAAGGATGTTGTACGCAAATGCATCATTTCAGGGATCGAAGCGATTCCGATGTAGTTGAATAAGGCATATCTTATGCTTACGACAGTTAAGAAACTACGAGATAGGTTGTTATATACATGACGTGGCTTTAGTAGTTATTATCTGGATTGGTGGATGTATGGAGCAAAAATGCTCATTGAATTTAACTAGCTACTGGGTAGCTATTATAGAGTTGCATTCGAACGTAGGATGAGTTATTTTTATTCGAGACAACAGACATATCTCTCTTCTGATGATAAAGAGATTCTTCACCTTCAAGGAAGACTGTGACCCAGAGTTGTACCGCCGAGAGATTATCAGATTGTATGGGGTACTTTTGAGTACCATATCTAATAGAGATTCACGATTTATCTTGTGATTTTGGCAGAGTATGCAGCAAGCTATGGGCATAGAACTTCGACTCAGTACAACATTTCATCCGCAGACAGATAGATAGTCTGAGCGTAACATTCAGACTCTGGAGGATCTATTAAGATCTTGTATCTTGGATTATGGAGGTAGTTAGGAGAATCACATTCCTTTAGTGGAATTTGTCTATAAGAATAGTTATCACTCTTCCATTTAGATGATTCCTTCTGAGGCCCTATACGGTAGACCCTGTAGATCTCTCATGTTGTGGGAGGAAGTCAGGGAACAACAACTATTGGGGTCACCGAGTATCCAACATGATGCAGAGTTGGTGTACGTCATCAGATGATGGTTATTAGAGGCACAGAATTGAAAAAAGAGTTACGCTAACCGGAGGCGAAGGCCTTTGGAATTCTCAGTTGGGGAATAGGTATTTCTGTGTGTTTCACCTACGAAAGGGGTGAAACGATTTAGGTTGAAAGGAAAAATTAGCTCCACATTACATTGGACCATTTGAGATATTAGAGCGGATTGGGGTATAGTTTATCGATTGGCCTTACCTCCGACACTAGCGGGTGTTCACAATGTATTTTATGTTTCTATGTTGAGGAAATACGTGTCGCGATCTGACCATGTTCTGAAAGAGGTTTCGATACCACTCCAGGCGAATTCGACTTATGAGGAGATCTCGGTGTGGATTCTTGGTCGCAAGGAGTGACAGTTGCGGAACAAAACCATCTGACTCGTAAAGGTGGGATGAAAATATCATACGGATGAGGAGGCTACATGGGAGCTGGAAAATACTATCCGAGCTCGATACCCTCATCTGTTTACTTGAGGTATGTGATGGTTCTAGAAATTTCTTGAGTTGGTTCTCGTATTTAAGTACGAAATTTGGGGACCAAATTTTTATTAGTGGGGGAGAATGTAAAATACCAAACAAAAATAATAATATATAAAATATCCTTGTTAATTAAGAAATTATCTTATGGAATTTTTTTAGAAATTTTTATAAATTTTATTGGATATAAACAGAAGTGTTATGGACATTTCATGGGGATAAAGTGGATAGGCTTTTGTAAAGTCTGTTTAGACTATCTGCTAGGAATTAATAGGTTTAATAAAATCATTTAATCCCCCCCCTGATTCCTTCCGTTTTCTCTCTTCCTCGATCGACCGATCCACTTCTTCTTTTCCCGATCGCGCATCGATTTCCTTCTCTTCTCCCCGCGCGCCGTCCATGCTCGAGCATGCCCCCATCGTCGCCACTCCACCTGAACTTCGCTCTTTCTCAGTCTTCTCTATCTGCCTCCCGCCGCACTCTCCCTCTCCTCTACAAGAGGTGGCAGACCCACCCCGACGCGACTGGAGGCGTGCGCAACGGCGAGCGTGCACGTGGACGGGGGAGGGTAGGTCAACGGAGCCAGCACCATGTGCTAATTTGGGGCTTAGATGTCTATCAAAGCAGACGGTGGCCTGGCAGTGACTGGGCAGCAATAGGGAGCAGAGCGCAGGTTTGAGGGTTCTATGGTCGGTGGTCAACGGAGCTAGGTAAGGATCGATTTTCATTCTTGCTTCAGATGAGATTTGAATTCTTGATGTGGTTCCCTTCGTTGTGCTTGATCCATTGATTTAGGGCAGCTATGGTTGATTGCCGATTTTCTCCGATGAACTGAGCAACTTGGGGAGGAGAACTGTCGAGAGGGAGGTTCCAATCCCAGGTAATCTTAATCTAACATGTTCTTTCATCTGTAAATTTCTATATGTGATCTTTATGGTGGATGTGGGTTTTCTGTCGATGGATATACCGGTTAGAGGATACTGTTGGAGAGGTGGGCTAACCTAGAGGTTTGTTAGGCTATGGATGAGTTATGTGATTCGCTTCGGGTTGGTCAGACCTCTAATTTAGTGTAGCGGTAGCTGTGAAGGGCTCCTGTGTGATTGTGGGTGCTACTTTATGAGTTCAAGAGGGGCGGTGGTGGTATAAATCGAAGTGTTGATTGATCTTGAGGTGAGATGTGTATTGACCTATGTTTCGACTGTGTTGTTAGGCTGAACAGCGTGGATTTTGTGGTGAGGTTGATGTAGTAAATGAGTATTGTATGGATACTCTATTTGTGCCCGTGGTAGGGGCTATGAATAGGGTTTAGTTTGAGGTTCGTTAGGTCCCTAAATTAGTGTGAAATGTCAGTTGTTGATCGAGTTGTGTGATGCTATGATCTCGGCTACAAATGGGGCTATGGATAAATCTATTATGTAGTTATGTATGGAGTGGAAAGTTGTAGGTTAGCATATTCGCTAATTAGAAACGGTGGATTAATTATGGTGTTAACTATACAAGCTGAGGGATTAATGTGAAGGTTTGATTTGGTTAATTGGATAACTAGATCAATCTAGTTGATCGGGATACAAAGTCGATGTAGGATTCGATTCGATTATTCGTCGTATACTTGCACTTAATCATAATATTTGATATGTGCAGTACATGGATACGAGGTAGGCTCGCGGACGCAAATACAATCAGCACGAGATACATATCTGGTGGGTAATTTCCTACCCTGGTCAGGTAGATGTAATTGCATTCATATTTAGTCGTAGATATGAGCATGTTAGGTGTTCATATTATCTTGACCCTGCTCTTATTTATCTTATGCTTGATAGTTGTCGTTGGCTATATTTACTCAAAGGTTGATATCACATTTCCTTTATTATGATTTAGGATTATAGATGTGATGTAAATTGGTCTAGATGTTTAGTAGGGTGTAGATGTTAGAGTACGGGTGATGACCCAATTTATAAATTGGCAAAAAGGTCATCCGTGGGTAGGTAATGCCCTAAATGTAGGGTTTATTTCCAATACCCGTATATTGCATAATTATTGCCAACCATGTGTTGTGTAATGGTTAAGTGAAGGGTGATTAGTGTGTCGCTATGGACCGGTTGTCTCAGCTTGATATGATTAGTCGAGTATGACTCTCTATAGGATAGAGAGTGCGTCGATCAGTTGAGTATGACTCTTTATTGGATAGAGAGTTATGATCAGTCGAGTATGACTCTCTACATGATAGAGAGTGCGTCGATCAGTTGAGTACGACTCTCTATTAGATAAAGAATTATGGTCAGTCGAGTACGACTCTCTACAGGATAGAGAGTGCGTCGATCATTTGAGTACGACTCTCTATAGGATAGAGAGTGTATTGATCAGATGGGTACGACTCTTTGTTGAACAGAGTGTCCTGGGTGCGTGGTACTCAACCACTCATTGGTAGTGTTAGTCGTAGTGGCCAGCAGCAGGGACCCCCGTTGTGTAGTAAGCTCTTTACGCTCATATGCTACTTGATCATACTGCCCACTCGGCCACTCTAGAGCGGTCGTTGGTGTTGAGTTGGGACAGTTGTCATGTCGTGCCACCTAGGCCACACTGGGGTTGTGGTAGCGAGTAGGGGTGCGCAGGCATGACCATGCATGCTGCATTGTCGTATCTTATGGCGCTTTGCATATTACCATATATATACATATATGCACGTATATATATATATATATATATATATGGATGGTTGTGATTAATATATATATAGATGCAGTCTATATATATATTCTTATTGTGATGTTGCATTTGATTGTACAATGCTTGCTGCGTTTGGTTGGACATCATATTCATGCATGCTTCTTGCATCTGTTATACGGTTGTGTCAGATACTAGTATATTTGTTGGACAGACCATTAGATACCTTGACCTGTACCATGAGTATATTATGAGTTTGTATTACTCTTCCTATTATATATATATATTGGATATATGCTCAGGTTGGATCAGAGTAGCGTAGCAGACTTTCAAGTATGTCTACATTTTTCGTTGTTCATTTGGTTAGATAGTATATGATTGTATTTATATTCTATGCTGATATACCTATTGTACCTCTATATTATGTTGTTGAATTACATGTGATATTTGATATATACATGTTTTTCTATTACCTACTGAGTTTTACTCACCACCACGGACCCTGGGTTTTTCTGTCACCCAAGTAACAGGTAGCCGACTTCGTGATGGACTTGGAGCACCGCTGGCTGGCATCGTCTCATCTCAACTCCGAGAGTCTGAGTTTTTGGGTTTTTCGTATGTCTTGTTATGTATTCTGAGTTTTCATGGTGTTATGTGTTATGTGATGTACGCATATGTTGGTGCGGGTTTTGACGAGATTATCTTTATGTTCTGGTGTTAGTCATACCGGTATGCATGGTGTTTGGTGGTATTGTATATGTGTGGTTATGGGTATGTCGTTGTATTAGTTTCTATTGTGTTTCGTTATGTTGTTATGTTTTTATTTGTATATATTATGTTTATTGTGGGCCCAAGGGCCTTGTATTAACACGAGATGTTGCCACGTACAGGGGAGATGACGTCCGTTTGTTTTTTGACGCGGCATGCTCTCGGGGCGTGACAAGTCAAGTCGTCACATTTCTTTTGAAAATCAAAGACTACTGTCTTAGGGATTTTTACTAATGGTGCTAGTCAGATCATTACCCGTGGGGTAATGGACTAGGTGTGTATACTATTATTGCTACAGCAAGCGGAGGGTTAGTATATGGTGTTTCATAGGGATTTTGATCTCTGAGTTGTTCGTACTGGGTTGTATAACTTTGAAGGTACTTTTGAGTACTTAACTTGTGTTATATAAAGGAAGTAGAGTTAGTTTCATACCATTATCGGGATCAAACTGGTACTTGGAGGAAGATGCAGAAAATAAGCTTCGGGGAATAATATATTACTTATCATGGTTAGTGATGTTGAGAGAGAATAATTCCCCGCGTTAGTTTCTGTGACACATTGTAGGGAATTCTTGAGCTTCAAGTAGGGTGATCATTGGTAATAGGAATACCATGTAAAGTCATTAGACTTGCAGAGTTTACACTCACCTAATAGCTCAAGAATGTGAATGAATGTTTTAACCACCAACGGTTATTGGCTTACTTTTGAATTAAGATGACTGGATCTTCTACAAGTGTTGAATCAGGAGTTTAGAAATGACTCCGTACAAGTGTTTAGGAGATAAAGAACGATAAGCAAACATTGCAATTCAGATGTTGGAATGAGAAGCCTTCAAATGTTGGTCAAAAGGAGCAAGATCGGAGTCATAGGCCACGAGCTACTAGTGGAGAGTTTTTTTTCCGATCATAGAAGACCCACCATAGATCGTCAGAACTGTCGGATGTTATAACCGAAATAAGATCATTTATTGCAATTGTAAGTAACTAGTAAAATTGAGGAGGTGTATTTTACAGACTCAGTTGAAAACTATTGATGTTATTCCGGGAGAATGATGCACAATCTCGACAGCAGAGATCATCACAGAGGATTAGGTTATCTCACCGGCAGTGACCTATTACCTCAGGCATGGTAGGAGTTCCTTGATACTTCCCTTCAGGGTAAGTGATTTACTCAGCAGTATCAGCAGAAGATATCTTAGAAGATTCATGCAGACATCAACAACAATTATCCCCTAGATGTGGATTATCTTTGTACAGAGGAGAGAGTATACGACGATAGTCGTATCTATTTGGTATTCTACAGTTGCAGCTCGTAGGATTAAGTGATGGGATTAGATGATCTAGGAAAATGTTGGATCGAAGCGGATCACTAGAGGGGGGGGTGAATAGCGATAAAAACTTTTCTTTTAAATCGTTCGATAGACAATTAAACACAGCGGAAATGTAAATAAAAACTAAATAAGACAAATATTTTTTTACTTGGTTCGTAGCCTTCGGCTACTACTCCAAGGCCCTAACGGTCCTAGACCGTGTACGGAGGGCAATTCACTAAAACACTCCTCCTCGTTGGAGGTAGGAGTTTTACGATTACAAAAGCCTACGAAGCAAAAAGATAGAGAGACAAACCCTCTCTTCTATTAAAGTAAAATACAACGAAAAGCCTCGATTAAAAAGAATTGCAATATTGAAAGCAATAACAAATTAAGATTATACCAACAACTAAACAAAAGAAACTTTAAGCTAGGGTTGTTGGCAACACTTCGTTGTTGTAGAGTCATCGGAGAGTTGCAGCGTAACAGAGGCTTTTGAGCACTTAGAATTGAGGATGAAACCCTAGGTTTGGCCCTCCTTTTATAGCCTTTAAGCCCCTCAACGAATGGGTCTTCAACCAATCACAAATGGGCACAAAACTCCTTGAAAAATGGTGATAAAGCTTGACTCCTCGAGGCTGATTTTTGACCACCGGTTGAACTGGCCGATTGAACTTGCGCCAGTTGAACTGGCCGGTTGAACTGATGGCCAAGATTTTTGACTACAATAAAGAGTTAGCTCAAAATATAAGCGGATTCGACGGCCACTTGCCGTCCGATCTCAACATAGACCTTCCTTGGGAAGTCTTGGGTTAGATCGTCGCCTAAGATCATCCCCGTAAAGAGGATACGACCTCACTTACGCTCGCACACACGAGCTTACCTCGATACTTACGTGTCGCTTTTGCTTCCGGCCTTCCACTCGATTCCTTCGGCTCCCTCCGATGTAACTCGAGTGTCGCCCGACCACCGTGGCTTCCTCCGGGTGTCGCTAGCCTTCAGCTCCAGCATTGAGACTTTTCTGCACACTTGATTTAGCTCATGAGATAACAATATAAGCTTAACTTTGTATCGTTTGCTATAATCAAAACTTAGGTTAGACTTAGGTGCCCACTGCACCAACAATCTCCCCCTTTTTGATTTATGGCAAACCCACATACAAAGTTAAAACAAAAATAAGTATGAGATTATGCATGAATGAGTAGGAGTATATAAAAATTCTTTTTCAAGTGCTCCCCCTTGAGGAATCCTCCCCCTTGACCGAGGGTGAGTACTTGAGAAAGGGTTTTAACTCTCCCCCTTGATATTTGCTACTAAGAAAAAGAATTAAGTAACCGAAATTACTTAATATTGGCCATAGTGTTTAAAATAAGTTTTAAGTTAAGAAACCAAATGATTTCTTAACCTTGGCCTTTAAAAGTTAAATAAGTTTTCAAAACTTAAAGTTAACTTTTGGTTTAATTATGAAGTAAGAGTTAAGTTATCAAAAAAAAATTTTGACCCCTTAACTTTTGTCCTTTTTCTCCCCCTTTTGCCGTATATCGAAAAGAGTAAGGGGTGTGTGGAAAACAAAATAAATGTTAAATTTAAAGTCCAAGCATGTTCCACATTTTTATTTTTAAAAATAATATACTGAAAATAAGTTCATCTATAAAATGTTCGACTCATATTTGGCTTGATTGATATGAAGGATCAACCAGTCCTGGTCAGAGTCGGTTAGTATGTATGATTATACTCCGTGGTTCATAGCGATGCACTAGCTCTACATCTGGAACCAGGAGTAAGGTCCTAACATCTCACGCCCATCTACGTGGCTAAGTACACAAACACATTAGTCCTATGTGTTGTGAGATGTATTGGCTCCTTAAATCTATAGGTGCATGATATCTAAGGTATGTCCTATGCTAGTTCCATGAAAAAAAAGTAAGAAATAGTAGTAAGAAAATATAATTTGCAAGTTCCTATTCTATTACGCACATGCCTAATCTTCGTCTCAAGAGACTAAATTCGGCTTCGGGTAGTGGTTTAGTAAATATGTCTGCTAGGTTAGATTTCGAGTCAACATATTCGAGTTGTATGGAGCCGTTGGCTACATGTTCTCGAATGAAATGGTGTTTTACCTCTATATGCTTTGTCCTTGAATGGCATATAGGGTTCTTAGTTAGATTTATCGAACTTATGTTGTCTACAAAAATTTTAGTTTTGGTGAAGTCCAACCTAAAGTCTCGGAGAGTGTGCTTCATCCAAAGAAGCTGAGTTACACACTCACCCATCGCAACGTATTCGGCTTCGGTGGTAGATAAGACAACACAATGTTGCTTCCTACTGCACCAACTCACTAGACTTGAGCCGAGTAGTTGACAACAACCACTCGTGCTCTTTCTATCGAGTTTACTACCGGCATAATCCGAATCGGAGTAGCCGATTAGTTCGAACTCCGTAGATCTAGGGTACCAAATACCAACGTTAAGTGTACCCTTAAGATATCTAAGGATACGCTTAACTAGGGTTAGGTGAGACTCCTTAGCACGTTTGAAACAAACCAGCACATACTTACTGCGAATAGGATGTCGGGTCGACTCGTAGTTAAGTATAGGAGACTTCCTATCGCGCTCCTATAGTACTTTAAGTCAATGGACTTACTTTCTAGGTCTTCTCCTATTTTAACATTAATCGCCATTGGGGTGTTTATTATCTTAGCGTCTTGTATTCCAAATCTTTTAATTAACTCCTTAGTGTATTTTTGTTGATATAGGTATATACCATCCTTAGTTTGTTTAATTTGTAGACCTAAAAGAAACTTAACTGCCTACCAAGTTCATTTCAAACTCACTTTCCATGAGTGAAAGCAGAACTCGTTTAGTAAGGTTTGAGTTAGAGGTTCCAAAAATTATATAAATCTCGTAAATTTGAGCTATGAATATTTCTTTACCTAAGGTTTTAACGAAGAGAGTTGGGTCAACTAAGCCTTGGTTAAACCCTTTTGACTTAAGATGGATTGAAAGTCTCTCGTACCAAGCTCGAGGAGCTTGTTTAAGTCCATAGAGAGCTTTCTTAAGTTTTAGAACATGGTCGGGTTTATCTAGATTTTGAATCCGGGGTTGGCTAACATAAACTTCTTCTTTAATGTATCCATTTAGGAATGCCGACTTAACATCCATTTAGAGGCTTAAATCCTCGATGTACGATAATCTAGCAACATTCGAATGGATTTGAGTCTAGCTCTGGGCATAGGTTTCGTCGTAATCTAAGCCTTCGACTTGACTAAACCCTTTGGCGACTAACCTAGCCTTGTTTCTAACTACTTCACCTTTATCATCAAGCTTATTTCGAAACACCCACCTTGTTCCAATTATCATTTTGTCTTTAGGTGGTGGTACTAATTCCCACACTTCATTCCTAGTAAATTGAGCTAGCTCTTCTTGCATTGCAATAATCCAATCGGGATCAAGAAGAGCTTGTTCAATTGATTTGGGTTCTATCTTTGAAATTAAGGAAATTTGACTAAGGTTCCTATAGGATGCTCTAGTTCGAACTCCTAGATTAGGATCTCCTATCACTTGATCGATAGGGTGGTTAGTCTGAATCCTAGATTGGGTTGGGTTTGTGTCACCTAATGCTTGATCAATGGGGTGACTTGGTTGAACATTAGTTTTGTTGGAGTCATCTATCACTTGATCAATAGAGTGACATGGTTGACTTAGGTTAGGATTAACACTAGACCTGATCTCCGGATCAGAGTTAGGTCTAGTATGAATCGGCTCGCTAATTGGGGTTGCTGGGGGTTTTGTAGATTCATGTCCTTCATCAAATACTACATTGATAGTCTCCTCGACTCTAAGGGTGTCGTGGTTATATACTCTATAAGCTCGACTTGTAGTCGAGTATCCTAGAAAGATTCCGGTCGTGGTCTTGGATGTAAATTTCCCTAGGTAATCCTTAGTGTTTAGGATATGTACCTTACACCCAAATACCCTAAAGTACTTGATGTTAGGTATTTTATCGTGATAAATCTCGTATGAGGTCTTAAGGTGCCTCTTTACCATAAGGATTCTATTTTGGACATAGCATGTCGTACTCACGGCTTCTGCCCAAAACCTATCGGGTAGGTCATATTCGTTCAACATGGTCCTAGCGGCTTCTTGTAGAGTTCGGTTTTTCCGCTCCACTAGGCCATTTTGTTGAGGGGTCTAGGGCAAGAGAATGTTGGTGCAGTGGGCACCAAAGTCGAATCGGTATTTTGATTATGGCAAAAGGCTCAATAGTTAAGGGTATATTTGTTATCTTACGAGCTCAATTAAGTGTGCAGAAATGCTAAAGTTGAGCGGAAGGTCTGCGACACCCGGTGGGAACCGAGGTGGTCGGGCAACGCCAGAGGGACTTCGGAGGAAGCCAAGGTACTCGGGTGAAGACCGGAAGCGAGGCTACAAGGTAAGCTCGTGTGAAAGCGAAGCAAGGTCGTTAAGCGTAGATCCGACCCAATACCTCCAATGGAAGGTCTAGGTCGAGATCAGATGGTTAGAACCATCGTACTTTATATTTTAAGCTAACTTGTACTGCAGTCCAAAACCCTTTGACTACAGTCAACTGCTAGTCAAGTTCCAGCCTCGAGAAGAGCTCGAATTTCAAGGGGGTGAATTTGGACTTGACTCGTGTTTTGGTACAAAGGGTGATGTGGCATCAAGGTGGACATCCAAACCATCACCAAGCTTGGACCTCATCCTTGAGTTGGCGTGAAGGCCTCCTTGAGGTGGCACAAGATGGTTGGCTCCCATGATGTGGCACAAGTTGGATGGCTTCTTCTTCTTGGCGTGAAGGCCTCCTTGAGGTGGCACAAGATGGTTGGCTCCCTTGATGTGGCACAAGTTGGATGGCTTCTTCTTCTTGGCGTGAAGGCCTCCTTGAGGTGGCACAAGATGGTTGGCTCCCATGATGTGGCACAAGTTGGATGGCTTCTTCTTCTTGGCGTGAAGGCTTCCTTGAGGTGGCACAAGGTGGTTGGATGAAACACCTCATCCTTGAGTTGGGATAAGAACCTCACCTTGGACACTACCTATGTCTAAATTCATAGATCAATATCCATAAATAGACATGTTCACTCCAAGCAAATGACAAGAATTCAAGAGCTCTCAACACGCCGTCGTAACGCCGCTACTACTACTCACATTTGCTACGACGAAGTGCCGCCGACAACGAAAGCTACATCTTCTACTTATAAGAGTTGTCGGTATATTTATTTAAGTTCTACTTCTTTAAATTGTCTTTGTGCTTTAATCGTAACAAGGAAAGGGGGAGTGTCCCTTTGCCTTGATTTCTTTTTGTAATCGTTGCTACCTCCAACGAGGAGGAGTGGTTTTAGTGAATTGCCCTCCGTACGTGATCAAGGATCACTAGGGCCGTGGATTAGCAATCGAAAGATTGTGAACCACGTAAAAATATCTTGTCTACTTTATATTTCCGCTGTGCACTCTCTACTTGCTTTTTACTTATTGCAAAAGTTTTTTAACGACATCGTATCGCTATTCACCCCCCTCTAGCGACACTTTCGATCCAACAATTGGTATCAGAGCCGGGGGCGCTAAGATTCGGTGAAACCACCAATCTAGCTTTGTTTTTCTTTTTTTTACAGATTTTTTATTTATTTATTTCTGTTTTCGTATAATTATTTCACTTGCTTATCTTCTCCTACATATAGAATTGCATTAGAGGCTTTAGGATCCGGATAAGGTTGTCCTTCGGGTTAGATCCCGAGTAAGGTTGTCCTCCGGAACTTCAACGACATTCGCATTTGATTGTTTATTTCTTTTTGCAAGTTACATTTTATATATCTTTTTACTTCAAGATTACTAATCCAAGACGAAAGTCTTGGAATATTCTTTCGTGTGTTTTTGCAAGATTCTTTTCGTCGCTCTTCTTCTTGTTTTTAAATGGCCCATCTCGAAGGGTTTAGCACGCCCGACCCGTTTTACAACGGTAATGACTTTCGTTATTGGAAGGGTCGGATGGAATGCTTTCTTAAAACCCAAATCGAGATGTGGATCGTAATCCAAACCGGTTTCACACTTCCTATTAATGAAGATGGTGAATCTTTGGGTTACGATCAATGGTCAAATTCCATGAAAAAACAAGTAGAAGCCGATGCCAAGGCAACTCAAATCTTGCAATGTGGGTTGTCCAAGGAAGAGCTCAACCGCGTCGGCCCCTTCATTAGTGCAAAGGACTTATGGACCAAGCTAGTGGAACTACACGAAGGCACCGACGACACACGAAGGTATGTAAAAGAGATTTACTTTTAAATAAATTGTATAACTTGAAAATGCAGGAAAACGAGACCGCAACTCAACTACATGCTCAGATCCAAAACATCGTCACCCAACTCCATGCCAGCGGACAAAAGGTCGAGAATCGCGACCTTATCAGGTATTCTCTTAACTCGTTTCCTAGGACCACCTTGTGGGCATCCATGGTCGATGCCTACAAGGTCTCCAAGGACCTTTCTAAAATTAGGTTAGACGAATTGTTTTCGGAACTTGAATTACATGAGCAAACTAACGTGGTCCTGTGCCGAGAAGAGTATTGCGTTAGTTGCGTGTTCCAAGAAGAAGAAGCCCGCAAGCAAGCCACCCGAGGAAGAAGACGATATCCAAGCTCTAATGGCCAAGCCGACCGAGCACGACTCCGAAACCGAAGAAGAGTCCGAGTCCGAATCCGATGATGAGCTTCCATTCAAGACAAGCCACGGATCCGTATCCGGTTCAAAAGAATCATTAAGGGTAAGTCGGTCGTTACTTAATACTTTGTATGGTGCAATTAAATTTTTAAATAAGAAACTAGCTAAGTCCGAGTCCAAGGTCGAGACCCTAATTGAGGAGGTTAACCTCCTCAAACATGAGGTCTCCCTAACCTCTTCAACTACTCGTATTCAAGAGGAGGACTCAACTCAAGTTGAAAAGCTTGAAGTTGAGAACTCGCTTTGAAAACACAAGTCGAAGACCTTAGGAACACGTTGGAAAGGTTCACTTTGGGATCCAAGGGACTTGACCTCTTACTTGGATCACAAAGGGCCGTATACAACAAGGTGGACTCGGGTTTAACTCAAATACAACCAATAAGTCATATATGTCTATAGTAAACCAACATAAGAAAAATGTCCAAGCATGGGTCCCTAAGACCACTTTGATTTCAACTTTAGAATCTAACATGTATTGGGTTCCCAAGGACCAAATTCACTATGTGAATAGACCCACTGATTCAATGGTCCAGGGGAGCCAATACAAAATGTATTTTTGTTAAGTCTTAGAAATTGCATGCTTAGTTTTTCCTTTATTTTTAGAATGGTTAGATAGGACTCATAACCAACTAAAATCTGCGAAAAGATTGAGCCTCGGGAGCCTCTTTTCAAAAATAAACCAACTAAAATCCTACTTTAAAAGATTGAGCCTGGGAGCCTCTTTTCAAAAATAACTAGTTAGACCAAGACGTAGTCTCAAGTAAGTCGAGTTATCAATTTCTTGAAATTAGCTTTGTCTAAGGAAGTGGTCGTTGTTCCGATCAAAGAAGGCCTCAGGCTCGCCACGACACGGAAGCTAATCTCTTGAAAAGATTACTTGATGAGCTTAGACTAAATCCGAATCTAACCTAATGTTGGTTAATTTAAATTCATTAAAATTAATCAAGTAAAATTGAAAGTCATCTCACAATAACACATAGGAATAACATGTTTTGATCATGTAGATATTGGTGAGATGATTTAGGTTTAAAAACTTACAAACAACCCTTTAGTAATTCCATTGATCCTACACATAAGAGTCGAAGAAACCATTAATATAGTTTTCGACGAAGGACACGAACTCGTTCAATCCTTAACAAAACCAACTAGCAAATCAACTTATAGCGAACCCGACTCTGATCTTGAACTTGAATCTCGTCCTAACCCAAGTCATCCTATCGACCAAGTGATAGATGACTCTAACCCAAGTCAAACTAGAACTCACCCAAGTCATCCTATCGACCAAGTGATAGGTGATCCAAATTTAGGGGTTCGAACTATCACTTGAGGTTTTAAATTGTTTCAAATGGATGTCAAGTCAGCATTTTCGAATGGATACATTAAGGAAGAAGTTTACGCTACCAACCTCCTGATTCGAAAATCTAGATAAACCTGACCATGTCCTTAGACTTAAGAAAGCCCTATATGGACTCAAACAAGCCCAAAGAGCTTGGTACGAAAGGCTTTCGATCTATCTTAAGTCCAAAGGATTCAACCAAGGTTTAGTCGACCCAACCTTATTCGTTAAAACCGTAGGAAAAGAAATCTTTATAGCCCAAATCTATGTAGATGATATAATTTTTGGAACTACCAACTCGATCCTGCTAAACGAATTCATCTCACTTATGGAAAGTGAATTTGAAATGAATTTAGTGGGAGAGTTAAGTTTCTTCTTAGGTTTACAAATTAAACAAACTAAAGATGGAATATATTTACATCAACAAAAATATACTAAGGACTTAATAAATCGATTTGGAATGCAAGATGCTAAAATAATCAATACACCTATGGCAACTAATGTTAATATAAACGAAGATGTAGAAGGAAAACCCGTTGACCTAAAATACTATAGGAGCGCAATAGGAAGTCTCCTATACTTAACCGCGAGCCGACCCGACATTTTATTCGCGGTAAGTATGTGCGCAAGGTTACAAACCTGTGCCAAGAAGTCTCACCTAACCCTAGTCAAGCGTATCCTTAGATATCTAAAGGGCACGCTAAACGTAGGTATTTGGTACCCTAGATCTACCGAGTTTAATCTAATCGGCTACTCCGACTCCGACTATGCCAGTAGTAAACTCGATAGAAATAGCACGAGTGGTTGTTGTCAAATCCTCGGCTCAAGTCTAGTAAGTTGGTGCAGTAGGAAGCAGCATTGCGTTGCCTTATCTACCACCGAAGCCGAATACGTTGCGATGGGTGAGTGTGTCTCTCAGCTCCTGTGGATGAAGCACACTCTCCAAGACTTTAGCTTAATCTTTAACAACATTAAAACCTACATAGATAACATTAGTTCAATTAACTTAACTAAAAATCCAATATGTCATTCTAGGACAAAACATATAGAAGTTAAACACCACTTCATTAGGGAACATGTAACTAATGGAACTATACAACTAGAGTATGTTGAGTCCAAATCAAACCTAGCGGACATCTTCACCAAACCACTACCCGAAGCCGAATTTAGTTTATTAAGACGAAAGTTAGGTATGTGCGTAATAGAGTAGGATTTAAATTTTTCTATATATGTACTCTATTTTTGCTTCTTTTTATGAAATTAGCCTAAGTCTTACCTTAGAAATTATATTGGGAACTTGCTTGGACTTACAAACCCTAAAATATATTTACAAACTTTTTGAGTTAAGGCAAAAGGGGGAGAAAGTCACAAAAGTAAGGAAGAAAGTTACCTTTTATATTAAGTAATTCCGTTTACTTAAGCAACTATTAAGGGGGAGTAAAAATTATTTTTCAAGAACTCAAGTAATTCCGTTTACTTAAGCAACTATTAAGGGGGAGTAAAAATTATTTTTCAAGAACTCACCTTCGGTCAAGGGGGAGGTTACCTCAAAGGGGAGAACTTGAAACAATAATTTTTCTCACTCATATTTAATCTTTATGCTAGCTCATTCATGCTTAATCATTATGCTAGCTCATTCATATTTAATCTTTATGCTAGCTCATTCATATTTAATCTTTATGCTAGCTCATTCATGCTTAATCATTATGCTAGCTCATTCATATTTAATCTTTATGCTAGCTCATTCATGCTTAATCATTATGCTAGCTTACTGTTATGCTTAATTTTTCCTTAACTTTTGTGTCGGTTTGCCATGAATCAAAAAGGGGGAGATTGTTGGTGCAGTGGGCACCAAAGTCGAATCGGTATTTTGATTATGGCAAAAGGCTCAATAGTTAAGGGTATATTTGTTATCTTACGAGCTCAATTAAGTGTGCAGAAATGCTAAAGTTGAGCGGAAGGTCTGCGACACCCGGTGGGAACCGAGGTGGTCGGGCAACGCCAGAGGGACTTCGGAGGAAGCCGAGGTACTCGGGTGAAGACCGGAAGCGAGGCTACAAGGTAAGCTCGTGTGAAAGCGAAGGTCGTTAGAGATCCGACCCAATACCTCCAATGGAAGGTCTAGGTCGAGATCGATGGTTAGAACCATCGTACTTTATATTTTAAGCTAACTTGTATCATAGTCCAAAACCCTTTGACTACACCAACGCTAGTCAAGTTCCATCGAGAAGAGCTCGAATTTCAAGGGGTGAATTTGGACTTGACTCGTGTTTTGGTACAAAGGGTGATGTGGCATCAAGGTGGACATCCAAACCATCACCAAGCTTGGACCTCATCCTTGAGTTGGCGTGAAGGCCTCCTTGAGGTGGCACAAGATGGTTGGCTCCCATGATGTGGCACAAGTTGGATGGCTTCTTCTTCTTGGCGTGAAGGCCTCCTTGAGGTGGCACAAGATGGTTGGCTCCCTTGATGTGGCACAAGTTGGATGGCTTCTTCTTCTTGGCATGAAGGCCTCCTTGAGGTGGCACAAGATGGTTGGCTCCCATGATGTGGCACAAGTTGGATGGCTTCTTCTTCTTGGCGTGAAGGCTTCCTTGAGGTGGCACAAGGTGGTTGGATGAAACACCTCATCCTTGAGTTGGGATAAGAACCTCACCTTGGACACTACCTATGTCTAAATTCATAGATCAATATCCATAAATAGACATGTTCACTCCAAGCAAATGACAAGAATTCAAGAGCTCAGAACTCCGCTTACTACTACTCACATTTGCTACGACGGCGCCGACAACGAAAAGCTACATCTTCTACTTATAAGAGTTGTCGGTATATTTATTTAAGTTCTACTTCTTTAAATTGTCTTTGTGCTTTAATCGTAACAAGGAAAGGGGGAGTGTCCCTTTGCCTTGATTTCTTTTTGTAATCGTTGCTCCTACCTCCAACGAGGAGGAGTGGTTTTAGTGAATTGCCCTCCGTACGTGATCAAGGATCACTAGGGCCGTGGATTAGCAATCGAAAGATTGTGAACCACGTAAAAATATCTTGTCTACTTTATATTTCCGCTGTGCACTCTCTACTTGCTTTTTACTTATTGCAAAAGTTTTTTAACGACATCGTATCGCTATTCACCCCCCCCCTCTAGCGACACTTTCGATCCAACAGAGAATTCATGGTGGTATCCGTTTTGGTTACAGAAGTCGGTGAACCTTTGATTTTCGAATTCACCACCATGATCGCTTCTAATTCTTTTAACCTTAAGGTTTTTTTGATTCTCGATTAATTTGAATAAATTGATTAATTGATCTAGGGTATCATTTTTATGTTTGATGAACCTAACCCAGGTAAACCTGGAGTAGTCGTCAATTATGACTAAGCAATATTGACTTTTATTGAGTGACTTGGCTCCATGTGAATCGAATAGATCCATATGCAGGAGCTCAAGTACACTTGAGGTTCGTTCTTGGTTAGTTAACTTGTGTTGTGTCCTAGGTTGTTTTCCTTGTTGACAAGCATTACAGATTTTATTAACCAAATTGTTAAGGTTGGGTAAGCCTCTGACTAGGCCACTCTGACTCATCTTGTGGACGAGTCTTGGGTGCGAGTGACCGAGTCGTCGGTGCCACAACCATGATTCCTCTTCCTGTGTCATAAGACATTTGGCTGAGGATTTGATTAAGTTAATTGTATAAATGTTATTTGTCCTAGTTCCTTTGAGTATTGTTTTAGCTGTTTCATTTGTTTTAATTACACATTCATTTTCTAAAAATACGACCTTATAATTATTGTCACATAATTGGCTTACGCTAAGCAGGTTATATTCAAAATTCTCTACAAGTAATACATTTTTAATAACAAAATTCGAGTTAAGCTCGATATCACCTGATCCGATGATTTTGAGCTTGCCGTTATTCCCAAAGGCTACCGATCCTTGTCGTTTGAATCGAAGCTTCGCGAATTTGAGTTGATCCCCGGTCATGTGTCGGGAGCAACCGCTGTCTAACATCCATTGATCCTACACACAAGGTGGTTGGATTGGATGTTAGATTATTATATTTTTTTTAAAAAAAAAATTGGTTGTAAGTTGTTAAACCTAGGTCATCTCACCGGAGTCTATATGATCAAGCATGTTATACTTATGTGTTATTTGTGAGATGACTTCCAATTAAGTTGATTAAGTGCATTTATGTTTAAGTAATGTTAGATTTGGATTTGACCCTAGGCTTGTCAAGTTTACCTTTTCAAGATCATGGCTTCCAGGTCGTGGCGAGGCACAGGGGCCTTCTTTTATCGGATCATCGACCACTTCCTTAGACAAAGCCATTTTCAAGAAAACGATGACTTGACTCATCTAAAATTATTTCCTCGTCTAACTAGTTATTTTTGAAAAGAGGCTCCCCGAGGCTCAATCTTTTCGAAGGATTTTAGTTGGTTATTTGAAAAGAGGCTCCCCGAGGCTCAATCTTTTCGAAGGATTTTAGTTGGTTATTTGAAAGGAGGCTCCCCGAGGCTCAATCTTTTCGAAGGATTTTAGTTGGTTATTTACGTGTTGTAAGTGAGTTCACGAAAGAAAAAAAAACAAAAAAAATCTAAGCATGCAATTTCTAAGTTAAAACACAAACATGTTTTGTACTGGCTCCCCCTAGACCGTTGAATCGGTTTGGTCTATCCACATAGTGGATTTGGTCCTTGGGAACCCAGTACGAGTTGGATCCTAGAGTTGAAATCAAAGTGGTCTTAGGGACCCATGCTTGGACACATTTTTTATGTCTACTTACGATTGACATATACGACTTATTGGTCGTGTTTGAGCTAAACCCTAGTCCGGCCTTGTTGTACACGGCCCTTTGCGATCCAAGTAGGAGGTCAAGTCCTTTGGATCCCAAAGTAAACCTTTCCAACGTATTCCTAAGATCTTCGACTTGACTTTTCAAGAGTGAGTTCTCAACTTCGAGTTTTTCAACCCGAGTTGAGTTCTTCTCTTGAACTCGACTAGTCAAAGAGGTTAGGGAGACCTCGTGTTTGAGGAGTTTAACTTCCTCAACCAGGGTCTCGACCTTGGACTTGGATTTAACTAATTTCCTAGACAAATACCTAACTGTATTATGCAAAGTATTAAATAAAGTTCGACTCACTTTAAGGGTATCTTTTGAACCGGATGCGTATCCGTGGCTTGACTTGAAGGTAGCTTCGTAGTCCGAGTCATCCTCAGGTTCTGACTCAAGTTCAGGTTCGATCTCCGTGTCTGACTCAATTGATTTCGCCATGAAGACGTGGTCTTCGTCTTCTTCGGATGACGCTTCTTCCCATGTTGCGTTGAGGGCCTTCTTGTGTTTAGGTGCTTGGTGGTTGAGCTTGGGGCACTCGGACTTGATATGTCCAAACCTGTTACACTCATAACACCTAATATTAGAACTTTTAGGCTTACCTTGGTTGGGTCGAGTCGTGGTTCGCTTTCGTCCCTTGGCTATCCTTCGAGCTAGGTTCATTAGTTCGGCAGTCAACTCCGGGTCAATTTCTTCTTCAGACTCGTCTTCCTCCTCGGTTGGTGGTGGCTTGCTTGCGATTTTCTTCTTCTTTGAACCTGCAAACAAGGCTATACCTTTCTCGGGTTCCGAGTTAGACTGCTCATGAAGTTCAAAATCGGAAAAAAGTTCATCTAATCTAAGTTTAGAAAGGTCCTTGGAAACCTTGTAGGCATCGACCATGGATGCCCACAAGGTAGTCCTCGGAAAAGAGTTTAGAACATACCTTATAAGGTCGCGATTTTCGACCTTTTGCCCGAGTGCGTGTAGGTTGTTGACGATGTCCTGGACTCGGGCGTGAAGTTGCGTCGCGGACTCGTGTTCCTGCATTTTTAGATTATATAATTTATTGAATAAGAGGTCGCGCTTACATACCTTGGCTTCATCGGTTCCTTCGCGTAGCTCCACTAGTTTTGTCCAAAGATCTTTTGCGCTTATGAAGGGGCCGACGCGATTTAACTCCTCCTTGGACAAGCCGCATTGGAGGATTTGTGTTGCCTTGGCATCGGCTTCGACTTGTCGTTTTGTTGCAACGGTCCATTGATCATAATCCAAGGAGTCACCCACTTCATTAGTCGGAAGTGTGAAACCCGTTTGGATTATGATCCACATCTCGATTTGGGTTTTGAGAAAGCATTCCATCCGACCTTTCCAGTAAGGGAAATCATCTCCGTTGTAAAACGGAGGTCGGACGGTGCTAAAACCCTCGAGATGGGCCATTAGAACAAAAAAACAAGGAGACTAAAAAAAATACCTAGCAATGACAAAAACACACGAAAGTACCAAGACTTGCGTCTTGGATTAGTAGTGTGGGAAATAAAAAGAAACAAACGAAAAATAGAAAGTTAAGCAAATAAATAAGAAACTAAATAAAAAGTAAGTACTCACAACCTTCTATGTCCCCGAAAGGCTACTAAACGTCGATTTTTTAGGATGAAAACAACTTGTTACGGGGGTAACCCCCATAAGAAGTGTAGATCTCTGTGAGGGCTTCGATTTGGTAGGTAGACCGTGTCGTGGGTCAACTTGTACGAAAAGTTATACCCGTTTGACCGTCGGCTACTCCAAAAGCGAATACTTGCAAAACAAAACCAAACGAAGAGTACCAAGACTTCGTCTTGGATTAGTAGTGCGGGAGGAAAATTTAAACAAACGAAAAACAAATCTGTAAAAAATATTAGATTGGTGGTTTCACCAAATCTAAGTGCCCCCGACTCTAATACCAATTGTTGGATCGAAGCGGATTGCTAGAGGGGGGGTGAATAGCGATAAAAACTTTTCTTTTAAATCGTTCGATAGACAATTAAACGCAGCGGAAATGTAAATAAAAACTAAATGAGACAAATAGTTTTTTTACTTGGTTCATAGCCTTCGGCTACTACTCCAAGGCCCTAACGGTCCTAGACCGTGTACGGAGGGCAATTCACTAAAACACTCCTCCTCGTTGGAGGTAGGGGTTTTACGATTACAAAAGCCTTCGAAGCAAAAAGACAGAGAGACAAACCCTCTCTTCTATTAAAGTAAAATGCAACAAAAAGCCTCGATTAAAAAGAATTGCAATATTGAAAGCAATAACAAATTAAGATTATACCAACAACTAAACAAAAGAAACTTTAAGCTAGGGTTGTTGGCAGCACTTCATTGTTGTAGAGTCGTCGGAGAGTTGCAGCGTAACGGAGGCTTTTGAGCACTTAGAATTGAGGATGAAACCCTAGGTTTGGCCCTCCTTTTATAGCCTTTAAGCCCCTCAACGAATGGGTCTTCAACCAATCACAAATGGGCACAAAACTTCTTGAAAAATGGTGATAAAGCTTGACTCCTCAAGGATGATTTTTGACCACCGGTTGAACTGGCCGGTTGAACTGATGGCCAGGATTTTTGACTACAATAAAGAGTTAGCTCAAAATATAAGCGGATTCGACGGCCACTTGTCGTCCAATCTCAACATAGACCTTCCATGGGAAGTCTTGGGTCGGATCATCGCCTAAGATCATCCCCGTAAAGAGGATACGACCTCACTTACGCTCGCACACACGAGCTTACCTCGATACTTACGTGTCGCTTTTGCTTTCGGCCTTCCACTCGATTCCTTCGGCTCCCTCCGAAGTAACTCGAGTGTCGCCTGACCACCGCGGCTTCCTCCGGGTGTCGCTAGCCTTCAGCTCCAGCATTGAGACTTTTCTGCACACTTGATTTAGCTCGTGAGATAACAATATAAGCTTATCTTTGTATCGTTTGCTATAATCAAAACATAGGTTCGACTTAGATGCCCATTGCACCAACAGAATCCCCGGATCATTCATCGCAAAAATGTGACCGAATTATCGCGGATTGTTGGATCTGATCTTGTTCTCTTCGGAGAAAGGCCGAGACTTGCAGGGAGCCTTTGGATCGGATCGACAGATATTTAATCATTCAGGGCATTTCTTTAGTTTACCCTCTGGGTTAATATATTGAGAGATGCTTTTAGGTTACAGTTATCTTTGTCTAGAACATTCTTAGTTCGGATTAGATGGATTACATTGACTTGTGGGTCGATGGTATCTCTACTGTCAGTTGAGATGTGGACCAACAATTAAAAAGTCAAGGGATGCCCTTAGACTTTGATAGATATACTTTTACTGTAGACATATCCTTACAGATGGTCAAATTATTGAGATTATGGTATGATATGACTCTCAGATGTGTGTATAATCTGAGAGTATTCGGATGTAGTTTTGGATGAACTCCTAGGCTTGTCGCTGCATAGGCAAGAGGAGTAGACCATCGGAGTGATTTCGAATATAGTGTCGATATTGAATACCTCATACGAGTGATAATTTTGTTGGTATCAGTGTTGCCAAACACTATGGAAATTGGAAGAACGTAAGTTGTGATTATAGGAGGTGTTGGATGGAATATTTACCTGTCCCAATATTTTTCTTGAGAAGATCCAGAACTCTTTGTTAAAAGAGAGATGGACCTTTGAGATTATACATCGATTATCGATGATGGAATGCGATAGTTGTTGAAAGTGAATAACCTTCATTGTGAATAGATGATCTGTTTAGATCAACTAAGGACAGCTGTGTATACTCTAGGATTGATTTACGACTGGAGTGTTGATATTGTAGTGACATGATGTCATACAATTATCATTGTCGTTGTGATGATTAATATATCATTAGTGTAGAGTAAAGAGGTTGCAGTTGTGTAGAGATGACAATTTCATACTTGGTATGAATTTTATGAGTTTTGATTATGTTGTTAGACTATTTAATGATTTAGTCATCCATGGATTTGAGAAATCTTGTATTCTGGACATGATTAGATCAGTTTGTGGTTGTTGGAGTTGCATAACTTGGCCACTGTTGATTGTGGTAGTTGGAGTTGCGCACTCGGCCATCATAGATGGTGGTTTCCTTGTATTGATTTGGTTATTCCTGCGGATGTGGATAGGATGCTTCTAGCGTTACTATACCACAGATTTGTTTGACCAAAAGGGTAATGGAATTCACTCAGTCAGAAACTTGTAAAATTAGGTTTCAGGACCTAAATGGAGATTGACATTTGCATTAGTGTTAGTTAATCCTTCCGATGTGGATGGAAGGGTATTATACGAGATGCATCGCTTTAGTGAATGGAGTGATTTCGATGTTGTTGAATGAGACGTATCTCATGCTTATGCCAATTGAGCAACTGTGAGACAAGATGTCATATACATGACGTGGACTTAGTGGATGTTATTCTGATTTGTGGATGTATGGAGCAGGACTACTCATGGGATTTTAACTAGCTACTGGATAGCTACTATAGAGTTGTTGGAATGCGAACAGTTGCAACAAGTGAGATTAGTCGCTATAGTCTTCCATGCACTTACAGAGTGTGAGGTGGAGTGGATTTTGGATGATAGATGAACTTCTCTTGTGAGAAGATAATTTTCCGTCTCTAATATGGATATGTGTTCTGGACACGCATCCACTTAAGAAAGAGTTGCTATAGGAGACACATTATTTGAGATTTGCTATACATCCTGGTGGTACTTGGATGTACCAAGACTTGAAACGCGTATACTGGTGGAACGATATAAAAGAGAGTGCAGACTTGGTTGCTCGATGTTTAGTATGCCAGTAGGTGAAAATTGAACATTAGAAACTTGTTGGATTGCTCCAGAAAATTCCGATTACAGAATGGAAGTGGGAGCGTATCACTATGGATTTCGTTACGGGATTGCCTAGAACCCGTAAAGGACATGATACGATTTGGGTGATCATGGATCGATTAACCAAATCAGCTCACTTTCTGCCTATGCGTGGAATGAACTTGTTGGATCGTCTGGCAGAGTTGTATTGCCGAGGGATCATCAGACTGCATGGGGTACGTTTGAGTACCATATCTGATAGAGATCTGCGATTTACCTCGCGATTCTGGTAGAGTCTGCTGCAAGCAATTTACGTAGAGTTTCAACTTAGTATAATGTTTCATCCGCGGACTGATGGACAGTCTGAGCGTATCATTGAGACATTGGAGGATCTATTGAGATCCTGTGTCATAAAGTTCGAAGGCAATTGGGAAGATCATGTCCACTTAGTGGAATTTGCCTATGACAACAGCTACCACTCTTCTATTTAGATGGCTCCATTCGAGACATTATAAGGTATACCCTGCAGATCTCCTGTGTTGTGAGAGGAGGTCGGGGAACGATAGCTATTGGAGCCACAGAGTATCCAACATGATGCAGAGTTGGTGCAAGTTATCAGACGACGGTTATCCGAGGCACAGGATCAACAGAAGAGTTACGCAGATCGAAGGCAAAGACCTTTGGAATTCTCAGTCGGAGATCATGTATTCCTTCGAGTTTCACCTCCCAAAGGAGTTAAAAGATTTGGGTTGAAAGGAAAATTAGCTCCACGCTACATTGGTCCATTTGAGATATTAGAGTAGATTCGGGGTGTAGCTTACCGGTTGGCTTTACCTCTGTTTCTATGCTAAGGAAATACGTGCCACGTTCAGATCGTGTTCTGAAAGGGGTTCCGATTCCACTTCAGCCTAATGCGACCTATGAGGAGATTCCAGTGCGAATTCTTGGTCGCAAGGAGAGACAGTTACGGAACAAGACCATCTGACTCGTAAAGGTTGGATGGCAACATCGTACTGATGAGGAGGCTACATGGGAGCTGGAAGATACTTATATCCGGCTCTCTAGAATTATATATTTATATAAAATGTAAAATATTAGTACATGTAACTGAACAAGTATTTGCAAGTAAGTACGAAATTTATGGACCAAATTTTATTAAGTGGGGGAGAATGTAAGATATCGAAAAAAATTTAATGATGCATGGTTGGGGATAAATTTGATCCTAACCTATGGAAGCTTATTGATTAATTAAATCTAACCTAGGTATAATTGAATCTAGGTTTAAATGAAGCTAGTTTAATGCTTATAGGTTAAAACCGATCCGTTTCCTAAAACCCGACCTGTATTTTTCCATAACACTTTTTCTTTTTCTTCGGTTCGGTCGTTTCCTCACTGTCGACTTTTCCTTTCCCCATGTGTTTTCTAGATCGCGACTTCTCTCCTTTCCCTCGATCCCGATAGCGCTGAATCCCTTTCCCGTGTTTCTTCTCCCCAATCTCGCCATCGCCCAACTGCCGATCGCGCACCTACCTTGCTGGTGCCTCTGCCCTTGCGATCGTCGTGGACTGCTTGCTCCGACTACCTCACGTCGTAACTTTTTGTTTCCCCATGACCGATCGTCGTCGCTCTTCTCCCCTCTGCTTTGATGCCACAACTCCTCTTCTAATGTCGACTTCGATCTACAGTCACCTTGGATTGCTCCAAGCATGGCTTCATCGGCACTGTTGCCCTCTCGTCGGCCTCTGGTTTGCACATCCCGATCGATCCCTCTTCGCCATTGACGATCTGCATCCCATTTGCTCTGCCCTGGTTGTGCCGTCGGACTTCCTTGCCGTGCTCCACCGATTCAGACAGTAGCGAGCTTTGACAACCTTCCCTCTCCCACTGGCCACCACTGTTTACCTTTGCTGATAGCTGATTTCGCTGACATTGTTGTTCCTCTTGTTGGCCCATCACATCGGTCTCAAACCTCTTGCTCGCTCATCGCTATCGATTGACGTGAGCCCTATGTCGTTGCCTTCCTCTCCTCTGCCTTTCTTCGTCGACGGCTTGCCTCCAGCCATCGAAGTCACCTTTCAGTGACATTGCTTAGTATGTGAGTTCATCTTGGTGAGATCTGCATCGTCACCAGCCTCACGGCTCGGATCGTCGTCGATCAGCCGCTGATCAACAACTCACTCTGATTTCCAAAGGAGGAACCAATAAATTTGTAATTTCTGAGGGTTCCAATGATGTTGAAGTCTTCACCACGATCATGTGCTGCCTCCTGTTCAATACTTCGAGCGCTATGGTGCTCGATCTGTGTTGTCTTCCTTTGGATTGGATCAAGGGGTTGTTGTGATTCCAGCTGCTGTGATTGAGTGATGGTAAGGCGATAAAGGTGAGGGTAAACAGATTTAATAGGTTACAGATTATGAACTTTGTGATGAATTGTTAGTAATTGGTTGGAATTCAGTTTATGAATTAGGTGTGGATCCGAATGAAGGATGTGGGTTGGATGGTGCAGATTCAAGATTCTACACCGGATCAAGGGGCCAGTGTGATTAAATCAACATGAGGTAAGTCTGATCTAGATGTTTGTGGATAACTTTATGATGATTCAATGATTTATAGCAAATGGAAAGGGATGTTTGTTGCTGATTTAGTGGGTTGTAATATGTGAATTGGCCAAAATGGGAGGCAACTACGGGCTGATGTTACGGATTTGAAACTAGGTAAGTTTCAATTTGGATTTGGCTAACTGTACACTAGAAGAGTTATATACATATGATTGATTAATTGGGGTGAATTTATTATAACTGTCTAGATTTGATATGAGATTTGGTTAGTTAATCAGGGACTAAGATTGAGTTAGATTCCTACGGGTTGTTTATATATGTTGGGTTATATTCTGTGTTATATACAGGATCCTGATTAGAGATGGATTTATGAATGTGAAGACCATTAGCAAAGTCTACATAGTTGGTGGGTAATTTCCTACCCTGGTCAGGTAGTTGTCGTTGCATGCAAATTTAGATATATATATGATCATATTATATGTTCATATTACCTTGACCCCACTCTTATTTATTCTTGTGCTTAATACTTTGTCTTTGGCCTATATGCTCTATTGTTGTTATCACATTTCCTTAATCATGATTAGGAGTTACAGATGTAATGTAGGCAAATCTATAAATGCTTAGTAATGTGTAAATAGTGGAGTACGGATGATGACCTGATTTTTAAATTGGGAAAGAGGTCATCCGTAAGTAGGTAATGTCTTGAACGTAGGATTGATATCAATACCCTTATGTTGCTTGTTTACTACCGATCATGTATTATGTAAATGGTCAGGTAAATTGTGATTAGTGTGTCACTATGGACCGGTGATCCTGACTTGTTATGATCAGTTGAGTTCGACTCTCTGCAAGATAGAGAGTGCGTCGATCAAATTGGTATGACTCTCTACAAGATAGAAAGTGTTATGATCAGTTGAGTACTACTCTCTATAAAATAGAGAGTGCATCGAGTAGATTGGTATGACTCTCTATAGGATAAAGAGTATGATGATCAGTTGAGTTCGACTCTTTGCAAGATAGAGAGTGTTATGTTCAGTTTAGTACGACTCCTTGCAGGATAGAGAGTGCATTGATCAAATTGGTATGAATCGTTGTAGAATAGAGAGTCTGTGGTCGATGTTTGTATGTATGACTATGCATTCATGCCATTTGCATGCATGCTAGTGATGTGGTCTCCCTTATAGTTGAGGGGGTCGTCAGTCATCTTGCCTCCATGGTTACTCATAGGAGGAGTAACCAATGTGAGGGCAGAGCATTGTGGTGCCGCACTCTACCACTATTGACAGTGGCAGTTAAATTTACATGTCGTTGTTCTGCGTGTGTCGCACTCGACAACTCATGGGTAGTGACTGTCGGAGTGGCCAACAGTATGGACCCCCATTGTGTAGCTTGCTCTTTACGCTTATATTCTACTCGATCATACTGCCCACTCAACCACTCGAGAGTAGTGGTTGGTGTTGAGTTGGGATAGTTGTCATGTCAAGCCACCGAGGCCACACTGGGGTCATGGTAGCTTTAGGGTGAGCCGACATGACCATGCATGTTGCATTCCCATGACGTATGACATTTTGCATATATATATATATATATATATATATATATATATATATATATATATATATATATATATATAAATGTATATATATATATATATATATATATATATATATATATATATATATATATATATATATATATATATATATATATATATATATATATATATATATATGCATGTATATGTATATATGGATGAATTTGATTAACATATATATAGATGCAGTCTCTATGTATGCTTACTGTGATGTTGTATTTGTTTGGACTATGCTTGATGCTTTTGTTTGTACATCATCATACATGCTACTGCATCTGCTATATGATAGTGTATGAGATACCGCGTATGAGTTGGTTAGACTATTGCATTCTTTGACCAGTATTCATGATGTAGTATGAGTTAGACTAGATTTCCTATTATATATTGTGGATATATGCTCAGGTTGGATCAGAGTAGCGTAGCGGACTTTCAGGTTTGTCTGCATTTTACGTTGTTTATTTGGTTAGATGATATATGCATGTATATTTTTATTATACTGGTATACCTGTTGTACCTCTAGGTCATATTGTTGAATTATATGTTATATTTGATATATACATGTTCTCTCATATTACAGTTGAGTTATACTCACCACCACAGACCCTGAGTTTTTCTATCGCCCAGGTAATAGGTAGAAGTCTTCGTGATGTCTTGGAGCATCGCTAGCTGGCATCGTCTCATCTCAACTCCGAGAGTCCGAACTTTTGGGATTTATCGTTGGTGTTTTGATATGCCTTGTTTTTATGTGATGATTTGTAGTGTTGGACATGGTTGTTGTTGTATCATTCTTTCTGGTATAGTTACGGCATTTTCTTAGTTTGGTGTTAGTCATACCGATATGCATGGTGTGTGGTTTGTATTGTAGTTGTATTAGTTCTGCTGTGCTTTGTGTTATGTTGTTATGTTTACTTATGTATATGTTATTGTTATTGTGGGCCCAAGGGCATTGTATAAACAGGATATGTTACCACGTACAAGGGAGATGATGTCCGTTTGATTTTCGGTTCGGCATACTCTCGGGGCGTGACAAGTGTACGTAGGTCAACCTCCCGATTTTGAAAGCTTAGAATATCCTAATGATGTATATAGATTAAAAAAGGCATTATATGGATTAAAACAACAGTTTTCATAAAAACCTTAAACAAAGACATTTTTATTGCTCAAATATAAGTAGATGATATAGTCTTTGGATCAACAAATTCAAAATTTTTAAAAGAATTTATAAATCTTATGGAACAAGAATTTGAAATGAGCTTAGTAGGTGAGTTAAACTTCTTCTTAGGTCTACAAATAAAACAAACAAGAGATGGTAACTATATATATCAAAATAAATATGCAAGAGAATTAATTAAAAAATTTGGTATGGAAAATGCAAAAGATATTAAAACATCTATGGCTACGAATGTTATATTAAATGAAGACAAATAAGGAAAGTCTGTAGATCTAAAGTACTATAGGAGTGTCATAGGTAGTTTATTATACTTAACTGCAAGTAGACCCGACATATTATTTACAGTGAGTATGTGTGCTAGATATCAAACTTGTGCTAAGGAGTCACACTTGATACATGTTAAATGAATACTAAGGTACATTAAAAGAACAATTAACGTAGGTATGTGGTACCCAAGATCTAGTAACTTTGAGTTAATAGGATACTCTAACTCAGACTATGCAGGGTGTAAACAAGATAGAAAAAGTATTAGTGGAGGATGTCAACTCCTAGGATCATGCCTAGTAAGCTAGTTCAGTATGAAGCAACATTGTGTTGCTCTTTCCACAACTGAAGCAGAATACATAGCATTAGGTGAATGTGTAGCACAACTATTATGGATGATGGACACACTTAAGGACTTCGAACTAGATTACAAAAAGGTAAAAACTTTAGTTGATAACATATGTTCAATAAATTTAACTAAAAATCCAATTCATCACTCATGCACTAAACACATTGATGTTAAACATCATTTTGTAAGGGATCATGTGGAAAAAGGTAGTATTGAACTCAACTATGTTGAGTCCAAATAAAACCTTGCCGACATCTTTGCTAAACCACTTCCGGAAGTAAAATTTAGTATGCATAGAAGACAATTAGCGTTATGCTTGGTAGATTAGGAAATTTTCATGCTTAATATTCAGAATTATTTTGAAAAATAATATTATATCATTTTTAAAGGAAAATAAATATCTAGATTCGGTTAATCTAGATTTCATGATCCTGTAGATTTTAGTAAGCCTTCGCATCTCATAAACACCTAGGATTACCTATTTGTGTATTGAGCCACGTAGATGAGCATGAGATGTTAGGATTGCACCCCTGGTTCCAGATGTAGATCCAGTGCATTGACATGAACCAACATGGGGTTTATAAGAGTAAATTGATCACTTCGATGACTAACTTTAATTCAAAGCTTGATGATTAATTCTATATCATTTGAGCAAGTAAAGAGTTAGATATTTGCTTTAAAGATAATATTTAGAGGTGTATTTATAAAATATAAATTTAATATTTATAAATTCATGCTTGGACTTATTCCCTATCACTTTTGCATCAAATTAAAAGCTTTAGAAAATTTGAAAATTTTGAAAAATTCTTTAATGATTTTAGAAAATAAGTTTTATTCAGGGGAGCTTTGAAAATTTTGAAAACTTTGAAAATTTTGAAATTTTTTTAAAATTCTTTAAAAATTTTAAAAATAAGTTTTTATTCAAGGAAAGCTTTGAAAAATTTGAAAATTTTGGAAAAAATTTTGAAAATAAGTTTTATTCAGGGGAGCCTTGAAATTTTTTAAAAATATTTAAAAATTTTGAAAATAAGTTTTATGGAGGGGGAGCTTTGAAAATTTTGAAATTTTGAATCAAAACATCGCTCGGAATAGGGATTTTGGCAAGTGTTTCTTGAGGAGTTTTAGGGTGAATTGCTGATGTGATTCAGGGTCTCCAAGTGCTGTAGGTATATGTCGCTTCGGAGGCTCATTGGCTCTCATGTCCCCGGATTAAAATTTTCACTAATGAAAGGATTAATCCGGATGGGATGAGCTTCCTTAGCAACACCATTTCGTCGTCGTGCTAACAACTTGAGTGGTCGCTCGAACAAACTAGTTGTTCAAGCAACTCTACTCTTCTAGTTGATTAGCCGCGGAAAAGACGACGGACGGATCACCGGTTTTTGTGTTTGTCTTCGGGGTCCATGATTATACAATATATTTGCACACACACACATGCATAATCAAAACAAATAAGAACATGCTCAGATCTGTACATAAAGTTAAAATAACTTTATACCTCACGATCTTCTACCGTATATCCTATCCTTCTCGTGGACGACGTGTGGACGAAGATCCTCCACGAGTAGAAGCCTTCTAGATCGAGTTCTCCTCTACCTTGTCCGCTGCGAACAAAGAGAAAAACCAACAATACCTTTCCTATCTAGAACCGACCACCAAGCTAGGAAGTTTGATGCAACTGCCGGCCAAAGAATGGATGAAGATGCGCCGGCCACCAAAACAAGAGGAGCCGCCGGCCACCTTTGGGAATTGGAGGAAGATGACCTTGCCGGCCACCAATGGGAGGAGAACCGCCGGCAAAGGAAGAAGAGAGTGGCTAAGATGAAGGGCGCCGGCCAAGGAAAGCTTGAATGAATTGGGTGCCGGCAACAATGTTGGATGAAGATGGTTGCCGCCCAACCTAGCTCCAAACCCTAGCCGCCCAACTCTTTCCAAACCCTAATCCCTCTTCCAAAAAATTATATCTTGCCCCAAACCCTAAGCCCTTATTTATAGAATTTAGGAGAAAGTTGGTTAGCCAAAATTATAGGAACTAACTCCTATATTCTTGCCACCCAACCCCTAACTCCTTTAAGGTTTGTTGCCGCCCAACCTATGGATGAGCCAAACCGTAATTCTAGAATTTAGGCTTAAGCCTCCTCTAATCTCCACCGTCGGATCTAGGGATTTAATCTCCACCGTCGGATCTAGGGATTTAATCTCCACCGTCGAATCTAGGATTTTATCCCAACCGTCGGATCTAGGATTTCATCCCAACCGTAGGATCTAGGATTTCATCCCAACCATCGGATCTAGGATTTCATCCCAACCGTCGGATCAAGGATTTCATCCCAACCGTCGGATCTAGGATTTCATCCTAACCGTCGGATCTAGGATTTTATCCCAACCGTCGGATCTAGGGATTTAATCCCAACCGTCGATTCTAGGGTTTCATCCTAACCATCGGATCTATGGATTTAATCCAACCGTTGGTTCTAGGGTTTCATCCCAACCATCGGATCTATGGATTCAATCCAACCGTTGGTTCTAGGTTTTGTTTTACATTCTTGGATCTAGACTTCACAAGGATTATAATAGGCTACGATAGGGACCATAAGGAGGAGTTGGGTCTTGGCCACCCGATGGATCGGAACCACACAATCTTGATCCATCAATGATGTTCCATTGCACTAGAGGATCATCATTGAACTACCTCACCAACCCCCATAAATTAATATGGGCTCCATATATTATTTGTACATTAATCTCCCCGTGTTTAAGATATCGAATGTCCGTCAATTAATTGATTTACTGACCATCAATTAATTAACATCTAACTCCTCGAGTAGTACCACTCAACCTTATCATCATGTTGACTAAGTCAACCAGCTGGGTTTACATGATGAACCTTATGATCTCCTCAAGGGGACATCATCAACCTAATATATAGGACACGGTTTCCTCCTATAATCAACGGCACACCATGTAAATAATATTATTTCCCAACTTACCGGACTTATTGATTTAATCCATTTAAATCTCACCCACTGGTAAATCAAAGAAATAAATACTAAGTACATGTGCCCGTCATTATATCGGGATTAAGAGTATGTACAACATAATATCCGAGGTCCGATTCAATTATGTAGTCAGCACTTAATTGAATCACCTCTATGTCGGTCCTGCTCAATACACCTAAGTGTACTAGTGTAACTCTATGTTCAAGATAAAACAATACCAAGCTACACTACAACCATGCCAATGGTTTGTCCAAAATCATCTTGGTTGTGAGCCTTTACTTATATTTTACAAGGGACTGATAACATGATCTTCTGTGCCACACCAAGCACCATGTTATTTACAATGTAAAATATTAGACAATATGCACACATATATAATGAATATATAAAATGCAAACAATGATCATGTGATTCTTATTTCAAAATAAAATGTTCATACAAAAAGAGCTAGGCTTTCAGTATACATTCCAACAAGTGCAACTCAAGCAACCACAAAGCTAGCAATCCAAAAGCCCTTGTAAAGTTGTTTTCTTTACCTGTATTGCATTTTATTATTGTATCTTGCTTGTATTTGTTTCTTACTATTGTAAGAGTTATTGTACGAGGTTTATCCACCTTCGGATTGTTCCGAGAAGGAGCTTATTTGATTAGTAGTGCATGCTTGCATTGCTAGGGCTTTTAGAGCTCAATCCGTGGAGTATGAACCATTTGGTTTTGAACCATGTTATATTCTTGCGTTGTGATTGTGTTTCTTATTATTTCTATTTGTTATTACTATTCTTCTATGCTAACAAGAGTGTAGACGATCAAGTGCGAATCAATTCCATCGACGCATCGAAACGCGCTATTCACCCCCCTCTAGCAGCCATCGAATCCTCAACAATTGGTATCAGAGCCCGTGGCACTTCTACGACTTCACATCCGAGGGAGCACACTAGAGGGAACAAGATGGAATTTGAAGGAAAATTAGGATGGGACATCCACACACCGCCACCATACGATGAAGAGGATTTTCCGGCATGGAGGGCAAGAATGGAGAACTTCTTGATGATGGATATAGAAGATTGGTTCATCATCATGGAAGGCTTTGAGCCTCCTAGTGATAAGAAGGGAAATGTCTTGAAGTTGAAGAAGTGGACACAAGATGTTATGAAATGGAAAAAGATAAGATTATGAAATGAAACAAAACGATATGTTCACGACATGAATATGACATGATGATGAAATGAAGAATGATATGTTATGAAATGAAGAATGGTATGTTACGAAATGAAAGATGATATGTTCATGAAGGGAAGCATGATGTGTTATGAAATGAAGTATGCTATGTTTGCAAAATGAAATAAGCTATGTTATAAAATAAGCATATAAGTATTTTACCTTCTGCATGGCTTGTACCAAGACCCTAACAGGGTCCAAGAAGGGATGGGCTCCTAAGATGCCCTAGGTCGATGGAATAAGACTCGGGCCTAGGATGGGCTTCTATGTATGATTGCCCCTAGGTCGATGGAATAAGACTCGGGCCTAGTACGGGATGGGCTCCAAGATGCCCTAGGTCGATGGAGTAAGACTCGGGCCTAGGATGGGCTTCTACGCTATGACGATTGCCCTAGGTCGACGGACTAAGATCGGGCCTAATAACCTAGTAGATTCGAGATTTGCTACCTCGGGTCTATTTAGGGATGCGCGCTATGATAATGAAGAAGTGGTACAATGCCGGGCCCAAATATGTTGAGAATTATATTTACGTACCTAAAATATATGTTTTCAAAAGCATCCTGCATATGTTTACCTGATTGATTGTTATGTTCACATGTTATGATTGATATGCCATGTTTATGTTGATATGTTACATATGAAGCATGTTATGATTGATATGCCATGTTTATGTTGATATGTTACATATGAAGCATGTTATGATTGATATGCCATGTTTATGTTGATATGTTACATATGATGTATGTTATGTTTGATATGCCATGTTTATGCCACTATGTTACATATGATGTATGGTATGTTTGATATGCCATGTTTATGCCACTATGTCATATATGTTGTATGTTATGTTGATTTGCTATGTTACGTATGTTATATGTTATGTTACATGTTATATTGCTTATATGTTATGAATGTTACATGCCATGATTAATGTCGATATGTGGTTTTTATGAGTTGGACTGGATCTTACTAAGCCTATGTGCTTATAGTTTATCTTCCTCGCATCGCAGTATAAGGGTAAGGGATGATAAACCAAAGGAGCAGCAGAGTCGTAATAAACTATATTCTCAAGTAGTTTTGTTTCGATTAGAAATAAGGAATGTTATATGTTAACATTTTTCTTTTCTGAAAGTATGAATAAGAAATGATGAGCTCGTTCCCTTTGAAATTAGTGATTAGTTCATTGCATGGGATGTATGTGGTATAGTTGATCAATGCCGGTTAGATTGGGACATACGAATGATGAGTGGAAAAAAAGTTGCCGCTTGATGTTGTAAACCAATTCAAATTGACATTGAGTCAATCAGAGACTGCATGTGACCTATCGGTCAGCGAAGCCGTGAAGAGATTCAACCGACTTGCATGCCTATACCCAGAGTTAGTCAGCACGAAAAGAGAAAGGGGCAAACTCATGCTGAAGATGCTCTGACCAGAAATAGCTCTGAATGTGGCCGGCGGAGCTCATAGACCGCAGACCGCAGAGGAGTTGTTCAGTAATGCCCTGATTACCGAGCATTACCTGAACATGAGACAGCGCAGATGGCTCGAGCTCATCAAGGATTATGACTGCGAGATTCTCTACCATCCGGGGAAAGCAAACAAGGTGGCTGATGCACTCAGCAGGAAGTCCTGCGCCACCTTGATGTCTCTATTAGTGTTATCTCGACCCTTAGAAAAAGAGATTATGCGTTACGGGGTTGAAATCGTCTCCGGACAGCTCTCGACCATGACGATAACACCGACATCGCTTTCGATGATATCTTTGGAAAAGCAAGCCCGTGACCCAAGCCTTCAGAGGATCAAGCAAGAGGTCTTAGAAGGAAAGGATGACGGGTTTCGGATCTCTGATAGTGGAGTACTCTACCTCGGGGATCGCTTATGTATTCCCGACGATCCAGAATTACGGAAGGAGATATTTGAGGAAGCTCACGGAACTCCTTATGCGATGCATCCTGGAACCACCAAGATGTACCAATACCTGAAACGAAAGTTCTGGTGGTTCGGAATGAAAAGAGATGTGGCTCAGTATGTCAGTACCTTCACGACTGCAGAGGGTTAAGCGAGAACACAGACACGGAGGAACACTGCGCGGTAGATCCAGATTCTAGAATGGAAATGGGAGGACATTTCTATGGATTTCATCTCAGGATTGCCCAAGACGACAAATGGTTATGATGCTATATGGGTAATAGTGGACAGATTGACGAAGTCCGCCCATTTCTTAGCAATCAAGATGACCTATTCGGGAGAACAAGTGGCTCGATTATATGCTAGAAAATTAGACTACATGGAATTCCTAAGACCATCATTTACAGCGATGGAGATGGTCGCTTTATTTCCTATTTAGGAATGTGTTGAAGGCCCTAGGCACGAAGCTGTTCGATCTTGCCTTCCATCCCGAGACAGACGAGGACCAGAAAGAGTAAATCAAATCTTGGAGGATATGTTACGAGCTGCGCCTGGATTTCAAAGGTAGTGGTGCCGATACTTATGTTTGGCGAGTCGCCTACAATAATAGCTACCAAGCTACTATTGGAATGGCACCCTACGAGGCTCTATACTGGAAGGAAATGTAGATCTCCCATATCTTTAGTGCGAGGGTGGTGAAAAGAAGAGGATGGGACCCACGGATTTCATCGACGACACCACCCGAGCTATCTGAAACATCAGTCGAGAATTGAAGCTGCTCAGGCAAAAGAGCTATGCGGATATCGGCATAGACCGTTAGAATTGAGTTGGGGACCTAGTATTCCTCAAAGTGGCTCCTATGAAGGAGTGATGAGATTCGGAAGAAAGGGTAAATCGAGTCCACGCTCGTGGGACCGTATCCGATATTGTAGAGGATTGGCAAGGTAGCTTACAAGCTAGAGCCTCAAGAGATGTCGGCTATTCACAACGTGTTCCATGTCTCTGCTCAAGAAATGCATTTCAGTCTGGACCAAGTGATCGAGCCACAAGCGATTACAAGTTCAATAGGACACAGTATTGATAGTCGGCCTATCCGGATACTAGGACCGAGAAATCAAGAGGCTAAGGAACAAGAGGTGCCCTTAGTAAAGGTCACAGGCGAGAATCAGCAGTGCGAGGAAGCTACAGGAGCGAGGAGGACATGAAGCAGAAGTACCCACAATTGTTCTAAGTTTCGAGGACGAAACTTTTAAAAAGTATGAAGGATTGTAACGCCCGTAAAATTCCTAGCAATTTTACAAGAATTTTTGGCTTGATGATAATGGGATTTATGTGGGCCTTTTCAAAAATAAAAGAAAATAAGCCAAAAAGGGGTGCAAGGCCTAGGAATTGAACCCCAAACCTCTAGAGATAGCCAAACCCTATAGATGCACCCACTAACCAGAAGCCCAATAGGATATTTTCCTTAGAGGAAGAGGGGAAATTGTAGATAAGTGTGATGAGGGTAAATGAAGGGACATGGAAAAGAGAAGAGAAACTTCTCTTCCTCTCTTTATAAAGAAGAGGGAAGGCTCCATTTGGCCACTTCTTCTTCCTTTCTTCTTCTCACCGAAATCTAGAGGCTCTCCCTCTCCATTTCCACCCTTGGCCGAACCTCATCCAAGCAAGCAAGGAAGCAAAGGCTAGGTTTGGTTTCTTAGGTTACCTTCACACTACAAGCAAAGCGAAGGATGTAAGTATCCCTCACCTGCATACGAGTAGCTTCGATTGCTATTTTGTGAAAGAAACCTATAATATATATATTCGGCCAACCTATGTTTTTGGGTGACTAAATGAAGTTTTAATCCATGTTTGTGTAGGATCATGATGTTGTTGTTATGTTAGAAGAATTAGGTTAACCCTAAAGACCTACAAGATCCATTCGGCCACCCCTAGATCTTGATGATTCAATGAAGTTTAATCCATATTTTTGTAGGCTTATGATGTTGTTGTTATGTTAAAATGAATTAGGTTAAAAGCTAACCCTAATAGCCCCTATGGACCATTCGGCCACCCCTAGATCTTGATGATTCAATGAAGTTTAATCCATATTTTTGTAGGCTTATGATGTTGTTATGTTAAAATGAATGAGGTTAAAGGTTAACCCTAATAGCCACCAAGCCACCAAGATCCATTCGGCCAAGCCATGTTTTAGGGTTTCAATGAAGTTCTATGCTATGTTTTTGTAACTATATGATGATGTTAGGATTTAAGATGGATTAGGACAAAAGCTAACCCTAAAAACCTACTTGGACCATTCGGCCACCTCTCTATTTTGATGACTCCATGAAGTTTAACCCATGTTTTATATGCATATGAAGTTGTTAGTATGTTAATTGAATTAGGTTAAAAGACTAGCCCTAAAAACCTACTTGGATCATTCGGCCACCATGAATTTTGGGTGATTAAATGAAGTATAATTCATGTTTTATATGCAAATGAAGTTGTAGTTATGTTAAATGAATTAGGTTAAAAGATAACCCTAGAATACCATATGGACTATTCGGCCACCATGAATTTTGGGTGATTAAATGAAGTCTAATTCATGTTCTATATGCAAATGAAGTTGTTGTTATGCTAAAATGAATTAGGTTAAAAGATAACCCTAGAAAACCCTATGGACCATTCGGCCATCATGTATTTTTGGGGATTAAATGAAGTTTTAATTCAAGTCTTATGTGCATATGAAGTTGTTGTTAAGTTAAATGAATAGGTTAACATGTGTTTTATGTTGGGTGAATTCATGTTGACTTGTGATATTAAATAATGCTAGATGAAGATAACATGCCTTAGGTTAGTGTTTACTTACTTTTGATGCCATGCTTTATGCCATGTCTATGTGTATGCGATATTTAAAATATGTTATGAAATGGAAAAAGATAAGATTATGAAATGAAACAAAACGATATGTTCACGACATGAATATGACATGATGATGAAATGAAGAATGATATGTTATGAAATGAAGAATGGTATGTTACGAAATGAAAGATGATATGTTCATGAAGGGAAGCATGATGTGTTATGAAATGAAGTATGCTATGTTTGCAAAATGAAATAAGCTATGTTATAAAATAAGCATATAAGTTTTTACCTTCTGCATGGCTTGTACCAAGACCCTAACAGGGTCCAAGAAGGGATGGGCTCCTAAGATGCCCTAGGTCGATGGAATAAGACTCGGGCCTTGGATGGGCTTCTATGTATGATTGCCCCTAGGTCGATGGAATAAGACTCGGGCCTGTAGGGGATCGATATGGCCGGCTAGAGGGGGGTGAATAGCCCTTTTCGTTGGACATCGTAAATTGCTCGTCTACAAAGGATTAGCGCAAGCGGAATATACAACTATAAGTAAAGAAAAGCAAAATATAAACAAGCAATACAAACACCGAGATATAACGTGGTTCACGGCTACGCCGCTAATCCACGGTCCGATTCGTCCACGGTGAATCACTCCGCCAAAACCAATCACTATCGGTCTCTCCTTTGCACAAAGCTAGGTGGAGGTAACCTTTACAACCAAGATCACTCTTCTTACAATAGGATTGAAGTAAAGACAAGTAAGAAGAGTTTAGAGCTTGTGGGGCACTAGGAAGATTGTTTGGAACTTGAGCATTAGCCTCTCAAAGGCTCACACCCTCTCTTTTTATAGAGAGAGCTAACTTCTTCCCGTTTGCCGCCATCGATATCGCCCTTGGCGATCATTCGTCACTAACGGCCTCCGAACACGTCGGATCCGGCCGTGTAGTCAGCGGAACTCTTAGCGATCATCGATGGACCTCATCGATCGGCGCTTCCTCGATCGGCCCATCGGCTACGAATAGCGTGGCGAACCCTTATTGACCCGGATCGGCGCGCTTGGTGATGGTCTCGTGGATCGGCCCACGTATGGCGATCGGCTGCGCCTAATCTAGTCGATCGTATACGGTCGAACTCACTCGACTCGAGCGATCGGCCCGCCATGACATGGCGGTCGGGTGTCGAAAACCCATCCAACACTTGGCCAAATGGCCAAGTTTCACCTAAGAGCTACCCTTCCCCGGGTTACAATCGCTCACTCTCATTTCTCGGAGTCCCTCGCCTTCGAAGTTCTCTTCGTTCTCGGCCACGTCCCTCGGCAGCATCAGGCGCACGGCTCTGCAATGCTCCTTCACGTCTCTTGCCTCGAAGTCTACTTCCTCCGGCTTCACTCCAAGCTTCTCGTCCGGCGGTCCCTCGGATGCTCCAAGCGCACGGCTTCCGCAAAGCTATCCTTCACCGACTCAAGGCACGAGTCATGAGATGTGAAACTTGCCACGGCTCCATGTGCGAATTACTAAGTCCTGCACGACTTCAACGCACATATTACATCAACATATCAAACTAACTTAAACCCTTTGCCACACCATCAAAACCATATTACGGCAAGAGATTGCCCTAACAATCTCCCCCTTTTTGATGTGTGGCAATCCGTTTAAGTTAGGTAAAAACATTTGATATAAATTCTAAGGTAAGAAAGCATGTAAAGATAAACATGATATAACAACATGCAACTCCCCCTTAATCCATGAAACTCTCTATGCAAATTTTCTCCCCCTATCATATTATCATATATTTCTCCCCCTAAAGTAATTAACTTAAACATACTCATTTCTCCCCCTTTGACACCATCAAAAAGAATAAAACTAAGTTATAAGCTTATGGCATCAAGTATAATGGAGGGAAAATATGACAAGTTGATTTAAAAATTGGGTACCACTTGTTGATGGCATCAAGTATATTTCTACCACTTGTTGTAGCTTTACAAACTGAATTCGGCCTTCAATGTTCTGATTTACAGGCCACCCGATCATTTACTATCGGTATGGCAATGCGCACAAAGAATCAAATTTGATTTTTCGACGAATTTCAAATGCATTATAAATTCCAGAAAATTCTAAAAATCATGAAATTTGGGGAACATATTTCTTTTAAGTATATCTATCAATGAAAAATAGTTTTTCATGAAAACTCATTATATTTTCTTGTTTTTGCCAAAAATCCAAAAGCTCTAAAAACCACTAGGTTTTTGATCATTCTAGTATCAAGTTAGCTACCTAGTTTTGCATCCAATTGTTTCAAAACATGAATACATGTATTTTAAGATAAGAAATTATTTTGAAAACATATGAAATATCCAACCATGATCTTTGGGAAATATGTCTATGAATTAAACATAAGCCTTCCCCATGATTGGTCTATTATTGCTATGTTGATACTTTAAATGACCATCTAAATGCCATAGGCATTTAGTGGACATTTGTATCATCCTAATATCTCACCCATGCTAAGTTTGCAATCAAGTTAACCTATAGTGAGTGTGAGATGTATCCTAGGGGGTATTTGTATATACTTAACCCATATATTCATGCAATTTTATCATGGTTAAGTATCAACCTAACATCCTACATGATCATAATGACATATATCAATTAATTCTACATTATGATCATGAAATACATGTTTTCATCAAATTATAGTCATGCATTAGGTATTATACGGTGATAATAAACAAATTATCACCTAAAGCATGATTTAAACCTATTTCTCATGATAACATGCCAAATATAAAAAAAACATAAATCATGATTGTAAATGTACATAGGAATTACATCAATCATCATGATTTAAGCATTATTACCTATTTATGGGCACGTTATCATCACCCAACACTATCTAAAAAATGTTGTTCCGTCATCCTAAGTCAACCAAAATGTGATATAGGTCAAGTTCATATGGTTGACTACCCTAGGGTTATCCTAACCCTTAAGGATGGATTTTGGAACCCAAAATAGATTCTTTCCTATTGGGTTCACTAAGTATTCCTTGGGGATCCATTTTCTAGCTATTATCTTCTTCTTATCTTGTCCCCTAGCAATTAGGCATTTGTAGGCCTTTTCATTTTTCTTTTCCTTATAGCCTAGGCCCTTCTTGTTGAAACTAGCTCTTTGGCTCCCTAAGATCATATTTAATGTGTTGGAGCCAATTGTGAATTTCTCTAGGGCTTTGGTTAAATAATCTACCTTTTCCCTTAAGGCCCTATTTTCATTTATACATGCATCATTAACATCAAAAGGCATATAATCATGTGAGCATGCTTCATTTGAGCTAGAAGAAATATTATCATTTAAGCATGCATTTTCTAGTTTATTTTCTAGGTCCTTAATTTGATCTAGCATGCTTTTGTTTTTCTTCTTAGCTCTAAATAAATCTCTAGTTAAGCTAGAAACCATGGAAACTATTTTCTTAGGGGTTAGATTTGTTACCATAGTTTCCATGTCCTCTTCTTCTTCGGATGAGGAGGATGTAGAAGCTCCCCCTTCATTTGAGCTCTCCCCATTTGAGCTTGATCCTTCATTTTCGGATGAAGAGCAATCCAAGTCATCAAAGGCCATCAAGGCCAAATTGGTGACAAAGGCATTCTCCTCATCCGATGATGATGAGGAGGATGAAGATGGATCATCCCAAGTCCTTGCCTTGAGAGCTTTAGCCTTTCCCTTCTCCTTTGTCTTCTTCTCCTCTTCCTTCTTTTTCTTGCTCCCCTTTTTCTTCTTCTTTTCTTCCTTCCTTTTCTTTTCTTCTTTTCTTTTGTTTAGGAGAGGACAATTGTCCCTTATGTGCCCTTCTCCTTGGCAATTGTAGCATATGACCTTCCCCCTTGATCTTCTATTCCTATCATTAGATTTATCAAATCTAAAATTCTTAAATGCACGTCTTACCCTCCTTACCATATAGGCTTCTTCGGTGCTATCCATGGAGGAGGAGGAAGACGCTTCGTCATCGGATGAGGAGGAGATTTCCATCTTCTTCTTCCCCTTATTTGCCAATAATGCTACTCCTCTTGAGGGTTGAATTTTAGGCTCCTCTTGTATTCCCTCAAGCCTAGTTTCGTGGAGTTCCATTGTTGAGAAGAACTCCTCCAAGGTGCTCACTTCTAAATTCTTTGAGATATAGAATGAGTCCACCATGGAGCTCCATTTTGAGGACCGGGGAAAGGCATCTATGGCCTTCATTACCATATCCCGGTTTGATAGCTTCTCACCTACACTTATTAGCCCAATTAAAATTTCTTTAAACCTAGAGTGTAGTGAGGTTACCTTTTCTCCCTTTTCTAGCTTGATATTTGATAATTTGGAGCGGAGGAGGTCTCTTCTTGCTAGCTTAGCCTCCGAGGTACCTTCATGAAGCTCTACTAGCTTCTCCCACATCTCCTTAGCACTAGAACATTCCCCTATCCTATTGACTTCTTGTTGGGGGAGGACATTGTATAGGTGGTGCTTGGCCTTTGAATTCGCCAAATACTCCTCTCTTTGCCTCTTGCTCCACCTAGATTTCTCCAATGGCTCCCCATTCTCGTTCCTAGGCAACTCAAAACCGTTTTCCATTATTAATAAAATTTCAAAGTCGGTTTCGAAGAATACCTCCATCCTCTTTTTCCACCAAGAGAATTCGCCGTCGAACTTCGGTGGGTGGATGTTTGAGCCGGCCATTTTGATGTAGGGCTTGTTGCGGCGGTTAGTCCGGTGACAAGCAACCTCGGCTCTGATACCACTTGTAGGGGATCGATATGGCCGGCTAGAGGGGGGTGAATAGCCCTTTTCGTTGGACGTCGTAAATTGCTCGTCTACAAAAGATTAGCGCAAGCGGAATATACAACTATAAGTAAAGACAAGCAAAATATAAACAAGTAATACAAACACCGAGATATAACATGGTTCACGGCTACGCCGCTAATCCACGGTCCGATTCGTCCACGGTGAATCACTCCGCCAAAACCAATCACTATCGGTCTCTCCTTTGCACAAAGCTAGGTGGAGGTAACCATTACAACCAAGATCACTCTTCTTACAATAGGATTGAAGTAAAGACAAGTAAGAAGAGTTTAGAGCTTGTGGGGTACTAGGAAGATTGTTTGGAACTTGAGCATTAGCCTCTCAAAGGCTCACACCTCTCTTTTTATAGAGAGAGCTAATTTCTTCCCGTTTGCCGCCATCGGTCATTTGTGCGCCCTTGGCGATCATTGCCCGTCCTAGCGGCCTCCGAACACGTCGGATCCGGCCGTTGTAGTCAGCGGAACTCTTGGCGATCGGTGATGGACCTCATCGATCATTGCCGCGTCATAATCGGCCCGATCGGCTCGAGCGGTTCGTGGCGAACCCTTATTGACGGTCATTGCGCCTTGGCGGATCGGTGATCGTCTTGCGATCGACTACGTATGGTAGTCTGCGCCTGATCGATCGATCGTATACGGTCGAACTCACTTTCGACTCGGAAGCGATCATTGCCATGACATAGCGATCGGTGATGTCAGAAAACCCATCGACACTTGGCCAAATGGCCAAGTTTCACCTAAACTACCCTTCCCGGGTTACAATCGCTCCTCTCATTTCTCGGAGTCCCTCGCCTTGAAGTTCTCTTCGTTCGGCCCGTCCCTTGGCGACATCGGTAGCGCGGCTCTGCAATGCTCCTTCACGTCTCTTGCCTCGAAGTCTACTTCCTCCGGCTTCACTCCAAGCTTCTCGTCCGGCGGTCCCTCGGATGCTCCAAGCGCACGGCTTCCGCAAAGCTATCCTTCACCGACTCAAGACACGAGTCATGAGATGTGAAACTTGCCACGGCTCCATGTGCGAATTACTAAGTCCTGCACGACTTCAACGCACATATTACATCAACATATCAAACTAACTTAAACCCTTTGCCACACCATCAAAACCATATTACGGCAAGAGATTGCCCTAACAGGGCCTAGTATGGGATGGGCTCCAAGATGCCCTAGGTCGATGGAGTAAGACTCGGGCCTAGGATGGGCTTCTACGCTATGACGATTGCCCTAGGTCGACGGACTAAGATCGGGCCTAATAACCTAGTAGGTTCGAGATTTGCTACCTCGGGTCTATTTAGGGATGCGCGCTATGATAATGAAGAAGTGGTACAATGCCGGGCCCAAATATGTTGAGAATTATATTTACGTACCTAAAATATATGTTTTCAAAAGCATCCTGCATATGTTTACCTGATTGATTGTTATGTTCACATGTTATGATTGATATGCCATGTTTATGTTGATATGTTACATATGAAGCATGTTATGATTGATATGCCATGTTTATGTTGATATGTTACATATGAAGCATGTTATGATTGATATGCCATGTTTATGTTGATATATTACATATGAAGCATGTTATGATTGATATGCCATGTTTATGTTGATATGTTACATATGATGTATGTTATGTTTGATATGCCATGTTTATGCCACTATGTTACATATGATGTATGGTATGTTTGATATGCCATGTTTATGCCACTATGTCATATATGTTGTATGTTATGTTGATTTGCTATGTTACGTATGTTATATGTTATGTTACATGTTATATTGCTTATATGTTATGAATGTTACATGCCATGATTAATGTCGATATGTGGTTTTTATGAGTTGGACTGGATCTTACTAAGCCTATGTGCTTATAGTTTATCTTCCCCTCGTACTGCAGATAAGGGTAAGGGATGGATAAACTAAAGGGAGCAGCAGGAGGGGCCAAATGTGTGTGGCAGTGGCATGGTGGAGAACATCCGTTAGGTTATATATATATGTTTACCTATGATGATGACATTTATGGATGTCCTTACTTATGTCTCCGTATGACGACGATGTTTATAAACATGAACTAAGCACTAGTTATCTATATATGTTATGATGCATGCTCTATGTTAATAAGAAGAAGTAAAGAAGAAGTATCTATACATGTTATGATGCATACTCTATGTTAAGAAGAAGAAGTATATATATATATATATATATATATATATATATATATATGTCAATGCATGTTTATGTTTTAAAAGAAAAAAAAATATAGGTCTAAAGTCTTCCGCTGTAAGAATTAAGAAGTATGTATAAAGTCTTCCGCTGTATGTAATGTATGTATGTACGGTCGCGTCACGCGCCGCCCCTCCGGGTTCTGGGTCCGAAAAGGGCGGGCGTGACAAGTATTAGGAAAATTGAAGACCATCTAGGTTGTAATCCAAAGGACTATACCTAGGAAGTCTCATGTCCAAATAATAGATGAAAAATCAAAATTTAGACAATTAGAGTTAGAAAATCAAGCCTTGAGGTTAAGGCTTGAAAAACTTGAAAAGACCCTCAAAAAGATTCAAAATCAAGTTAAAGGGTCAAATGATCAAAAATCTAGGTCAAATTGTCAAAATCTAGGGTCAAGGAAGCAAGGTCCACCTAAGGGAAAGAAAGGTTTGGGTCACAAACCTAAGGCTAATGAGACTTACCATAGTGTTCCATTCGATTAAGGAACACAACCTAGGTCTAGGAAGGCCATGGTTACTAGGTAAGCTATTCCCAAGGTTAACCAAGGAAAGTGTCTAGTGGCCGAAGTTTCTATAAAACCTAGGAAGACCACTAAGAAGGTTACTAGGGAGGCAATCCTTAAGGTTAACTATGATAGGACCCAAATGACCAAGGCTCCTAAGCCTAGGAGGATCATTAGGAAGGTGTCTAGGGAAGATATCCCTAAGGAATACCTAGTTAACCCAAGGAGCTCAAACAAGTATTGGGTTCCTAAAAGTGTGATTCCATCACGCTAAGTGGGTTGGAGGTGTTAACTTGAATTGGTGGGTAGTTAACCTAACCATTGTAAAGTTAACACTTTATAGCTTTTTCAAAGTTATGTGATACCTTGGAAATAAGTTTGAATTTTAATCCTAAAGGATTTTAGGATGTGCCAATAAGCCTTGAGAATTGTGAAAAATTGATTCAACTTGGCACATGTAGACTTAGAGTTATTGGTGTGCAATTTGAGGCTTTGGCACGCTTTGGGAATTAGTGTATCAAGAAAATTGTCCTAAGGCTTAGAAATTACATTTAAGATTGATACTCAAGTACTACACATCTTGATGTCCCATACTTACCATGCTTCATGTGTTTTATCATATGTTTGCATGGAAGGAATGTTTATGGTGTATTGCATCTCATAAAATAGATCATTCTCCTTGATTGTGTATTTCAACACTTAAAAAGGGTGAGATGCTAGGATTTGAAACTATTGGATGTTAATGCTTGTGAAAATAAAATAAAATACATTAACAAATGCATGAACATAGGCATAACACTAATATATTCGATATACATGAATAAACATGTTAAAATGAAACAAATTGAGTGAAGAAATCGAAATTCACTTAATTTCAGAACTGAAAATCAGATATCAGTCGACTGATAACACTGTATCATGATACTGCGAGCCCAGCAGTCGAGTGTTGCGTCCAAGACTCGACTGATTTGTCCATCAGTCGACTATTGGTACTGTTCATCGTGGTCGAACAGCCATAGTCGAGTGGCTTGTCCGGCAGTCGAGTGCTGGTCACATCAGTCGACTGATGTTACTGTAGCTCGACACAGAACGTTCGACAGTCGAGTGGTGAGATAGAGCAGTCGATTGCCGGTTCGGTGAACCATTCACTAAACCACTATTAGTCGACTGATGTCACACATTAGTCGACTGATGTCACGATTTTATAACACCGAACCGCTAGGGTTCGGCACTTCACGCCTTCTTTGCGTGACTCCTCTTCTCTGATCACCTCCAAACATCTCCGACCAGTCTTCTCACATCCACACCGGTGACCAAAAGCCTTTGATCGCTCTATCACTAAAATGGCTACTCACAACCCTCATTTTCTCCTCCGACGTTAGGGTTTCGGTGAGATCTTCTTTTCGGCGATCTTCCGACATTCTCTCCGGCAAGTAGGCTGCCCAGTTAGGCCCTCACAACCATCAATCTAGTAATTGCACCAAAGTATACCTCTAAACCCTTTAAACCCTATTTTTTTTTACATCGCATTTTGATCTAATGATGGTATTTGTGTCATCACTGTTGGATCGAGAAGCGTCGCTAGAGGGGGGGGTGAACAACGGGCGTAAATCTTTTCATTCATTCGTTCGATACACAAGTATGCACAACAAAAAAATAAAAAGACACATTTATTTTTATTTGGTTCACAACCCAGCGGTTGCTACTCTAAAGACCTAACGGTCATAGTGTTAGTGAAAGCCCTAGAGCCAATCATATGATGATTGTTGTATGGACTTTATTGTATCATATTCCTATTTATAAAGGCATGGTTATTATATTTACTTGTATTGGTGCCAAATAACCAAATATAATAATGTCCTTGAGTAGTAGGTTCTTATCTATATCAATCGATTGGTTGAATCGATAATGAGATGATATAGAGAACACTACTCTTAATCATTCCTAGTCGAGTATTAACATTCAGGGATAATGTTAATGCGTAGAGACTAGCATGTAGGTCAACAAGATGACTTGATCTAACAAGTCATGGATATGAGATATCAAGTTGACACATGGGTATGCATTGGAGAATGTATACTGAATGACCCGCCATGAGAAAGTATCATGGATCGTTATATGAGTGTCATATACTTTCTCATGTGGCTATTAGTATGACTATTAGTCCTTAGACCTGAAGTCACCATGGTTCCCTACATAACGAGTTGCATACTTTGGCTTCGTCAAACGTCACCCGTAAATGGGTGGACTATAAAGGCGACATCGGGTATGTAACTAATTATGCGGAGGGATGTGAGTGATGTAGATGGGATCTATCCCTCCTATATGACGGGGGTGACATCGATATTCTTGATAGAGTGAGACCACGAAGTGCATGACATGCCCAAATGAGTCAATATGAGATATTGAGCTCATTTGATTAGAGTGAGTCTACTTGGAGTTCAAGATTTAGATTGTACCGAGGATGACACGGTCTATGCCTCGATTGGTCAATCTAGATGTCAAGGATAGAGGGACATTGTCACATATTGTGAGAGTCACAATTAGTAGTCACAAAGGTGATGTTGGAGCTCAACATTCTTGTAACTTGGGTAGCAATGATGTGTTGCTAGATACCGCTCATTGCTTATGTTCCTAAATCGGTTTAGGACATTGCCAACGCTACAAGAACCTATAGGTCACACACATAAGAGCAATTAGATGGAGATTAGGTTCATATGATGAACCATGAGGATTAGGTTCATGGAATGAACCAAATTGGATTAAGAGTAATCCAAATTAGACTAATTGAGTTAGACTCAAGTTGATTCAAGTGTTGAATGAGTCTAATTGAGATTTGATTCATCAAATCAATTTAAATTAATGAATAGAGATTCATTAAATTAAATTGACTTGAGTCAAGTGGTTAGATTTGATCAACCATGGGAGATTAGAGGTCAAGTTTGACTTGACTTGAGAGGGAAGATGAAAAGTCAAGTTTGACTTGACCAAATGCCATGTCATGATGATGACTAGGCATGGCCGGCCAATGATGGTGCTCCACATCATCATTGACTTGGTCAATTGGTGCCACATCATGAGGGAGACCAAGGGTCATGGGAGTTACATGCATGCATGTAACCCCTCTCCATAATGTGGCCGGCCAACACTTTAGAGGTTTCATGGGTGAAATTCTTTTTATGAGTAACTCTCCATAACTTCATCTTCAACCTTGGAACCTTTTCTCTCAAGCTCTCCCTCTCCAACCTCATCTTGCCGAGACACCATAGAGGAGTGCTAGCACACTCAAGTGTCTTTTTCTCTTCCACCTATTGCTTGTGTGGATACCATAGAGGAGTGTGCACTTGACACTCTCGAGTTCCAAGTGACTTTGACGAGCGGATAAGCTTAAGGGCGCCGCCACGAGGGTAACGTTTCTAACCTCTTAGATCTAAGGTAGATCTAGGATTTTGTAAGCACATACATGTAATTATAATTTTTATACTGCAGACGGATCCGTGGGTCGGGCTTCCGAGGTTTCCGCAAAAGCGTTTTTCTCTAAAACCCAACAAAGGGTATCGAGCCACGTAAGCATGTATGTGTTTCGTTTTGTAATTTTTGTATTAGATATAAAAATTACAGATTTATATGTTTCTGTAAATTTTCTTATTTTATAGAATTTTTGGGTATTTTTCTCGTAGAGTCAAAGCAACGAGTGTTGGGACACTCGTAGGCTTCAACCGTCGAAAAAAAAACTCTCCGAATCGGCGAGTTCTCGCTTAGGTTTGGGACAGCGACTTAAGTCGCTGTAAGATCATTTAGGGACACTCGCAGTTTATTTTGCAGTAGGGCACTGCCCCTATCCCCGAAGGGCCATGTCCCGCGATCGCGCCTTAAACCGCTTAGCGGGACCGCTTGGAGGGTGACTCATAAATTCAAAATAAATTAGGAAAAATTATAGAAATTTTCTGTAAAATACATAATTTAGAATTATATATAATTCTGTGATTGTCATGGCCCAATAACCCAATTGGATTGGATTATGTGTTGTAATTCATAATACGGCCCGCGTGGTCGCTTTGTGGTCAGGCGTGTTGTAAAGTGTTTCATGACCGCGTCGCACCTATTCTTTTAATATTCTAGTTGTAAATAGTTTTAGACTCGAATGTAACTCAAGTTTCATATTTGTAATGTACAAAATGGAGCGGTGGAAAGTCCACTCGAAGACGAGATTACGAGAAGGGTGATTTACACATGACGGCCAAAGGAAGCGCTTGGAGAAGCCGCTTAGCCTTAGGTTGATCATCCGATCTTCTCATTGGCTTGAGAAGATCGTAGTAGGGCCATGACTATATCACATTTAATGATATATATATATGTTGATATATATATGTATATTTAATTGATTTTGCTTGTATGTATGTGATGCATGCTAGTAGAAAAATGTTTGTATGTATATGATGCATGCTAGGTTAATTTTCTTGTATGTATATGATGCATGCTAGAATAATTAATGTATGTATATGCATGCTAATATAGGATAATAAAGGCCTAAATGCGTATAAGATACACATTACGATTAGATTAGATCATAATCGAATCAACTCGAAAATGCCTACCGAGCCTTGATACCCATCACTACCTCGATCATTTGTTATTGTTGAATCTGCCAAAGCAGAGCAACGCATATTATCTTGGTAGGGTGCGGAGGGACAATCTTGGTCCCACCTATCACGACTCGGGTTAGAGTAAGCTCAATTAGATTGAGCAAAACTAGTTAACTCAATTGGATCGAGTAGAACTATAGGCATATTCCAATCGTTGGAAAGATAGGTTAAGATCGCATTTACACTAAATCTTGGGCGATTTAGCCAAAGCTAACTCAAGGTCTTTGTAAATGTGGGTCTTAATCCTATAAACAAGAGTTGCATAGAGATGTAATCGGTAATGTGTTACCCACCGATCGTACTAAGTCTTGGGCGATTTAGCCAAAGCTAACTCAAGGCTTAGTATGATGTGGATCTTGTCCCGCAAGAATTATAGCTAGTTTGTATGAATCTAGTAAAAGTGGTTTGACCACATCCATAACTCGATTCTACAAAATTCCTATAATTTAGTGGGAGCATCATTTGATTAAAGGCCTAATTAAATGATAAAAGGAATATGATATTAATTCTCTGCATTGTATGTTGTAGATAACTATGTCGACAAACACGAACACTCTCTCTCTGCGATCCGTCCTTGAGAAGGAAAAAGCTCAATGGAGCAAATTTCCGGATCGTACAGAACTGAGAATTATTCTCACCCAAGAAAGGAAGTTGTACATCCTGGAGCAGCCCATTCCGGAGGCACCTCCTGCCAATGCCTTGCGAGTTGACAAAGATGCATACTAGAAGCATCAAGATGATGCATTAGATGTGTCATGTCTAATGCTCGCGACCATGAACTCTGAGCTTCAGAAGCAACACGAGTTCATGAATGCTTATGATATGGTTGGACATCTTCGTCAACTATATCAAGGACAAGCTAGGCATGAGAGATATGAAGTCTCTAAGGCATTATTTGGGTCCAAAATGCAAGAAGGGACTCCCGTAGGTACATATGTACTCAAGATGATTGGGTATGTAGAAAACCTACAAAGGCTGGGATTCCCACTTGGCCAAGAGCTGGCCACTGACCTAATCTTGCAATCTTTGCCACAAGCCTTCAATCAATTTGTCATGAATTATAACATGAATGAAATTGATAAGCCATTGCCTGAAATGCTCAAAGATGTTGAGAATCGCAGAGCTTAACCGAAGGGTAAATCTGACACCATTTTGATGGTGCAGAAGAAGAAAGGCAAGGGCAAGCCTAAAGGTAAGGGAAAGTCCCAAGCCAAGGGCAAAGGCAAAGAACTTAAACCCAAAGGAGGGATAGCCAAGGAAGGGGCTTGCTTCTTCTGCAAGGAAGCAGGACACTGGAAGCGTAACTGCAAGGCATACCTGGAAGATCTTAAGAAGAAGAGAAGTGAGACTTCTACTTCAGGTATAAATGTTATATAAGTCAATCTATCTATTTCTTCATCATGGGTATTAGATACCGGATGTGCATCTCACATTTGTACCAATGTGCAGGGGCTGAGAAATAGCAAGGCATTGACAAAGGGCGAGGTGGACCTACGAGTAGGCAATGGAGCAAGGGTTGCTGCTGTCGCTGTAGGAACTTATGATCTATCTCTGCCCTCTGGGCTTGTACTAGAATTAGAAGAATGTTGTTATGTGCCTGCTTTAACTAAGAACATCATTTCAGTTTCTTGTTTGGACAAGAAAGGTTTTTCATTTATAATAAAGAACAAATGTTGTTCAGTTTATTTAAATGATATGTTCTATTGTAGTGCACCTCTAATGAATGGACTCTACTTTCTAGACTTAGAGAGCCCTATCTATAACATAAGTACCAAGAGGTTCAAGTCAAATGAGTTGAACCAAACCTATCTCTGGCATTGTCGCTTAGGTCACATAAATGAGAGTCGCTTATCTCAACTCCATAAGGATGGGCTGCTAGACTCATTTGATTTTGAATCATATGAGACATGCGAGTCTTGCCTTTTAGGCAAGATGACCAAGACTCCCTTTAGTGGACATAGCGAAAGAGCAACAGATTTGTTAGGACTTATACATAGTGATGTATGTGGTCCTTTCAATGTTGCTGCTAGAGGTGGTTACATGTACTTCATTACATTTACTGATGACTTCAGTAGATATGGTTATGTGTATCTTATGACACATAAATCTGAATCCTTTGAAAAGTTCAAAGAATTCAAGAATGAAGTACAAAACCAGCTTGGCAAGAGTATTAAGATACTTCGATCAGATCGAGGTGGTGAATACCTTAGCCATGTGTTTTGTGACTATCTAGCTGAGTGTGGGATTCTATCCCAACTCACTCCTCCCGAACACCACAAAGGGAATGGTGTATCCGAAAGGAGGAATCGTAGCCTATTGGATATGGTACGATCTATGATGAGTCACACAGATCTTCCTATATCCTTTGGGGATATGCTCGACACGCAGCCTTTACCTTTAACCATGTACCATCCAAGGTCAGGGTAAAGACACCATATACGATATGGACAGGAAAATCCCAAGATGTCTTTTATGAGGATTTGGGGTTGTGAGGCTTACGCTCGACGCCAAGTCTAAGACAAACCGGGACCCAAACCGATAGGTGCTATTTTGTTGGATATCCCAAGGATACAAAGGGATATTATTTCTACATTCCCACCAAGACAAAGAGTTTGTGGCAAAGACGGGTTTTTCTAGAAAGGGATTTTGTTTCTAGAAAACTAGTGGAGTACCTTCGATCTTGAAGAAATTCAAGATAAGGACCATAGCACACTGAGGCCTTGATGGAGGTTGAACAGAACCACAAAGTGTTGTGAGTGATGAGGTTGTTGCACAAAGAGTTGTGGAACAACCACTGCTCAAGTAGACCTACCTCTTCGCAGTCCGATAGGGTACGCCGTCACCGAGAGATACTCATTTCTCTTGTCTGACCATGATGATGTAATGCTCATTAAGAATGAGCCTACCGCCTATCAGGAAGCTGTGATGAGCCCAGATTCTGAGAAATGGCTAGACGCCATGAGATCCGAGATGGAATCCATGTACACTAACCAAGTATGGACTTTGGTTGATCCACCAAGGGTCAAACCCATCGGGTGTAAGTGGGTCTTTAGGAGAAAGACCGACATGGATGGACTTACGATACCTATAAGGGCCGATTGGCTAAAGGTTTCAAGCAAATTCATGGTATTGACTATGATGAAACCTTTTCTCCAAAGATGGCGATGTTTAAGTCCATTCGATCTTGCTTGCTATTGCAAAGATACCACGATTATGAAATCTGCAGATGGATGTCAAAACCGCTTCGAATGGAAACTTACTCGAGGATGTGTACATGACACAACCCGAGGGTTTTTAGATCCACAAAGATATCGGGAAGGTATGCAAGCCAAAGGTCCATTTATGGGCTAAAGCAAGCTTCTGAGCCGAATCTTCGATTCGATGATGCGATCAAACAGCTTTGGTTTCATCAAGAATGAAGATGAACCCCGTGGTTCTAAGAGGGTTAATGGGAACATAGTTGTGTTCCTTGTATTGTATGTGGATGACATACAACTCATTGGGAATGACATCCTTCGCCATACCCGTGAAGACTTGGTCGGGACGTGCTTCTCAATGAAGGACTTAGGTGAAGCATACCGTATTCTAGGCATCAAGATCTATAGAGATAGATCTAAGAGATTGCTTGGCCTAAGTCGAGTACATACATCGACATCAGTATTACTTTTTGCCATGCAATTCCAAGAAAGGACTTCGCGATGTCACATGGTGTGAGTCTTTCAAGACTCAAAGTCCCTCTTCTAGAGGAGAGAGACCGCATGGATAAGATCCCTTACGCATCTGCTATAGGATCTATCATGTACGTCATGCTATGTACTCATCCTGATGTCTCGTATGCTTTGAGCATGACGAGTAGATACCAGTCAGATCCAGGTGAGCGTCACTGGATAGCAGTCAAGAATATTCTTAAGTACTTGAGAAGGACTAAAGAATATTTCTTGATATTTGGAGGCGATGAGGAGCTAGTCAGAAGGGTTACAATGATGCCACCTTCCAAACCGCCAGATGATTATAGATCGCAGTGGTTCGTGGTTTTGCTTGAATAGGTAGCACCTGAGTCGAAGAAGAGTTCCAAGCAGACACGCTTATTGATTCTACAACAGAGGCCGAATATATCGGTGCTTCCATCTCATTCATGAGATTGTCGATCGAGGAGATGTGAAGATTTGCAGAGTACCCACAGAGGCTAACATCGCAGATCCCTTGACCAAGGCTTTGGCACAGAAAAAGCATGATGGTCACACTAGGTCATTGGGTATTAGATACTATGGTGATTGGCACTAGTGCTAGTGGGAGATTGTTAGTGAAAGCCCTAGAGCCAATCATATGATGATTGTTGTATGGACTTTATTGTATCATATTCCTATTTATAAAGGCATGGTTATTATATTTACTTGTATTGGTGCCAAATAACCAAATATAATAATGTCCTTGAGTAGTAGGTTCTTATCTATATCAATCGATTGGTTGAATCGATAATGAGATGATATAGAGAACACTACTCTTAATCATTCCTAGTCGAGTATTAACATTCGTGGATAATGTTAATGCGTAGAGACTAGCATGTAGGTCAACAAGATGACTTGATCTCACAAGTCATGGATATGAGATATCAAGTTGACACATGGGTATGCATCGAGAATGTATCAATGACCCGCCATGAGAAAGTATCATGGATCGTTATATGAGTGTCATATACTTTCTCATGTGGCTATTAGTATGACTATTAGTCCTTAGACCAAGTCACCATGGTTCCTACATAACGAGTTGCATACTTTGGCTTTCACAAACGCCACCCGTAAATGGGTGGACTATAAAGGCGACATCGGGTATGTAACTAATTATGAGGAGGATGTGAGTGATGTAGATGGGATCTATCCCTCCTATATGACGGGGTGACATCGATATTCTTGATAGAGTGCATGGTTATGCCCAAATGAGTCAATATGAGATATTGAGCTCATTTGATTAGAGTGAGTCTACTTGGAGTTCAAGATTTAGATTGTACCGAGGATGACACGGTCTATGCCTCGATTGGTCAATCTAGATGTCAAGGATAGAGGGACATTGTCACATAGTGTGAGAGTCACAATTAGTAGTCACAAAGGTGATGTTGGAGCTCAACATTCTTGTAACTTGGGTAGCAATGATGTGTTGCTAGATACCGCTCATTGCTTATGTTCCTAAATCGGTTTAGGGACATTGCCAACGTTACAAGAACCTATAGGGTCACACACATAAGAGCAATTAGATGGAGATAAGGTTCATATGATGAACCATGAGGATTAGGATCATGGGATGAACCAAATTGGATTAAGAGTAATCCAAATTAGACTAATTGAGTTAGACTCAAGTTGATTCAAGTGTTGAATGAGTCTAATTGAGATTTGATTCATCAAATCAATTTAAATTAATGAATAGAGATTCATTAAATTAAATTGACTTGAGTCAAGTGGTTAGATTTGATCAACCATGGGAGATTAGAGGTCAAGTTTGACTTGACTTGAGAGGGAAGATGAAAAGTCAAGTTTGACTTGACCAAATGCCATGTCATGATGATGACTAGGCATGGCCGGCCAATGATGGTGCTCCACATCATCATTGACTTGGTCAATTGGTGCCACATCATGAGGGAGACCAAGGGTCATGGGCGTTACATGCATGCATGTCACCCCCTCTCCATAATGTGGCCGGCCAACACTTTAGGGGTTTCATGGGTGAAATTCTTTTTGTGAGTAACTCTCCATAACTTCATCTTCAACCTTGGAACCTTTTCTCTCAAGCTCTCCCTCTCCAACCTCATCTTGCCGAGACACCATAGAGGAGTGCTAGCACACTCAAGTGTCTTTTTCTCCACCTATTGCTTGTGTGGATACCATAGAGGAGTGTGCACTTGACACTCTCGAGTTCCGGCGGACTTTTGGACGAGCGGGATAAGCGAAGGGCGTCGCTACGAGAGTAACGTTCTAACCTCTTAGATCTAAGGTAGATCTAGGATTTTTGTAAGCACATACATGTAATTATAATTTTTATACTTCGCACGGATCCGTGGCCGGGGCTTCCGAGGTTTCCGCAACGCAAAAAGCTGTTTTTGCGGCTCGGAAAAACCCAACACATAGACCACGTACGGAGGGCAAAACACTATAGCGTCTCCTCCTCGTTGTAGGTAGGAGACAACGATCACAAAACCGAAAGTACGAGGATGAGGAAACAAGCCTACCTCCCTCATTACGAATAAAAACAAAGAATATAATAACAAAATATGTTACTTGTTGCTGCTGCCGATGAAGAAGGTGAAAGCTTGGTGTCACGTCGACGTTATGACGGTGTTGGAGCTTTAGCGTTGTAGGAGCACTTAAGAATAATCTTGATGATACTTTGGGTTGGAATCCTCCCCTCCTTTTATAGAGTTTGTCCTTAGAATATGTCTCCTCATCTTTCGCAACAGATCATGAAGTGGTAACAAATTTTATCGCGAAGTGGTCGGGTCAAACATTATCCATTTTGATCTTGCACAAAGGCTGATTCATCGCCATCAGTCGACTGATGCCTCCCATCAGTCGACTGATGAGCATCATTCGACTGCCCAATGTCTAATAGTCGACTGCCAGCCTGGCCACTTCCCTGCAGTAAGAGGTTAGCACGGAAAATGGTAAATGCGACGGTTTCTAACTGTCCGATCTCGACCTAGACCTTCCACAGGAAGTCTTAGTCGGATCGCCGCATACGGTCATCCCTGTATAGAGGACACGACCTTACCATCTCTCACTCACATGAGCTTACCTCGATACTTACTGTGTCGCTTTCGCTTCCGGCCTTCTACTCGACTCCTTCGGCTCCCTCCAAAGTCACTCGAGTGTCGCCCGATCACCACGACTTCCTCCGGGTGTCGCTAACCTTCAGCTCCAGCTTTAGTACTTTTCTGCACACTCGATTTAGCTCGTGAGATAACGATGTAAACATAACTTTGTGTCTTTGCTATAATCAAAACACAGGTTCGATTATCTGGTGCCCCTGCACAAACAATCTCCCCCTTTTTGATCTATGGCAAACCAACACAAAGTTAAGGGAAATTAAAGCGTAAAACAAGTATAGTAGATGATGAATGTCATTCCCAAAAACTCCCCCTAAACCAAAACTCCTCCTTAACCCTAGGTGAGTTTTGAAAGAGAAACTTTAATTTTCAAAATTAAATTTTGTGTTACTCCCCCTTAACTTTTTCTCTTCTCCCCCTTTTGCCATAAATCAAAAAAGAATGTTGGGGTTTTTATATAAAATAGGGGTTTTAAAAACAATATTGTATAGGCATGCATCCAGATAAATCAACTATGAATCCAAGCATGTGTCTAGAAGTAGTTAGATAGATTGGTTCGAGGTGTGTCCCTCTGCACCAATAATCTAAAGGTTTGTAATATAACCCTTAGGGTTAGTTTGCTCTCCCCCTTAGTCAAATATATGAAGTATAAGAGATGTAGGGGGTGCAAAACTTTGGCCTAAAAAGTTGTAAATAGTCATTAAGTACAATAGTTGAGAAAATAAGTAACATTTTGAAGAGGTTATATTTTAAGTATATTTCAATTATCCTTAACATCTCACCCATTCTATGTGTCTCAAAATTTGTTCACCTTATATGTTTTGTGAGATGATTTAAAATTGATTAAAGATAGTCAACCTTGGGTTAGATTCGGATTTAACCTTTAGATCGTTAAGTAACTTTTCGAGAAATTGGCTTCCAGGTCGTGGCGAGGCATAGGGGCCTTCATTGATCAGAACAACGACCACTTCCTTAGACAAAGCCAAATTCAAGAAAATATCACTTAAGTCACTTAGGGTTACTTCCTGGTCCAACTAGTTTAGGATACGGCGAGTTAGCTTCAGCTAGTTCAACTCGATCAAGTGTACCAAGCTAGATACGTCTTATCTAGCTCGAATACACGAGACTTTATTTCCCTAACATACTATCATCTCGTCGCATCCTGATACTATGTTGTCAAGAGTTGACTACTTTTTTTCTCTATCTAGCCATTCTAAAAATTAAAATAAAATATGTAATGGTTTTGTTAAGTAAGCCGGTATACTATTTTAGTGTTATCTCCCCGTGGACCATTGAACCAATATGGTCTATTTAAATAATAAACTTGATCTTGGGGAATCCAATACTTATTAGTCCTTATGTGTGAGTTCAGTAAAACCTTTGGGACCCATGCTTGGACTCTTTGATGACTATGATTTACGATAGACATATATGATCTATTCGTAGTCTTTGACTTAAATCCGAGTCTAGCTTTGTTGTACACATCTCTTTGGGTTCCAAGTAGTCGGTTAAGGTTCTTAGATCCCAACATGAACCTTTCAAACCTAGCCTCGACCTCTTGAACTCGGTCTTTCAAGAGAGAATTCTCCTCCTCAAGTTTTTCAATTTGGGTTGAGTTTCCCTCTTGAACTTGACTAGTTGAAGAGGTTAGAGTAGCCTCTTGCTTGAGGGTTTCAACCTCCTCAAGTAATAACTCAACCCTAGACTCGGACTTAGTTAATTTCCTAGTAAGCATTTTAATTGTATTGTAAAGCGTATGAATTAGTGAGCGGCTAACCTTAATTTTCTCTTTTGGTCCAGGTTTGAGTTGCTTCTCGAAGTAGTCCTCGAGTTCGGAGTCGGTGTTGTAATTGGATTTGGATTCGGACTCTAACTCGAACTCCTCCGGTCTTGCCATGTAAGCTATGTCTTCTCTGTTGTCCCAAGTTGCATGGAAAGCCTTCTTTTGATTTGATTTGAATTGTGCCCTCTTTTGGTTCTTTAGTAGCCTCCTTTCCCTCCGAACGATCTTCCGCACTACGTTCACTATTGCTTCCACCTCTTCGGATTCGGACTCTGATTCGTCTTCGGGTTCGAGTCCATCTTCTTGCCTAGTAGGTGGCTTGCTTCTTTGTCCTGCAAGTAGAGCAATACCTCTCTCGGCTCAGACCATGTTAGTCTGCTCGTGAAGTTCAAACTCGGAAAATAATTTATCTAACCTAAGCTTCGAAAGGTCCTTAGAGACCTTGTAGGCATCGACCATGGATGCCCACAAGGTAGTCCTAGGGAAAGCATTTAAAGCATACCTTATAAGGTCCCGGTTCTCTATGGCTTGCCCGATCGAGTGAAGACCGTTGACGATGTCTTGGATCAACGCATGTAATTGGGTGGCGGTCTCACAATCCTACATCTTTAGATTGTACAATTTATTTAAAAGTAAATCTCTTTTACATACCTTAGCATCGGATGTCCCTTCTGTAGGGTTTTACTTATCGAGTCCGTGAGGGGAGACTTCGCTTCCCACTTCACCTCGATCGTTTGTTCATGGCGATCGCATCCATGTCCCCGGATTAAAAAATTTAATCCTAGACACAAGGGGATGCCCAAACAACCAAGTCATCGTCGTGCTATTCGCTTAGAGAGGTCACTTGAACAAACTCGTTGTACAAGTGACCATCATCTATTCTACGTGTAGCCGCGGAATAGACGATGTACAGATCGCCGGCTTTTGTATTTATGATCGGGATCCAAGTATTATTTAGCCACAAACAGAATATTACATGCTCATAATTGAAAAACAAAAACAAAAATGTTACAAAAGAGAACGAAGAATAGGTATACCTCTCGATCTTCTAATGTATGACCTTCCTCCTTTCGGATGTCGTGTGGGCGACGATCTACCAAAAGTTGAAGCTCCTAGATCACAAATATTCCTTCATTGCTCTTCCAAAGCCAGAGGAAGAATGGAAACAAGGTTCTTCTCCTTCCTATAGCCAACCAACAAGCAACCAAAGGAAACCTTGCCGCCGGCCAAGAAAGAGGAGGAGATGATGATGGAAACCTACCAAGACACTAAGGGAAAGCCCTAAGTCTTGTTTCCACCACTCAAGGAGAAGGAGAAGAGAGGTTTGGACGCCGAACAATGGTTGGAAAAGGGCTGGAATAGCTGCTAGATGTCGGTCACCTTGAAGGAAGAAGAAGAAAGGAATTACCTTCCTTATTTGGTGCCGCCACCCTTAAACCCTAGCTTCCAAGCCTTGCCGCCCAAAACCCTAGCTCCTCTTGGATTGTCTCCATGCCAACCCCTTACCCTCCTTTTATAGAGTTAGGGATAAGCCTTCTTTTAATCTCCACCATTGGTTCTAGGGATTTAATCTCAACCGTCGGATCTAGAGATTTAATCTCAACCGTCGGATCTTAGAGATTTAATCTCTACCTTTGGATCTAGAGTTTTGTTTCTATCCATTGGATCTAAGCTTCATGAGGTGTTAATAGGCTACATTAGGGACCATGAGGAGGAGTTGGATCTTGGCCACCCATGGATCAAGCCCACATAAAGTCTGTTGGGTTTCCGGCACCGCGGCGTGTGTGTGTTCGATCATGTTTCGTAAACATGAGCACAGCGGAAGCAATTAAAATAATAAATACTCCTATTTATTACAACACACACAACACACGCATGCTATTACAACAAGTGTAGACATAACCGTAAATTAAAATTTGCAATAAAAGGAAATTAAACTACGTTATACCTTCCGTATGACGTGTAGCGGAACGCATCAACCGAACGATCCTCGTAAGAATCGCCTCTATCCGTATCCACGCCGAGCTCCTCGGGATGACTTCGCTAAGTCACGAGCTTCGTCTTCGTACGGGTTACTAGCCTCGTGTTGAAGACGACGTGATCGAGAGATGATCACGATCCGAATCCAAATTCGGATCCAAAATGAGTTCTCAAAACTCGCTTCTCCGAGAGGTATTCGCCAACCGCTTGACAATCCTTCGCCCTCCACTAGAGGATTACCGGAGATCAAATCCCCGTAAGTTAGCGCTATCGAGCACTCAACCGCCGCCCAAACGACGCCCGATAACAAAGAAACAAGCTGTCCAGAAAAAACTGGACAGCTTTTGGTGGAGGAATAGAGGCCGCCAAGGAGAGATGGAAGCTCACCTTATCACCAACCCAGAGGAGATCATCGAGGGTCGCCGAGGTTCACCGGCTGGAGCTTGGACGCCGCAGCAAGGAGTCGACCGCCACCATAAGCTGGGCGGCAACAATGTGTTGGGCGGCAACAACATGTTGGGCGCTAGGTTTGATGATTAGTTAGGCTTAACAATCCCTTAAGCCCACTTTTATAGAGAACTAATTCTCTTAATGGTTAATGGATCATATCCATAAAGCCCGTTAACCCGCTCCATTAAGATAAGTTAAAATAAACCAAACCATGATGGTTTATTTTAAGTTAAACGAACCAACCAACTTTTGGTTCATTCGCTTAAAATAAACCAAACCCTTTGGTTTATTCTATCCATTGGATTAGAACCAAACCATTTTGGTCCATCCATTACGCCTTCATAAGACGCCCATCCACGCCCATTGCGATCAAATGATTTCATGCTCGCTTATGTTTGGTCCAACCAAACATAGTTTCTCCTCGTCCGAGAATCCATTCTCAAGCTCGCTTTAAATCCTTTGGATTACACTCGCTGTGCGCGGTGACCAAATAGGTTCTCGCTTATGCTGGCCGCCTATAATTAACCATTAATTATAGAACCATCATGAGTGGCACCTAGTAGTACATCATGATCCCCAATTAACCAAAAGATCAACGGCTGATCCGTAACTATTTCAAACCCTTCAAAGAGCTCGAATGAATCGTGCCCCATTCCTTCACTCATCTTATACCCACTTGGTTCAGACATGGTCTATTGTGTCACCCTCACTAGGTCGACTACGCCACACCTAGCCCAAGTATCATTTCCTCGCCCTACTGATTCTAGTTACTCCACATGTATCAAGAGTACTTTACTCTAAACATGTAATGCTTTGGCCAAAGACTTTAGTAACAATCTGACGAGAGGCCATGGGTATACATCTCCTCGCAAGGAGTGGTGAATCTTTTATAGGCTATTCAAACACCTTCGATCACTTCGACTTATACCCAATCATCTCGGTCCACATCTCCTGTAGAGATGTTTGCTTAAGATGTCAAAGCATAAGTCTCCATGATCAAGATGACTTGAATACCGCAAGTCAAAGGAACATCGCACTTAAGCCACAAGAAGAACTTCATTGACATATCTATATATGCAGAGAACCATAGAAGTCTTACTACCGGGTCACTCCAATGAACTAGTTACCATAACTAGCATCCACGACAACTCCGACATCACTATGTCTCCACTGAGAATCACCGCTTGATACACCAAGGAGTATACTCAAGCCTACAGAATCGATGGTGTCCAAATCCATCAAGCAAATACGTAACTGGAATCCGATACATCACAATTACACATGTAGAGATACTCACTAGTTGTGATCTAATGAGCAATACGTAACTGAACGAAGCACACTATGTATACTCAAATAGTGAATCTTCATTTATCATATAAATGGTTCATACATATTGCCTTAGGACATCTCTCATATATTACTAACAGACTCCCACTTGGCCTAATGTCAATCGCTACGGTATCCAATACCATAAGCTCTAACATGACCCTCAAACTTACTTTGAGGTAATGCTTTAGTCAAAGGATCCGCTAAGTTCCTTTTAGTGGGAATTTTCTCGATTTGTATTTCGTTCCTACTGATGATCTCTCTAATAAGATGATAGCGGCGAAGCACATGTTTGGATCATTGATGAGACCACATCAAGTTCAGAGATGAACTTCTTGATCCAAACCGCTTCCTTTGTCGCCTAAAGTCGCAATGTATTCGCCTTAGTGGCGAATCCGCTATAGTGTCAAGCTTGGAACCTTTCCAACTTATTGCACCTCCATTCGGTGATCGAGACATGGAATCATCCTTGTCTGTCGAGCCGCATCCGTGATACCCACGTATCACCATGTACCCTTCTCCATATATTAGGAACACATCCTTAGTTCTTCTTAAGTACTTAAGGATCGCCTTAATACGCCAATGATCCATTCCTCGATCGGATCGGTATCCGCCGTGACACTCGTGAGCATACGATACATCGAGCCTCGTACATAACATAGCATACATGATAGATCCTATTTGATGCATAGGGAATCTTACTCATGCAAATCCTCTCGCCTTCTCGCGGCGCATGACACATAGACTTCGAAAGGTGTACCCCATGCCCGATGGGCGGATAACCTTTCTTGGATTTCGACATGCTAAACCTCTTTAGCACTTGGCCTATATATGTAGATCGCGAAAGACCAAGCAACCGCTTCGATCTATCTCTATAGATCTTAATCCCGAGGATGTAGGTTGCTTCTCCTGTGTCTTTCATGGAGAATGTCTTGGATAACCAAACCTTCAATCGATGTAAGATTGAAACATCATTTCCTATAAGTAGTATGTCATCGACATACAATACTAGGAACACGACTGCACTCCCACTAACCTTCTTGTACACACAAGGTTCGTCTGGATTTTGTGAGAAATCAAACTTTTGATGGTCTCATCAAAACGGATATTCCAGCTCCTGGATGCTTGCTTCAATCCATATATGGACCGTCCGCAATTTGCATACCTTGGTTTTATCAACCGATGTGAAACCTCAGTCGTATCATATACACGCCTCGGCGTGTGTTTCCATTAAGGAAAGCTGTTTTCACATCCATCCGCCATATCTCATAATCATAATGAGCCGCTATGGCGGGAGCATCCGAATGGATTTAAGCATAGCTACAAAGTAATAGGTTTCGGCCATAATCAACACCTTGCTTTTGACGATATCCTTTCGCCACCAATCTAGCCTTATAGGTAATCACATTACCATCCATGTCGGTTTTCTTCTTGAAAACCCACTTGCACCCTATAGGCTTTATCCATTCAGGTGGGTCAACCAAGTTCCAAACTTGGTTTTCATACATGGAATCCATTTCCGACTTCATGTCACCAAGCCACTTATCCCTTTCTGAACTTGTCAGCACTTCTTCATAACTGGTAGGCTCCTCATCATCAATGTGTAACACGTCGTTCGATTCACTTACGAGAAATCCATATCTCTCAGGAATATTGCGTGTTCTACCAGATCTACGAAGATGTGGTGTTACAATAGGTCCAGCCGATTGCTCATCACTATTAGTTGTCGGCTGTTGTGCTTCACCAGGTATCTCATCAATGTCTATTTGAGTCTCTCGAGCCTCCTCAATCTCGACGACACTCCCACTGTTTTCTTGCAAGAGAAACTCTTTCTCTAGAAACACAGCATGCCTTGAAACAAACACCTTTTGTTCCACAGGATGATAGAATTGGTAACCCCTTGTTTCCTTAGGGTATCCAATAAATAGACATTTATCAGACTTAGCATCCAGTTTGTCTGATACAGTCCGCTTCACATAAGCAGGACAACCCCATATCTTCAAGTAAGATACATGAGGTTTCTTACCATTCCATATCTCATATGGAGTAGTTGAGACTACCTTGGTAGGCATTCTGTTTAACAAGTAAACAGCTGTCTGAAGTGCATAATCCCAAAAGGACTTGGGAAGAGTTGCATGATTCATCATTGACCTGACCATGTCCAACAAGGTCCGGTTACGCCTCTCAGATACACCATTATTCTGTGGTGTATAGGGCGGAGTCCATTGAGACAATATGCCATTGTCTCTTAGATAATCAAGAAACTCTTGACTTAAGTATTCACCACCTCGATCCGATCGAAGTATTTTAATACTCTTGTCATGTTGTTTCTCTACTTCATTTCTGAATTCTTTGAACCTTTCAAAGGCTTCGGACTTGTGTTTCATCAAGAACACATACCCAAACCGTGAGTGATCATCGGTGAAGGTAATGAAGTAGCTATAGCCTCCTAGAGCTTGAGTTGACATAGGTCCACATACATCAGTATGTACTAAACCTAGTAACTCTCCCACTCGTTCACCTTTTCCAGTAAAAGGTAACTTAGTCATCTTGCCTTTTAAGCATGATTCGCATGTATCGTATGAATCCAATTCAAACGATTCCAGAATTCCACATCGGTGTAATTCTGACATGCGTTTCTTGCTTATATGGCCAAGACGACAATGCCACATATAGGAGTCTATGTGATTATCCTTTCGAGCACGCATGTTGCTCGCTTCGATATTGAAATCGTCACTGGATACGTCCAACGTATAAATACCATTGCTTAAAGTTCCAATCCCATAAAGAACTCCATTCAAAGTTATGTAACAACAATTGTTACTAAAGTCAATGGAACCCATTTCTATTTAAACAAGAAATAGAAATGATGTTCTTTATCAACGAAGGAACATAAAAGCAATTGTCCAGCTTCTAAGACAAGTCCTACAGGAGTTCCAACAAAATACGCTCCGATGGCGAGTGCAAAGAACCGCTTGCTCCATTCCCAACATGTAAATTTGACTCTCCTGACGAAGTCTTCTTCTATTCCTTAGCCCATGTATGTCATTACATATATGTGAGCCACACCCAAGATCAAATACCCAAGTGTCTGAGGAAATAGAATGACAATCAATAAAGAAGATTTCTGAAGAAGATGTGGAATCCTATGCCTTATTATTCTTCACGGACTCAAGATATATCTTGCACTGGCTTCTCAAATGGCTCTCCTTGCCATAATGATGGCAAGTTTCCTTTGTGCTAGTTCTTCATTCTTTAGCCTTTTCTTCTTCTTCCCTTCTGTTCCTTTGACTCCTCTTAGAACCTTTCTTCGAGGAATCAACTAACAACACTATCCCCTACTCATGCTTCTCGTAAGGCTCCACAGCCTTCAAAGATGTTGAGCAAGACTACAGATGAACCTCCTTGCATCTCGAGGTGAAGAGGAGCTTGGAGACTTCAACCTTCAATCTCACTTGCTCATCAACCAACTCACGAGATGAAGGACTACGATATATGAGCATCCATATGCTCATGCCGCCAGTAGCTTGGGTTCCATCGCTGGCTAGCATGATGCAACTCATTTGTTCGTAAATCACTCACATGTTTCGATAGGCCAACAATTGGTCCAAAGTTGCATCGCCACTAGGACGGCGAAGAGGCGCTGAGGACATACACAAGCTTTTCACCTTGAGAACAATTCTCAAGTTTCTAAGCCACCCAAGAAGTTCGCCTACTAATTTATTTGAATCCAAAATGGAACGCAAATTCAAACACATCATGATCAATATATTAACTTAGAAATACAAAACGAGCATATATGAGAAAGATGATTTTAAAATGCATCAATATACATTTATAAATCCCATTCATTTTTCGAATTTCAAAAAACCCCAAAATCACTTCGGGAGATTGTAGGTCCATCTCCGAATGGGCTGATATCCATCATAGTTATGAACAACCTTGGAGAGAGTCCAACAAGCCATTCATAACTACGACGGTAGGTATCAACTATACCGATTGCATATCACGTATATGCAACTATCACAATGTGCTATCAACTAATTGAATGTTCACACATACATCGGGTTGTTAACACATTAACAAGTATGCATCATATGCATAGCACCCAACTTCACCTCCCTTTACATCGACTTTGGAGAGAGTCCAACAAACCGATGCTGTGTTAAAGCCAACCCATTAATCAGACATAGTTTTAATATGGTTAGAGCGCATTCAACCAATTAGCCCAGCTTGGAGAGAGTCCAACAACCAAAGCTAACGATTGACCTCGACTCTTACCATATTAGTATTAAACTATTCCATGGTTTGAACATATTCGTGTTCGAGCTGGGCTTGAGAGAGTCCAACAACCCAAACAAGAAATGTAACTCGTTCTAACCATATTAATGGAAGGTGTAGGCTTTAATATTGTTTAAGGGTTTTTATGTCTCATCCTCTTTGCATGCAAATAACTATTATCTACATGACATGGCATACATGACATACATCTACATGTCACGACACGCATGGCATAATGTTATGCATCTAATGCAATTACATGGCATACAATTATGTCATGTATATATTTCCTTATATGTCATAACTATTTATGGAAATAAAATATGTTTAAGATTTGATTCTCCAAATCAAATCATAATTAAATTAGGAAGCAAATTTCCAAATCTAATCACATATTTTATTCATGGAATTATTTGATTAAGGAAAATCTATTTAGGAAACCAATTTCCTAAATCATTAAAACTACTTATGGAAATAAAATATTTTAAGATTTGATTTCCCAAATCAAATCATGATTAAATTAGGAAACAAATTTCCAGAATCTAATCAAATATTTTATTTATGGAAAATATCAATTTTCATAAATACTTCCAACTTTCCAAAAGTGGAAGATTTCCATAAATACTTCTAGACTTTCCAAAATTGAAAAATTTCCATAAATACTTCTAAATTTCCAAAATTTAGAAAATTTCCAGAAATACATTATGACTATCGCAAAACCAATTTTACGATTATGTCGAAACACAACCTGGGCTCGATACCATCAAGGTTTCCGCATCACAAGGTGTGTGTTCGATCATGTTTCGTAAACATGAGCACAGCGGAAGCAATTAAAATAATAAATACTCCTATTTATTACAACACACACAACACACGCATGCTATTACAACAAGTGTAGACATAACCGTAAATTAAAATTTGCAATAAAAGGAAATTAAACTACGTTATACCTTCAGTATGACGTGTAGCGGGAACGGCATCAACCGGAACGATCCTCGTAAGAATCGTCTCTATCCGTATCCACGCCGAGCTCCTCGGGATGACTTCGCTAAGTCACGAGCTTCGTCTTCGTACGGGTTACTAGCCTCGTGTTGAAGACGACGTGATCGAGAGATGATCACGATCCGAATCCAAATTCGGATCCAAAATGAGTTCTCAAAACTCGCTTCTCCGGAGAGGTATTCGTCAACCGTTTGACGAATCCTTCGTCCTCCACCTCAGAGGATTACCGGAGATCAAATCCCCGGTAAGTTAGGCGCTATCGGAGCACTAACCGTCGTCCAAACGACGCTCCGACGAGAGGAGAACAAGCTGCCCAGAAAACTGGACAGCTTTTGGTGGAGGAATAGAGGCCGGCCAAGGAGAGATGGAAGCTCACCTTATCACCGAACCTAGAGGAGATCACCGGAGGGTCGCCGGAGGTTCACCGGCTGGAGCTTGGACGCCGGCAAGGAGCTGGACGGCGCCACCATAAGCTGGGCGGCAACAATGTGTTGGGCGGCAACAACATGTTGGGCGGCTAGGGTTTGGATGATTAGTTAGGGTTTAACAATCCCTTAAGCCCACTTTTATAGAGAACTAATTCTCTTAATGGTTAATGGATCATATCCATAAAGCCCGTTAACCCGCTCCATTAAGATAAGTTAAAATAAACCAAACCATGATGGTTTATTTTAAGTTAAAACGAACCGAACCAACTTTTGGTTCATTCGTTTAAAATAAACCAAACCCTTTGGTTTATTCTTATCCATTGGATTAGAACCAAACCATTTTGGTCCATCCATTACGTCTTCATAAGACGCAGCCCATCCACGCTTCCATTGCGACTGAAACGATTTCATGCTCGCTTTATGTTTGGTCCAACCAAACCTAGTTTCTCTCGGTCTAAGAATCCAATTCTCAAGCTCGTTTTAAATCCTTTGGATTACACTCGTTGTGCGTGTGACCAAATAGGTTCTCGGTTTATGTTGGCCGTCTATAATTAACCATTAATTATAGAACGATCATGAGTGGCACCTAGTAGTACATCATGATCCCCAATTAACCGAAAAGATCAACGGTTGATCCAGAACTATTTCTGAAACCCTTCAGTAGCTCGAATGAATCATGCCCCATTCCTTCACTCATCTTATACCCACTTGGTTCAGGACATGGTCTATTGTGTCAGTCCCCACTAGGCTGACTACGTCACACCTAGCCCAAGTATCATTTCCTCGTCCTACGGATTCTAGTTACTCCACATGTATCAAGAGTACTTTACTCTAAACATGTAATGCTTTGGCCAAAGACTTTAGTAACAATCCGACGAGAGGCCATGGTATACATCTCCTCGCAAGGAGTGGTGAATCTTTATAGGCTATTCAAACACCTTCGATCACTCGACTTATACCCAATCATCCCGGTCCACATCTCCTGAGATGTTTGCTTAAGATGTCAAAGCATAAGTCTCCATGATCAAGATGACTTGAATACCGCAAGTCAAAGGAACATCGCACTTAAGCCACAAGAAGAACTTCATTGACATATCTATATATGCAGAGAACCATATGAAGTCTTACTACTGGTCACTCCAATGAACTAGTTACCATAACTAGCATCCACGATTAACTCGGACATCACAATGTCTCCGGTGAGAATCACCGCTTGGATACACCAAGGAGTATACCTCGTGCTAGTCTCGACAGAATTGATGGTGTCCAAATCCATCAATTCATCGACTAGGGATAATTCCGATACATCACAATTACACATGTAGAGATACTCACTAGTTGTGATCTAATCACAAATTCTCTCATGCTGTGAATCGTATCGTGGACATTCAGTAAATGAGTTTAAGATCCAATCAAATACATTAAACATGTATACTCAAATAGTGAATCTTCATTTATCATATAAATGGTTCATACATAAGGCGATTGCCTTAGGACATCTCTCATATATTACTAACAAAGTCCGATCCATAAATGATAATCCAATCTACTAAAGGATTATCATTGATCTACCTCACCAACCCCCATAAGTTAATATGGGCTCCATATATTATTTGTACATTTTCTCCCCGTGTTTAAGATCTCGAATGTCCGTCGATTAATTAATTTACTGAACATTAATTAATCAATATCTAACTCCATGAGTAGTACAACTCAACCTTTTCATCATGCCGACCAAGTCCACCTGCAGGGTTTACATGATGAACCTTATAAGCTCCTCAAGGGGGCATCATCATCCTAATATATAGGACACAGTTTCCTCCTATAATCAACATCACACCATATAAATAATATCATCTCCCAACTTACTGAGCCTATCGATTTAATCTATAAATCTCGCCAATTGGTAAATCAAAGAGATGAATGCTAAGTATATGTGCCCGTTATTATATCGGGATTAAGAGCATGTACTAAATAATATTTGAGGTCTGATTCAATTATGTAGTCAGCAATAAATCGAATCACCTCTAAGTCGGTCTTGCTCAATACACACAAAGTGCACTAGTGTGATTCAATGGTCAAGACAAACCAATACCAAATCATACTACAACCATTCCGATGGTTTGTCCAAAGTCATCTCGGTTGTGAGCCTTTACTTATACTTTACAAGGAGCCGATAACATGATCTCTCATGTGACACCACACACCATGTTATCTACAATGTAATGTATTAGACAATATTGCATAACCATAAAAATGCAAACAATGATCATGTGATTCTTATTTCAAAATAAAGATGTTCATACAAAAGATAGACTTTTCAGTATACATCCCTACAATCTCCCACTTATACTAAAAGACTATGCTGTCCTCAAACTTCCATACATCTGATCCCCATTCCCTCCACATGCCTATCAAAAGCTCTTGCCGGAAGGGCCTTAGTGAAAGGATCTGCCAGGTTATCCTCCGATGCAATCTTGGCCACAACAACTTCTCCTCTCTTTACGATTTCTCGTATCAGGTGGTACTTGCACTCTATGTGCTTACTCGCCTTATGGGCTCGTACTTCCTTCGAGTTTGCAACTGCGCCACTATTATCACAATAAATTGTGATAGTTCTGGGCAAACCAGGAATCACATCCAAGTCCATCAGGAAGTTCCTGAGCCACACAGGTTCTTTGGCTACCTCAGAGGCTGCCACATACTCAGCTTCCATGGTAGAGTCCGCCACGCATTTCTGCTTGACACTCCTCCATATAATGGCTCCACCTCCCAAAGTAAACACAAAACCTGAGGTAGACTTACTGTTATCCCTATCAGATTGGAAGTCGGAATCCGTGTAACCCACAGGGAGTAATTGGTCTGCCCGGTAAACCAGCATATAATTCCTAGTCCTTCTCAAGTACTTCAATATATGCTTTACCGCAGTCTAATGTCCCTGTCTTGGATTACTCTGATATCTGCTGACCATGCTCATGGCAAAGCAGATATCTGGTCTCGTACATAGCATCGCATACATGAGGCTTCCTACTGCCGAAGCATAAGGAACCACCTTCATCTCCTCTATCTCCTCAGATAATCTAGGACACATCTCCTTAGATAAAGGAACTCTATGCCTGAAAGGTAGAAAACCATTCTTGGAGTTCTGCATGCTAAAATGATCCATAATTGGGTCTATGTATGAAGCTTGGGATAAGCACAACATCCTTTTCTTGCGATCCCTTATAACCTTGATCCCAAGGATGTGTCCCACCTCTCCCAAGTCCTTCATATCAAACTGTTTGGACAACCATACCCTTACATCCGATAACACCTTGATATTGTTGTCAATCAACAAAATGTCATCTACGTATAGTATAAGAAATATCACTACGTTTCCGTCATATCTCTTGTATACACAAGACTCATCCGGACTTTAAATGAATCCATAAGACTGGATTACCTCATCAAAGCGGATGTTCCAAGACCTTGAAGCTTGCTTCATCCATAAATGGACCGATTAAGCTTACATACAAGATGCTCTTTGTCCTTAGCAATGAATCCCTCTGGTTGCTTCATATAGATATTTTTCTCAAGACTTTCATTAAGGAAAGTTGTCTTGACATCCATCTGTCACACCTCATAATCCATATGAGCTGCTATGCATAAGAGAATCCGGATAGACTTAAGCATGGTTACTGGCGAAAAGGTCTCCTCATAATCGATACCCTCTTTTTGAGTATACCCCTTCGCAACAAGCCTCGCTTTGAAGGTATCAACCTTCCCATCTATTCCTCTCTTTCTCTTGTAGATCCACTTGCATCCAATGGTTTTTACACCATCGGGTGATTCTACTAGCTCCCAGACCTGATTTGAATCCATAGATTCAATCTCAGCATTCATTGCACTTTGCCAAGATACTGCATCTTTATCTTGGATTGCCTCGTCATATGTCCAGGGATCAGGTTCATGTTCTCCAGGGACCAAATCAAAAGATTCTCCCAAGAACATGAATCTATCAGGCTGTCTCATTATTGGCAACCGTGCTATACCTCGGAATGCTCATAGGCTCCCATGTCCCCGGATTAAAATTTTCACTAATGAAAACTAATCCGGATGGGATGAGTTTCCTAAGCACAACCAATTCGTCGTCGTGCCAACGACTCGAGCGATCACTTGAACAAACTAGTTGTTCAAGCAACCAAACTCTTCTAGTCGATTAGCCGCGGAAGAGACGACGGATGGATCGCCGGTTTTTGTGTTTCTTATCGGGGTCCATGATTATACAAATACATACTAGTATAATCAACATATACTAACATAAAGAACATAAGCTAGCATATCAATAAGAACATGCAAAGAACAATAATAAAAGTTATAAAACTTTTATACCTCTTGATCTTCTATCGTATGTCCTAACCTCCTTGTAGACTTCGTGTGGGCGAAGATCCTCCACAAGTTGAAGCATCCTAGATCTTCTTCAATCCAAAGAAAGAAGAACTCTCTTTCTCTTCTTGCTTGAGCCAACCACCAATCCACAAAATGATTGATGTCGTCGGCCCCAAGAATAGAGAGAAAATAATGGAAACAACCAAGGAACCGAACTAGGGACAAACCCTAGTTTTGGTGCCGCCGGCCAAGATGGAGTGAAGAGGAGAATAGGAAATCGGTTGAGCCCCGACCAAGGTAGAAGGAAGATCAGGTAGGAGCCGGCCAAACCTTAGGAAGAAGAAGAACCCTCCTCCTATATTTGCCGCCCACCTTAGCTTCCATAACCTAGCCGCCCAACCTCCTAACATCCTAGGGTTTCTTGCCGCCCAACCAAAGATAGGCAAAACCCTAACTCCCTTAGGGTTTCTTGCCGCCCACTTTAGGTTTGGCAAAACCCAAATCTCCAAAACCAAATCATCAACCTAGATCAAAAGGAGAAGCATGGGCGCCGGCCAAACCATGGAGGAAGGAGGAAGAAGGATGCCGGCCACCATTAGGAAGAAGAAGGAGAAGCTCCCTCTCCTTTAGTGGCCACCCAAAAACCCTAGCTCCTCCACTTTCTTGCCGCCCAAGCCAAAACCCCTCAATTAGGTTTTCCATCTTCCATCATACTCTTGCCGCCCACCCTAAGCCACCCTTTTATAGAGTTAGGGTTTAGGCCTTGGTTTAATCTCCACCGTCGATTCTAGGGTTTTAATCTTAACCGTCGGATCTAGAGATTTAATCTCTATCGTCGGTTCTAGGAATTTAATCCCAACCGTCGGATCTAGAGATTTAATCTCTACCGTCGGTTCTAGGGATTTAATCCCAACCGTCGGATCTAGAGATTTAATCTCAACCGTCGGTTCTAGGGATTTAATCCTAACCGTCGGATCTAGAGATTTGTTTTCCATCATTTGATCTAGACTTCAAGAGGTTTATATTAGGATATGATAGGGACCATGAGGAGGAGTTGGGTCTTGGCCACCCGATGGATCGGAACCACACAAACTTGATCCATCAATGTTGTTCCATTCCACTAGAGGATCATCATCGAACTACCTCACCAACCCCCATAAATTAATATGGGCTCCATATATTATTTGTACATTCATCTCCCCGTGTTTAAGATATCGAATGTCCGTCAATTGATTGATTTACTGACCATCAATCAATTAACATCTAACTCCTCGAGTAGTACCACTCAACCTTATCATCATGTTGACTAAGTCAACCTGTAGGGTTTACATGATGAACCTTATGAGCTCCTCAAGGGGACATCATCAACCTAATACATAGGACACGGTTTCCTCCTATAATCAACGGCACACCATGTAAATAATATCATTTCCCAACTTACCGGGCATATTGATTTAATCCATAGAAATCTCACCCTCTGGTAAATCAAAGAAATAAATATTAAGTACACGTGCCCGTTATTATATTGGGATTAAGAGCGTGTACAACATAATATCCGAGGTCCGATTCAATTATGAGTCAGCAATAAATTGAATCACCTCTATGTTGGTCCTGCTCAATACACCGAGGTGTACTAGTCTAACTCTATGTTCAAGACAAAACAATACCAAGCTACACTACAACCATGCCAATGGTTTGTCCAAAATCATCTTGGTTGTGAGCCTCTACTTATACTCTACAAGGGACTGATAACATGATCTTCTGTGCCACACCCAAGCACCATGTTATCTACAATGTAAAGTATTAGACAATATGCACATATATAAATATAAAGTGCAATCAATGATCATGTGATTCTTATTTCAAAATAAAATATTCATACCAAAGAGCTAGGTTTTCAGTATACATCCCAACACTCACAACCCTCCCACTACGACGAGGTATCACCTGTGTATCCTCTGTGACACGCGGTGCAGTGACATGTGGTATATCCTCTTGTAGCGGTGGTACTAAAGAAGTGACTTCCCCTTTTAATTTCTCCAGAACAATTTTACTCTTGGGCATGTTGCTCATCATATAGTCTTCCTCTAGAAATCTGGCGTTCGTGCTAACGATCACCCTATGATCTCTAGGACTATAAAATAAACCACTCTTCGTTCCTCTAGGATAGCCAACGAACATGCGTACTTCTGTACGAGGTTCCAACTTACTAGCATCTGCCTTCAGCACATATGTTGGACTCCCCCATATCCGAATATGTCTTAGACTAGGCTTTCGTCCAGTCCACAACTCTGTGGGAGTAGAAGGCACTGATTTAGATGGAACCAAGTTCAGAATGTACACTGCCGTATCTAGAGCATATCCCCAGAATGAATCTGGCAACTTAGAATAACTCATCATCGATCTAACCATCTCCATAAGAGTCCTATTCCTTCGCTCTGCTATACCGTTCTACTAGGGTGTGCCAGGTGCAGTCAATTGGGATTGAATCCCAGTCTCTAATAAGTAGTTCCTAAATTCTCCCAAGAGGTACTCACCACCACGATCAGATCGTAGTGTCTTGATACTTTTATCTTGACGTTTCTCCACATCAGCCTTGAATTCTTTGAACTTGTCAAAGCATTCAGACTTGTGGTGCATCAGGTAAATGTATCCATATCTTGAGTAATCGTCTATAAAAGAGATGAAATACTCAAAACTACCTCTAGCCTGGATAGACATAGGACCACAAAAATCATAATGAACCAATTCTAACACATCTTTGGCTCTATACCCCTTGGCCTTAAAAGGCCTCTTGGTCATCTTACCCTCCAAGCAAGATTCGCAGGTTGGGAGATCCTCCACCACTAATGAACCCAAAGGGCCATCAGCTATCAACCTTTGAATTCTGCTTAGGTTAATGTGACCAAGCCTAAGATGCCAATGATATGTTTGGTTCATCTTCGAAGGTTCTTTTCTCTTATTGGAATTAGAAGATGAGTTATTAACTTCAATTTGCATCGTGGGAGGTTTTGGTTCAAGTGTGTACAAATTTCCTATAAATGCACCCGAACAGATAATGTCCCTATTCCTTCTTATAACAACTCTATCATTAAAAGAAATAGAATATCCATCCATAAACAATTTAGAAACCGAAATTAAATTCTTTCTAAATATGGGTACATAAAGGCAATTCTTAAGAACCAAAAGTTTATTTTTCTCAAAAGATAAATGAACATCTCCCACTGCAACAGCCGCCACCTTTGTGGCATCGCCCAAGTATACGGTAATCTCCTCGTCAGCCAGTCATCTGGTTTCCTGGAACTCCTGCAAAGTATTGCAGACATGATCAATGACTCCCGTATCTACACACCAGGTGCAGGTAGATAACACCGCTAAACATGTTTCAACGACTAGACCAAAAGATATACCTTTGTTCTTGTGGTTGGGGCAGTACTTCTTCCAGTATCCAATCTGCTTACAATTGAAGCACTTGCCTTTCGGCTTCTTCACTCCTCCCTGAGTACCTCCCACCGCCTTCGCCCCAGTTTGTTTCTTCATCTTCTTGCCTTTCGGCTTAGAAGTAGAAACTTTTTGGGTCA